>CM036762.1:33697974-34297974 GCA_020796225.1 Arion vulgaris | reverse complement strand
CCTTAAGACAGTATGAAAACCACTGAGCAAGTAATACTTCTGGCAGTTTCCAACCATATATCTTTCTATTACTGGATCAGTTTTATAAGACGCCTACGCCGAGAACAAGTGCATGTCCAACTGGTTCTGAGAATTTAAGTAGCCTCGTTAAATCTGAAAGTTTTCAGCCCTTTGGCTCATGTTTCCAGACTCTGAGCTCTGTTAAGTGAATCATCTCTTGAGAATCAAGACCAGTTCTTAGAAGATAATATTCGATTATGATCTTCCTCATTGATTTTCTTCACGATTTGAAGGTATGTTAAAATATGTGGTTATCTCCGCACAGAAGGTAAACGATGTAACGAAAGGGTTATCATAAATAGCAATTCAGGTTAGAGGAGACGAAAAAATGCTTACCAATGAAGGAAATAATCTCAGAGAAAAAGAGAACTAAATAACTTTCAGATCATATGTGAAATATAGTCACATGGATTGATCATATAAATATGATATTGTGACGTTATTCGGTGTAACTAATATATCGCACGTGATGTGCCGGACTCCAATGGGAGCAAAGAATAGTACCAATGTGACCTACAAGGCCATGTAAGAGGCGACTGATGTAGGGGCTTAGGGAAGCTACCCTAGTAAATAAAAAGCGTATCAGAAATCGGATATGCTGGCATACTTGTAGGGTCATAACTGGCACGATCTACAATCCAATCGCTAGACTTAGATGACATACAAATCACACAGACTGGTTAACAAGTGATCGATATAGAGCGTTCGAAGAAGAAGATAGGAGTATCTAATTTATAAACTAAATAAGGTGGATATGGATACGAATGGGTTTCAAGATTTTTTAATGTTCTGATGCTACTGTCTTCTTGGTCGTCTCCTGCCTCGTCCTCTGTCTTCCCTGTCTTGACCCTGCCATCTCCAGCGTCGTCCCCTGCCTCGTGTCCTGCCTCATCCTCTGCCTTGTCTTTAAGAAAACATGCCCCACTCTTAGTGGACCAGGGCAGAAAAAACTGTTTTTACAAGTCATTTGTTTTTAGAAATAAAAACGCCTTTTAGTGTGGCTAGTTGTGAAAAAGCGTCCAACCCAAAGTCACATAGTGTAATTAGTGTAATATTTACCACATAAAGAGTTAAACCACTATGTGATCATCTTTACTTTCACCAAAATATTACAGTTTACAGAGGCATGTATTATTTATTAGCCAATATTCATGGAAGTCTAGCTCTTGTAGGATGTATATATACCTCTATTTTTTTAAATCCCGGAAGCAGTAACCAGAGTTTTGTTGCACTTTGTTCAACTGTAGCTCAAGCGGTAGTGAGCTCGATCACGAACTCAAGCGTATCTGGTTCAAACCCCACTGTGCGCAAGTTTGGAAGCAAATTCGTTTCCGTGTGATTTTTACAAAGGTAAAATATACTCACTGTTCAGAAAGCAATGGCAAACTACTGAACGTATAAGGGTGCCTAGAAAATCAACGACTCGTTAACTGTGGTTGATGGCTACGTCCTTTAGGATATGCCACAATTTCATTTCATTTCAATGGTACATGAGTGACTTCTATATGTTGTTACAGGAAAACAAAGAGATCAGAGCACACGTATTTATTCGCCGAAGTGCGATATATAATAGTTCAGTCAGTCAATCAATCAATCAATGAATAAATCAGAATGAGAATGAAAATAACAACACAAAAAAAACCAGCATGATAGTATGCATATTTATGGTTTATACTTTTTCTTCGTTCATTTATTGTGTCTTCTAGTGTCTGTGACAAACTTAGTGCATATACTAGATTACCGACACTGTGGTAGAGTTTTTCTTTAATGAAGACTTGATGTGCTTCTTAGTTTACTATAGAGTGAGTTATAAGTGAATATTTGGCTGAAATCGGATGCACGTGTCCTAAACATGTAGAAGTCTATGTGTTTAGGGTCTACCAAACCAATGTGCAACGTATACACGTTCTTGACAAAGATCAAACATATCACAAAGAGTGATTAAAATTGGTCGTAAAGAACGAACGCAAAGAAGAAGAAGATAAGTGAATATTATACAACCAACACAGAATAAGAAAAAGTGGTTGTAGGAAAAAAGCGCCAGTGCATTTATGCACTCTTATTGTATTTATGAAACCGAACGTGGAAATTGATGGGTCTTATCCTCAGAATAGATTCCGTACCATCACCAGAACTGCCCTGCTATGGGACCTAATTAATGAAAACATAAGAGACCTAACAAAGACAACTTAACGAAAGGATAACTGTATACCCAGCAAATTGGAGATCAATATTAGCAAAGGATGACTACCAAACTATGAACAGATTAGAACAAGCTGCCAGTCCGCGCCACAGAACAATACACAATCGATTTTACTGTCAAATGGCAAAATTCTAGAGTGGTAATTCAGCTATGTGGACAATCACTCCAGATTGCAGAACACGTACTTCAAGACAGTCTCAACTATGATATACTGAGACAAACTCACTGACCCAGTGAATGAGCACTGAAAATAAAACTATCCAGACCTCTGTTTACATCACAAGGACAATGTGGCATGTATAAGATACATCATCATCATTACACACAGGACTGCATGTAAAGACATCATCATCAAATAGCTTGTCCTGAGCAGAACTAAGCCACATTACTAGTCCTTCTGACTTTCTCTCTCGCATAGGCCAGATGTCCTGTCTCTGCAGCCGTCATTCTCAAACCATCAGTTACACCCTGAATCTATCTTCTCCGTGGTCTTCCTCTTCTCCTCTATGCCGTAATGCATCCTTCCATGATAGTCTTCTCCAGCCCTTAATGTCTATCTATTTGTACAAAATACTTCAATTTTTATCATTCTTATTTGTAGCATCAGCCAGTTTTCTGTGCTTTTGAGTTCTTTCTGGATAGATATATTTGTTCTCAAGAGACAACATTGCACATATAAACAATATTTCAAGTAAACAAAAGGACGGAAGGAATGAGAGAGTTAGTTGGTGTCCTAGCAGTTGTCTTTGTTTGTAATGGTCGAAATTAAACATAGAAGTTCGAAGAACAAATGCAGACTTTGCAACATTTGTAGATCTAACATTGACGTCACTAAGACAAAGCTCCAAATATACAAAACGTTTAGGACAGTCGTCCTCTGTCGATCTGAAATTTAGAAAACAGATACAAAAACAGAAAGTTTGTTATGATGATTCGAGGGAAGACTTCTTGGAAGAATACTTGAGTATGCCAGGGAGGATAAAATTAGCAATATCCGATTTCAAGAACAAACTAGTCTAGAAGACATAACTTAAGAGATACAAAAGAGACGATGATGATGGCCATGTCTTCGCGATGAGAAATTAAAGACTCCAAAAGACATGCATTGCAGTGGACACCACAGTGACAGCGGAAAAACGGGATTCATAGGGGTACATGGAGAAGTTTTGAAGCAGGGTTCAAAGATATGCATAGGGGTACATGGAGAAGTTTTGAAGCAGAGTTCAAAGACATGCATAGGGGTACATGGAGAAGTTTTGAAGCAGGGTTCAAAGACATGCATAGGGGTACATGGAGAAGTTTTGAAGCAGGGTTCAAAGACATGCATAGGGGTACATGGAGAAGTTTTGAAGCAGGGTTCAAAGACATGCATAGGGGTACATGGAGAAGTTTTGAAGCAGGGTTCAAAAACATGCATAGGGGTACATGGAGAAGTTTTGAAGCAGAGTTCAAAGACATGCATAAGACTAGGTTTCATACAGAAAGAATGGCACACAATAAAATTGAGTGACATTCGTCGTGTGTCTCTGCCTTATGTGACCTATGTGTCATTGGGCGCGATGAGGACTGCTGATGTTGATGATGTTATGGTCACTGATTGCTTCCTCGGTCTTAGATCAAGAGCAGAAGAAGGAGAACAAAAATTGTTATTACTACTTCCCCAAGCAGTTTGTTTTACATGATTGCATTGATATTCTCATAAACAGTAATACTACACTGTCACCTTGCAACTTGTTTACTTAGATACAATTATGCTACATTCTCATAAAGTGACCATCTAGTTCAGTGGTTCTTAAACTTCCCAATGCCACAACCCTTTAATACAGTTCTTCGTGTTGTGGTGACCCCTAACCATAAAATTATTTTCGTTGCTACTTCAAAACTGTAATTTGCACTGTTATGAATCGTAATGTAAATATCTGATATGCAGGATATATTTTCATTGTTACAAATTGAACATAATTAAAGCATAGTGAGTTGATATGTTGAGTGAGAGATGCATTAAAGCATATCTGAGTTGATAGCAAACACCAACGGCAGAGATTTGTGGAGATCAATGATCGCCTACGCCAGCTGGCACGGCACCTGATGATGAGACTAGATTCTTAGACATACAGGCCCAATCCATCTCTATCTTCGTAGTTTAATGATTGTCTCTAATGATGAACTATTTGGTTATCGCAGTGTTCAAGCTGTCCTTGATATCAAGTTAAATAAACATGTATTGTTAATAAATATTTATACGTTTATATGACTGTTATACGTTACATATGACCTGCACGCAATTTCTCAATACCGATCTGTCCTGGGCAACTCGCTCAGTCTCTTTCATGGAATTGAGTCCAATATTTCTTACATCTCTCAACTAAGTTCGTTTCAGGGTTTCCTAGGCGACCTCTTCTTGAAACCTTTGCCTCCCACTTCGTTGCCTGCTTTAATATTCTTTGATAATTTCTTCTCACTTTTATTAATAACTTGTGTTTTCTCGAGGGGTTTATTATGTCGAAATATTCCTGTTGCTAATGGACGCACTTTATAACCTAGAATGAGAACTGCAGTGATGCTTGCCGCCCTCAAGAGCAAAATAGTAATCGCTGTGACGCAATGCAACAATGCATTGATACTCAATAGGATGAACGATGGTAGGGGTCCTGAAGCTACACTAGTAACATGGAAAAGCATCAGAAATTGATGTAACTGTGCGATCGCTTGATCATGCAGCATAACGGGACAAGGTAAGAGTCGGCTTTGATTACATACACATAACAAAGAATGGTTTAACAAATGGATATGGAAAGTTCTTGATTCTACACATAACAAAGAATGGTTTAATAAATGATATGAGAGTTCTGATTACATACACATAAAAGAATGGTTTAACAAATGAATATGGAGAGTCTGCTTTGATTACATACACATAACAAAGAATGGTTTAACAAATGGATATGGAGAGTTCGCTTTGATTACATACACATAACAAAGAATGGTTTAACAAATGGATATGGAGAGTTCGCTTTGATTACATACACATAACAAAGAATGGTTTAACAAATGGATATGGAGAGTTCGCTTTGATTACATACACATAACAAAGAATGGTTTAACAAATGGATATGGAGAGTTCGCTTTGATTACATACACATAACAAAGAATGGTTTAACAAATGGATATGGAGAGTTCGCTTTGATTACATACACATAACAAAGAATGGTTTAACAAATGGATATGGAGAGTTCGCTTTGATTACATACACATAACAAAGAATGGTTTAACAAATGGATATGGAGAGTTCGCTTTGATTACATACACATAACAAAGAATGGTTTAACAAATGGATATGGAGAGTTCGCTTTGATTACATACACATAACAAAGAATGGTTTAACAAATGGATATGGAGAGTTCGCTTTGATTACATACACATAATAAAGAATGGTTTAACAAATGGATATGGAGAGTTCGCTTTGATTACATACACATAACAAAGAATGGTTTAACAAATGGATATGGAGAGTTCGCTTTGATTACATACACATAACAAAGAATGGTTTAACAAATGGATATGGAGAGTTCGCTTTGATTACATACACATAATAAAGAATGGTTTAACAAATGGATATGGAGAGTTCGCTTTGATTACATACACATAACAAAGAATGGTTTAACAAATGGATATGGAGAGTTCGCTTTGATTACATACACATAATAAAGAATGGTTTAACAAATGGATATGGAGAGTTCGCTTTGATTACATACACATAAAAAAGAATGGTTTAACAAATGGATATGGAGAGTTCGCTTTGATTACATACACATAACAAAGAATGGTTTAACAAATGGATATGGAGAGTTCGCTTTGATTACATACACATAACAAAGAATGGTTTAACAAATGGATATGGAGAGTTCGCTTTGATTACATACACATAACAAAGAATGGTTTAACAAATGGATATGGAGAGTTCGCTTTGATTACATACACATAACAAAGAATGGTTTAACAAATGGATATGGAGAGTTCGCTTTGATTACATACACATAAAAAAGAATGGTTTAACAAATGGATATGGAGAGTTCGCTTTGATTACATACACAAAACAAAGAATGGTTTAACAAATGGATATGGAGAGTTCGCTTTGATTACATACACATAACAAAGAATGGTTTAACAAATGGATATGGAGAGTTCTCTGATTAATACACATAATAAAGAATGGTTTAACAAATGGATATGGAGAGTCGCTTTGATTACATCACATACAAGAATGGTTTAACAATGGATATGGAGAGTCCTTGATTATACAATAAAAAGAATGTTTAACAAATGGATGGAGAGTCTGATTACATACATAACAGAATGGTTTAAAAATATATGAATTGTCCGATTACATAAATAAAAAGAATGTAACAAATGGATTTGAAGAGCGTGATTAATACATAAAAAAGAATGGTTTAACAAATGGTATGGAGAGTTCGCTTTGATTACCAAAAGAATGGTTTAACAAATGATATGAGAGTCGCGATTAATAACAAAAGAATGGTTTAAAATGGATAGAATTTTCGTGATTAATACATAACAAAGAATGGTTTAACAATGGATTGTATCTTTGATTACATACACAATAAGAATGGTTTAACAAATGGATAGAATTGTCGCGATTTACAAAAAGAAGGTACAAATGATATGGAGAGTGTTGATTACATACAAAAAAAATGGTTTAACAAATGGATATGAGTTCTTTGATTACATACACAAAAAAAATGTTTAACAAATGGATATGAATTGTCGTTGATTACATACATAAGAATGTTAAAAATGGTTAAGTCGATGAAGAAAAAAGAATATATATTCCTCTCGTACCGCTATATTTACATATGGCCTGCAAGTATTTTCTCCATACCGCTCGGTCCTTGATAACTCGCTCAATCTCTACCATGGAATTGTGTCCGATATCTCTTACCCCCTTCATCAAAATTCCTTTCAGTGTTTCTCTAGGTCTTCCTCTCTTTCTGGAACTATTTACCTCCCACTTTCTCTAGGTCGTCCTCTCTTTCTGGAACTATTTACCTCCCACTTTCTCTAGGTCGTCCTCTCTTTCTGGAACTATTTACCTCCCACTTTCTCTAGGTCGTCCTCTCTTTCTGGAACTATTTACCTCCCACTTTCTCTAGGTCTTCCTCTCTTTCTGGAACTATTTACCTCCCACTTTCTCTAGGTCTTCCTCTCTTTCTGGAACTATTTACCTCCCACTTTCTCTAGGTCTTCCTCTTTCTGAACTATTTACCTCCCACTTTCTCTAGGTCTTCCTCTCTTTCTGGAACTATTTACCTCCCACTTTCTCTAGGTCTTCTCTCTTCTGGAACTCTTTACCTCCCACTTTCTCTAGGCTCTCTCTTTCTGGAACTATTTACCTCCCACTTTCTCTAGGTCTTCCTCTCTTTCTGGAACTATTTACCTCCCACTTTCTCTAGGTCGTCCTCTCTTTCTGGGAAATATTTACCTCCCACTTTCTCTAGGTCGTCCTCTCTTTCTGGAACTATTTACCTCCCCCTTTCTAGGTCTTCCTCTCTTTCTGGAACTATTTACCTCCCACTTTCTCTAGGTCGTCCTCTCTTTCTGGAACTATTTACCTCCCACTTCAGTGCATGCTTTGATATTCTTTGATAATTTCTTCCCACTTTCTCTAGGGCTTCCTCTCTTTTTGAACTCTTTACCTCCCACTTCAGTGCGTGCTTTGATATTCTTTGATAATTTCTTCCCACTTTCTCTAGGGCTTCCTCTCTTTCTGGAACTATTTACCTCCCACTTCAGTGCATGCTTTGATATTCTTTGATCATTTCTTCCCACTTTCTCTAGGGCTTCCTCTCTTTCTTGAACCCTTTACCTCCCACTTCAGTGCATGCTTTGATATTCTTTGATCATTTCTTCCCACTTTCTCTAGGTCGTCCTCTCTTCTGGAACCCCTTTACCTCCCACTTTTCTAGGTCTTCTCTCTTTCTGGAACTATTTACCTCCCACTTTCTCTAGGGCTTCCTCTCTTTCTGGAACTATTTACCTCCCACTTTCTCTAGGTCGTCCCTCTTTCTGGAACTATTTACCTCCCCCTTCTCTAGGTCTTCCTCTCTTTCTGGAACTATTTACCTCCCACTTTCTCTAGGTCTTCCTCTCTTTCTGGAACTATTTACCTCCCACTTTCTCTAGGTCTTCCTCCTTTCTGAACTATTTACCTCCCACTTTCTCTAGGTCTTCCTCTCTTTCTGGAACTATTTACCTCCCACTTCAGTGCATGCTTTGATATTCTTTGATCATTTCTTCCCACTTCTCTAGGGCTTCCTCTTCTGGAACTCTTACCTCCCACTTCAGCGTGCTTTGATATTCTTTGATCATTTCTTCCCACTTCTCTAGGGCTTCCCCTCTTCTGGAACTATTTACCTCCCACTTTCTCTAGGTCTTCCTCTCTTTCTGGAACTATTTACCTCCCACATTCTCTAGGTCGTCCTCTCTTTCTGGAACTATTTACCTCCCACTTCAGTGCATGCTTTGATATTCTTTGATCATTTCTTCCACTTTCTCTAGGCTTCCTCTCTTTCTTGAACCCTTTACCTCCCACTTCAGTGCATGCTTTGATATTCTTTGATCATTTCTTCCCACTTTCTAGGGCTTCCTCTTTCTGGAACTTTCCTCCCACTTCAGTGCATGCTTTGATATTCTTTGATCATTTCTTCCCACTTTCTCTAGGGCTTCCTCTCTTTCTGGAACCCTTTACCTCCCACTTCAGTGCATGCTTTGATATTCTTTGATCATTTCTTCCCACTTTCTAGGCTTCTCTCTTTCTGGAACCCTTTACCTCCCACTTCAGTGCATGCTTTGATATTCTTTGATCATTTCTTCCCACTTTCTCTAGGGCTTCCTCTTTTTGGAACCCTTTACCTCCCACTTCAGTGCATGCTTTGATATTCTTTGATCATTTCTTCCCACTTTCTCTAGGTCGTCCTCTCTTTCTGGAACTCTTTACCTCCCACTTCAGTGCATGCTTTGATATTCTTTGATCATTTCTTCCCACTTTCTCTAGGTCTTCCTCTCTTCTGGAACTCTTACCTCCCACTTTCTCTAGGTCTTCCTCTCTTTCTGGAACTATTTACCTCCCACTTTCTCTAGGTCGTCCTCTCTTTCTGGAACTATTTACCTCCCACTTTCTCTAGGTCGTCCTCTTTCTGGAACTATTTACCTCCCACTTCTCTAGGTCTTCCTCTTTCTGGAACTCTTTACCTCCCACTTTCCTAGGTCTTCCCTCTTTCTGGAACTATTTACCTCCCACTTTCTCTAGGTCGTCCTCTCTTTCTGGAACTATTTACCTCCCACTTTCTCTAGGTCGTCCTCTCTTTCTGGAACTATTTACCTCCCACTTTCTCTAGGTCTTCCTCTCTTTCTGGAACTATTTACCTCCCACTTTCTCTAGGTCTTCCTCTCTTTCTGGAACTCTTTACCTCCCACTTCTCTAGGGCTTCCTCTCTTTCTGGAACTCTTTACCTCCCACTTTCTCTAGGTCGTCCTCTCTTTCTGGAACTATTTACCTCCCACTTTCTCTAGGTCGTCCTCTCTTTCTGGAACTATTTACCTCCCACTTTCTCTAGGTCTCTCCTCTTTCTGGAACTATTTACCTCCCACTTCAGTGCATGCTTTGATATTCTTTGATCATTTCTTCCCACTTTCTCTAGGGCTTCGTCTCTTTCTGAACCCTTTACCTCCCACTTCAGTGCATGCTTTGATATTCTTTGATCATTTCTTCCCACTTTCTCTAGGGCTTCCTCTCTTTCTGGAACTCTTTACCTCCCACTTCAGTGCATGCTTTGATATTCTTTGATCATTTCTTCCCACTTTCTCTAGGGCTTCATCTCTTTCTGGAACTCTTTACCTCCCACTTCAGTGCATGCTTTGATATTCTTTGATCATTTCTTCCCACTTCTCTAGGCTTCCTCTCTTTCTGGAACTATTTACCTCCCACTTCAGTGCATGCTTTGATATTCTTTGATCATTTCTTCCCACTTTCTCTAGGGCTTCCTCTCTTTCTGGAACCCTTTACCTCCCACTTCAGTGCATGCTTTGATATTCTTTGATCATTTCTTCCACTTTCTAGGCTTCTTCTGGAACCCTTTACCTCCCACTTCAGTGCATGCTTTGATATTCTTTGATCATTTCTTCCCACTTTCTCTAGGGCTTCCTCTCTTTCTGGAACCCTTTACCTCCCACTTCAGTGCATGCTTTGATATTCTTTGATCATTTCTTCCCACTTTCTCTAGGTCGTCCTCTCTTTCTGGAACTCTTTACCTCCCACTTCTCTAGGTCTTCCCCCTTTCTGGAACTCTTTACCTCCCACTTTCTCTAGGTCTTCCTCTCTTTCTGGACCTATTTACCTCCCACTTTCTCTAGGTCGTCCCCTCTTTCTGGAACTATTTACCTCCCATTCTTCTAGGTCGTCCTCTCTTCTGGAACTATTTACCTCCCACTTCTCTAGGTCTTCTCTTTCTGAACTATTTACCTCCCACTTCTCTAGGTCGTCCTCTCTTCTGAACTATTTACCTCCCACTTTCTCTAGGTCTTCCTCTCTTTCTGGAACTATTTACCTCCCACTTTCTCTAGGTCTTCCCCTCTTCTGGAACTATTTACCTCCCACTTTCTCTAGGTCTTCCTCTCTTCTGGAACTATTTACCTCCACTTTCTCTAGGTCTTCCTCTTCTGAACTATTTACCTCCCACTTTCTCTAGGTCGTCCTCTCTTTCTGGAACTATTTACCTCCCACTTTCTCTAGGTCGTCCTCTCTTTCTGGAACTATTTACCTCCCACTTCAGTGCATGCTTTGATATTCTTTGATCATTTCTTCCCACTTTCTCTAGGTCTTCCTCTCTTCTGGAACATTTACCTCCCACTTCAGTGCATGCTTTGATATTCTTTGATCATTTCTTCCCACTTTCTTAGGTCTTCTCTTTTCTGGAACCTTTACCTCCCACTTCAGTGCATGCTTTGATATTCTTTGATCATTTCTCACTTTTCTAGGTCTTCCTCTTTCTGGAACTATTTACCTCCCACTTCAGTGCATGCTTTGATATTCTTTGATCATTTCTTCCCACTTTCTCTAGGGCTTTCTCTCTTTCTGAGACCCTTTACCTCCCATTTCAGTGCATGCTTTGATATTCTTTGATCATTTCTTCCCACTTTTATTAATAATTTCTGTTTTCTCGAGGGGTCCATTATGTTCAAAAGATTCCGTTGCATAGTTATGATTCAAAAACATTTCATAACTTCTTGAATATGAGAATTATAAATCGCTCCCATTAGACATAGTTTTGGTAGTCAGGGCCGTGCTATGATATAGAGCGGCGGCCACATCAAGCGGCCCTGTAAGGGGGCGGCATAAGAAACGAAATCAAAATAGAATTTGAACCATTCAATAATAAAAAATCTGTATGCACCGTTTTTCTGCATAGATCTATGTTATTCCGATATTAATGTATACAATTTAGTATTCGTACATTTTGTGCATTTTCTTTGATAATCAAAGGTTATTTTAATGAAAAAAACATTTAAGGGCGGAATTTCGAAGACTTGCATTATACTGAGAAAATATACCGCACTACACTGTTGATGATTTACTTTTCTGAGTTTCACATGATGTCATCATACTGAGAAAATATACCGCACAGCACTGTTGATGATTTACTTTTCTGAGTTTCACATGATGTCATCATACTGTAACGATGATAAACAATTTTCTAGGCCTTGGTCCAGGGAGGGCATTGCCAGCTCAGTAGAAAATGGTAGTAATCTAGACAGGAACATGAAGATATATGTAGATTGATAATTGTAATGTTTGTTTTGTTGTAATTCAATCTGTTGTCTCAACCAAACCATGATTGCGGCAATCTCTAGCCTTCCTACAATTGAGGATTGTGTTGATTTATTGATTGATTGATTGAACAATCATCATTGCACTTCGGTGAGTAACCATGTGTGCTCCGATCTCTTTCTTTCACAAGAAGATCTCAACTACAGTGTACGAGCTCCGTAGCACTGGCGAGGGTCCCCGACGTAATTTTGAAGATGGTGAAGATATTATTGTAGGAACTTTTATTTTTAATCTTTTCGAATGAATTTTGCCCAGGCAGAGGTTTTCCAGCCTTCTCTTCTCGATTTTGAACTGCCAAGGGTTCTTTTACGTGCTCAAATTGAACACGGGACCTACGTTTTATTGTCCGTCTCCGTTAGGACTAGGAACTCGATCTGACATACACTGAGATTTGGGATCTCTGGAAATATATCCAGATGGCTCCACGAAGGAACGAACCTAATACATTTGGCACGAGAGGCCAGCACCTAACCTCTACGCCACAGATACCCCTAGTCTGAGGATTGTGTACAACCTCTGAAGTCGGAAAAGGCACGTCTGTATGACGGGGACACTGATAAAAAAGGAACACATACCTTCACACAAAAACGGTGAGAAGCACGATACCAAGCGCTCTAACTGTGCCTGAATTCATAGCAGGTGAACGCAAGAAGAAGAAGAAGAAGAAGAAGAAGAAGAGGAGTGTGTTTAATGTCGTATATTTCAGACTGTTTGTTTTGTGTGTACGAGGACTAAAGGCATGTGTTTGGGACCACGTGTTTCCTGTAACGATCACACTTGAATGATCTAATTGTCAAGTACCTCTGAAGTCGGCGAAGGCGAGGGACTCCAGTCAAATAGTAAGCAGTCCTCACGCAAAAATCAGTCAGAAGTGCAATACCAGGCGTCACGACTACCGCCTGAATTGACAGCGGGCGATCGCCGAAGAAGAAGAAGAAGACTGTTTTGTTTCTGTTGTGAATATTGAAAAAGAATTGGTGGCAGAGTAGTTAAATGCGGTTGTTGTGTTTCCTCACGGATAACGTCACGTGCTCAAATTACTCGATAAGGTAGAACGTTTTTTTCTGCTGGGAAGAAAATAATACCGGTGAACTATACACGCTGGGGAACAGCTTCGGGTTAACACTCTTAATTGGTCTGCGCTATAAAATATACCAACGTGCACTCAGAAATATGATCAAATGGCTGTAATGACAATTATATAGACTAGGTCATCATCATCTTCTTCTTCTTCTTCAATGATACAGCAGTGCTTGCTTGGACTCTTGAACTTCGCTCCAATGTTCTATAATTCTCATATTGTTCACAACATTTAAGACTTGGTAATACAAGTAAACATTTTTTTTTGCGAAACGCGGAAATTGTAGAAGAGGTTGAGGTAATGAATAAAATGTAAATATAAATCAAATTTAATCTCTCGCGATTTACAGGTTCAGATTAAAAAAAAAAACCAAACAAAGAACCGTTTTTTCCCCTGTATATAACCGGAAGGAAGCATTACATCATTTCTTTGATCTATAATGTAGTGGCTAGACGGAGAAAACAGACACCAGGGAGGATAGATATTGTTCATCTTTTTTAATTGTAGTGGACGTATGGCGAGACAGACATATTACTAGTACATGGTAATAGTTTGTGGTAGACAACCCCCGGCTCGCTGGCTAGATCCGACACCTGACGTGTTTCTATCCGGTCCGCGGAAATTGAAAAAATAAAATAAAAATTTCTTGTAGCCTTTTCAGACTTTATGATAAGAAGTGACTTTCACTTTACATTGCTAGCACATAGTGGATGTAGGAGTAGGGGGACCAGTTCCTTCCTTACGTGTGGAACGTTGAGTGTGGGATTGAACCAATAACACTCTTGTCCGAGTTGATAAGTGAACGCTTATGCATAACGCTACTACGCCGCACTGTCGACGTTACTAAATCAGTACGTTCCAAACAAAACTATGCCATATATTTACTTAAATCTTGTATAACGTATGAGAATGACATCAAGCAAAACAGGGACTCTTTTAGAACCTGCTGGGAAAGAGGAGTAAGGGAAGGCCTAGACATACCCGGAAAAGAGAGCAGTAGACTGATATTAAAATGATAGGTAAAACATGGAATGAATTGGAAAGGATGGCAAGACAGAGGAAGAGCTGGAAGAAGTTTGTTGAAGTCCTGTGCTGAAGTTAAAATATGAAGTAGAAAAATGACACCAACATCAAGGCACTGTCATCTCTACATTTATCACACATGAAATATAGTACCCATGTGACGTCAACTTTAACTGACCAGAATCAACAATCAGATCAATAGTTGATAGAATTGTCAATTTTGAGAGTTTCTAAAGTTTTGGACAAGGAGAGAAACAAAACTTCTAATGAAAATTAGTGAACTTGGCAACCTATAGTGTAGACATGGACGGGTCCGTATTCTTGAGAAAAAAACGTAGGTCCTTTGCAAAGACATTATATAGAGTCCCGACCTCTACCGGAAATACTTAAAGGAGTGCTGGAGTCAAAAGATATCTCCAGCAGCAACGAAAAAACATCATCAAGTGCCGTGCGGACTGGCGTAGGCGATCATGAATCTCCACAAATCTCTGTCCCTGTTGTTTGCTATCATCTCAGATGTTGACGCTCTTCCGTGCAATGAAGTCAGGCTGTCCACAATGTTCTTTTTCTTTTTCTGTCTTCCTCTGCCTCGTCTGCCCTCAATTTTACCGGTGTAACAAAGTGGTATAAACCCCCTCCCACCTTTTCGCATTATATGTCCGACAAATGATGATTGCCTGTTACTTATATTGATAATAAGCTTTCCGTCTGTGTCTTCGGTCCAACAGATAATACAATCGATTGAAACCTCAACTCCATTATTGTTGTCCATGCATGTACTTTAGTTTCTGAAATGAAAGAAGAAAAAAAGACAATATAATAAGATATTCTTACATCTTCATTCATTCCATCAGTGTAATATAAGGATTAGTTTTGTGTTCATAAACGAAGACATTGTTGGAAAAACTGAAATGTAAACCTGGTTTTGTCTTCATTTTTGTGACAAAATAATTAGTTTTTACTGTAAAGCGAACAATGGTTTCTGTTGGTTTTTGTTTTGTTTTCTGTAGTTACGATAACATTGAAACATTTCTAGGCTTGATTTAAGACAGTCTGACCCACTTTGTGGGAAATGGTTTATTGTCACGATTTGTAGGCTAATATTAGATCAGGTCTTGTAAAGTGTTTGTGCACAGAATCAATGAACTCGGATCACAGCATGGCAAGTGGGAGACTCATGTTATCGAGGGTGCGAATGGCAGAAGAATGAGTTGTACTTGAATGCAGTTATTTAATTAGTTTATCGTCGGATCTCATCACTGCACGTTGAACCATCATCACTGCACGTCGAACCGTCATCACTGCACGTCGAACCGTCATCACTGCACGTCGAACCGTCATCACTGCACGTCGAACCAATTAGTCCATAAGTGATCCGATTTCCCCCTTAGTATGTCTCTCAGTTTAGTTTAGTCGTCGAATCATCATCACTGCACGTCGAACCAATTAGTCCATAAGTGCTCCTATCTCCCCCTTAGTATGTCTCTCAGCGTGTGACGACTAACGACACCGGTTCTGTGTTGGTTTACTATTCTTCTTTAGCTACCAGCATAGTGTTCTTGTCTAACTACACCAAATGGAATTCTTACAGTCTGGTTAGTGTTGTAGATTCACCACTGGTTCTTCAATCACGTGCACGACCTCTCTCCCTTAGGGAATTTCAAATAAGAATGGAGTACATATGAAGAAGACCACAGTTATTGGTTTGGTTATTGGTTACTAAACTATATATAGTCATTGTACTCCAAGCAGACACATACATGCTCAGTCTACACCAACATATATGGAAGAGTATGCATACTGATGGTTCCTGTGGCTCGTTGGTTAAACCATAGCCAACTATAAGCTCATAGAGTATGCGGACTCACGGGAAACCCTGACCTAGTTTCAGTTGGGGGCTGGAATTTATATATGTTTGATAGAACACTGCACGCTTTTTTGCAATTTTACTCAATTCTGTGAGTCTATGGTTATTTATTGGTGAAAATATTCATAATATTGATATTCCTTATTGTTAAACTTAACGTGTTGCATAATATAACTTTGATTTAGTATTTTGTGTTGATTTGAAAATATATTCGTCTATATACAACAATACTGGAATGCGAGGTCACGTAACCGGTTGACTGGATGATTTCCCATAATTCTCACCAGAGTCCGCATTCTCTATGAGTTTATAGTTGGCTGTGGTTAAACACACTCCTCACTCTGCCCCTCAGGCATCAAGTTCTACTTGTACAACGGGTAACTCCAAACTGCTTAAATCTGTGGATCGATTAACATATATTTTAGTGTCTTAATCCAACAGGCAGTCGCGAAGAGATCGAAGAGCATCTCCCTTATCCATATTTAACTCCCCAACAATCGAAGCTGTAGATGCAAGCCTGACCGCTCTCTCATTACCGCAAACACCCGCATGCCCAGGACAGTAGATCCACGTAAGCCTCTGGAGGTTATAAACTTCTATAGACGACATCCACTCATACCGAAATCTGCCCTTGTTGGATCTTGCGAACACTGAATTCGTACTTGAGCAGTCTTGTTCTAGAATAAATTGCAGACACGGTTGGGAAAACCCCACAATTTAAGAACAACATTTAACTGAGAGAAAGGTTGGGAAAACCCCACAATTTAAGAACAACATTTAACTTAGAGAAAGAATGGGAAAACCCCACACTTTAAGAACAACATTTAACTGAGAGAAAGGATATAACTATGATATAACTGACTTATCAAAATCAGTAATACATCTGGGAAGTGTTACAGAATCGGGATTTTCATTTTCAAATATTAACCCTTTCGTCCTTTTTATCCGATATACTGGCTCTTAGGGGTCTCTGTGGCTAAGTGGTTAAGCCCTTTGCCTTGTGAGTCGAAAGTCGTGTGTTCGAATCCGAACAGCGCCGTTCTGTTCACGAGTGCAGTTTTTACAAAGACGCCTAGGATTGTTGCCGGAGCTAAGGATTTCGTGCTTTGTGCAATACTCTCGGCAGGTGGTGTGCCATTAATGCGAAGAGGGACCGAACCATATGGGGTAAAACCCGGCGCAGTGAAGTCAATCCTTCGGCTCTAAAACCCTTTAAACTGGCTCTTGGTATTATTTAAAGATGATTCGAAGCCTGCATGATGGCTAATTCCAATCCTGGCTATATAAATCCTTCCTGAGACCAAACAAAATTACGGAGTGGTAGGGTTAACAATTTTTCAAATATTAAATTAATAACAAATATTACTAATTAAAATGATCTTATGTACTCAATAAGAATAGAAAGACTCATTTTAAAAAAAGTAAAGAAACGTTTTTCTACCTCGAGGTATATTGTGTGATACGGTGTTAGGTCCGTATTGTTCATTGACAGTCGACACACGATGGGTGATGTGTTCAACATCACGCCCGACGCCTTATTTCCCATTGCTTTTCCTGGTACTCAATTAAGGCTGGCTCGATCTGAGAGCCGTTACGGTCGGATTCCGCACTCACTGTGAAATTGAATCAGGATCACTTGCCCAAGAAGCCAGTTCACTAACAACTACACTACTGCCGCTCTCAAGAAAGACTAATAGAGGAGATATATAGATATAGAGATAGGTTGCGAGAAAAACTGGAGTTGGAAGAGGAACGGATAGACACGTAGAACGTACGCCAGGAAGACTGATAGACCGAAATAGATCAGGTCGTCCTATAGGTGATCAATACAGTTCAGCATGTTTAAAGGTGATAGTTAAATGACACAGCACTTAAACGACGTTATATTTTATGCAAGGAGTCAGTATTTTTCTTTAAGGAAGTCAATGTATCCATTTTCTGCTGGGTATACTGGGGAATTGGTTGTACGGGGATATGAATACAGCACGTTGCGGATTAAGGCAAGATGACCGCCACTGTGCTATGCCTACTCGTTTACACATACACATGCTCTATCTCTCTCTCACACACACTCTCACACCCACTCACTCACCCATTCACCCACACACACTCACTACACACTCATATCCTCACACACACAAAACCACATATACACACTCTCATACACACACACACCACTCACACACAAAACCACACATACGCACTCTCATACACTCAAACACACAGCATTCTCTCCTACACACACTCACACATATACACACACTCACACACACGCGCGCACACACACACACACACACAAAGAGGGAGAGAAGCACCTATGTTATAATACTCTTACACGTTGAAGCTTTAGCTTGCCAAATCTCGAAACAGGTATGCTGGTAACAATGACAACTCTATTGTGCATGCTTTGAAGTGCAGGTAAAACTGGTACCACCCACATTTAGAAGGAATTGATTGTTCTGCAGGTTAGAATAGCAGTTCGACGGAATAAATCTTTTCTTGGAGAGATAACAGAAGTGAGAGAATGTGAGAGACGGAGAGAAGGAGACCGCTCGTGTTCCGAGGCTCAAGGAGCAAGAATAGCAGTCGACGGAATACATCTTGTTGGTGATAACAGGGATGAGAGAATGAAATGGAAAGAAGGAGACCGCCTGTGTTGTCAGGCTGCAAGGAGCAAAGAATAGTAACACTACCTGCGAACTACAAGATATGTCGTCAGATGCAACTGATGAGGCTAGAGCTGCCATTCAAATTCTTCTTCTTCTTCTTTGAACGCTCCATATCGATCAATTGTTAAACCACTCTTTGTGATCTGTATGTGATCTGAGCCTATGAACGAGTGTACATTGTACCAGTTAAGCGCTTACAAGTTGGCAAGCACATCTGATTTCTGCGACGCTTTTATTTACTAGGTACTATTGTATGCGCATAGTTGTCACAACGTACAATCGCTCTTAGGCTCAGGTCACATACAAATCACAAAGACTGGTTTAACAAGTGGTCGATATGGAGCGTTTGAAGAAGTAGAAGATGAAAGAAGGAGGAATTGAATACATGATTCATAGTATGAACAAAAGATGAATAGAAAGACTGTGAAAGAGATTGGGACTGGAATAAATGATGGAACGTGAGAAAGAAAATATCAGCTATGGAATGAACGCCAGTTATGCAAGATGTTAGAGGGAAGGAGAAGGAGTCAGAGGAAATAGAAGATAGGAAATCTGAAAGAAGGAAATTTGATAACAGGTAATAGATAACATTTATTGTTTGTTTTGTTTGTTTTAGGGGATTAAAACCTCGTTAAGCCCAGACACGTTTCGTTTAACTTAAGAACGAGTTTTTTGGTTATAGTTGATTTGCGTAGTTGTTACATAGTTGTTTGCTAGTTGCGAACAATTATTACATAATTGTTAAGAGTTGCACACACTTGTTACATAATTGTTACGTAGTTGCCACACATTGTTACATAATTGTTACATAGTTGCTAATGTACCAATTGTTACAGTTCTACAATTGTTACATATTGTTACGTAGTTGCACACACTTGTTACATAATGTTACGTAGTTGCCATACACTTGTTAAGTACATAATCGTTACATAGTTCAGTTACATAATTGTTACATAATTGTTACATACATTGCTACATAATTGTTACATAACGTACATAATTGTTACATAATTGTTACATAATTGTCACATAATTACTATATAATTACTATATACTTGTTACATAGTTGTTACATAATTGTTACATAGTTGCTACATAGTTGTTATACAGTTGACCTTAATTTCAACGTTCAGAACCATTGACCTCGTTGTGTCACGATAGTGCTTGGTGTACCTGATAACTCCAAGACTTGTTGTTTCACTGTTCTATATTATATATCGTTGAAAGAAGTGCAAACCCAGCTTGTTTTGTCTTATCAGAACTCTGCATCTTTAGGAATTAGGTCACTAACGATATCACCACGGAACGTATCGCGAACTTTTGGCATCATTTCTGATGATCATTCTTTTCCCATTAAGGTATATTTCATGGTAGCTTTGCGTATCAATCTTTATGATAGCTGTCGTGTCTATTCCTACGTACCACATGGAGAACTTGTTCTATAATAGTTATACTTATCTAATGTTGTGATAACTGTCTTTTCGTATCATATGGAGAACTTGTTCTATAATTGTTCTACTTATCTAATGTTGTGATAACTGTCTTTTCTTATCACATGGAGAACTTGTTCTATAATTGTTCTACTTATCTAATGTTGTGATAACTGTCTTTTCGTATCATATGGAGAACTTGTTCTAAAATAGCTCTACTTATCTAATGTTGTGATAACTGTTCAGTCTTGTCGCATTAAAACAAATTCCTTAACATAGCTAGTACTCATATGTTGTGATTAGCGTTTAACCCGTTCTTCGCACAGGGAATTTAGTTTAAATCTAGTTGTAAAGTCCCTTAAAGAAACATGCCACTTTGCCTCAAAATCGGCTTCTTCCCCATTAAAAACAATACGTTTTCTCTCCATGCTTGGTTTAAAAACTTTGTCGGTTGGCCACATAAGATTAAAATGTCTCTCATTCCGATTGCCAGTAAAACCTGATACAACAGAATTCCCGTTCCCGTGAAAGTTGACAAATAACAATTTAAAATGGCCCTCATTCCGATTGCCAGTAAAACCTGATACAACATAATTCCAGTTCCCGTGAAAGTTAACAAATAATAATTTAAAATGTCCCTCATTCCGATTGCCAGTAATACCTGATACAATAGAATTCCCGTTCTCGTGAAAGTTGAATTTATTTTCAATCTAGTTGTAATATTTCACCACTTGATTTGTGATTAAGTTATATTTTTGTTATCCTTTTCCGCTGATCTTCCGAGACAACATAAACTGTCCCTCATTCCGATTGCCAGTAAAACATAATACAATAGAAGTTCTCCTTTGAAGAACACGATGGTACATGCTCAGTGGAAGACAATTCTGATGTAAAGAAATAGACACATACTTACAGTCCTGGTATATTCTACATTTTTAAACGCTCTTTAACGATCAGTTGGTAAACCACTCTTTGTGATTTGTATGTGATCTGAGCCTAAGAGTGATTGTACATTGAGTCAGTTATTCGCCTACAAATAGACCATAACATCCAATTTCTGCGATGCAATTTATTTAATAGGGCGGCTTCCCAAAGCGTACCTGATTCAAACTCCACGGCAGGCAGTTTGGGAAACAAATCAATTTCCGTGGGATTTTTACGAAAGGTAAAAATATACCTCACCGTTCATAAAGCAATAGAAAACTTCTGAGCGTATAATTGGTGCCAAGAAAATCAACGACCCGTTTACTGTGGTTGATGGCTTCGTCCTGAAGGATATGCCACGATTTACATTCCCTAGACCGCTACCCACAGTCACCTCTTACGACATGCCTTATAGATCGCAGCGTTGCTATTCTTTAATCCCCCTAGGAAGCCCCGGTAACACACAGGTGACAGTCTTGGTGCGAGGCCATGCATGTAACTGCGTCCGCTGTGGTAGTTAATTCAACTATATTCTTTCCAGAAAGAAGTTGATAAAAGGAAGACAGACGTATGCATGTATTATGTACATATTAGATGAAACGGTGAGACTGCATACAATTTAGAATCAAACATGATACAAGAAGGAGGACGACATAAGAGGGCCGGGGAAATACGTTTACAACCAACGAACCATGGCAACCAACTGTATACACACCCGTCAAATGTTGCAAGAATTGATTGTTCATCTATGGATCGGCCGTGAACACATCCATCAAATGTTGCAATAATTGATTGTTCATCTATGGATCACCCGTGAACACACCCATCAAATGTTGCAAGAATTGATTGTTCATCTATGGATCACCCGTGAACACACCCATCAAATGTTGCAAGAATTGATTGTTCATCTATGGATCGGCCGTGAACACACCTATCAAATGTTGCAAGAATTGATTGTTCATCTATGGATCACCCGTGAACACACCCATCAAATGTTGCAAGAATTGATTATTCATCTATGGATCACCCGTGAACACACCCATCAAATGTTGCAAGAATTGATTGTTCATCTATGGATCACCCGTGAACACACCCATCAAATTTTGCAAGAATTGATTGTTCATCTATGGATCGGCCGTGAACACACCTATCAAATGTTGCAAGAATTGATTGTTCATCTATGGATCACCCGTGAACACACCCATCAAATGTTGCAAGAATTGATTGTTCATCTATGGATCACCCGTGAACACACCCATCAAATGTTGCAAGAATTGATTGTTCATCTATGGATCACCCGTGAACACACCCATCAAATGTTGCAAGAATTGATTGTTCATCTATGGATCACCCGTGAACACACCCGTCAAATGTTGCAATAATTGATTGTTCATCTATGGATCGGCCGTGAACACACCATCACATTTGCAAGAATTGATTGTTCATCTATGGATCGGCCGTGAACACATCCATCAAATGTTGCAAGAATTGATTGTTCATCTATGGATCACCCGTAAACACACCCATCAAACGTTGCAAGAATTGATTGTTCATCTATGGATCGGCCGTTAAGTCGCCATGAAGTATATTGGCGTTTTAGGACCAAGACACGTATGTATGGTATCACATAACTAAGCAAAATGAATAATAAAATCATAAAGCAAACAAAATCCAACGTTTCGACTATAAGTCTTTGTCAGGAACATACAAACGTACACAATGAATACCTAAACAACTAAATCATGGTTGGATCATCTGCTTCTTATAAGCATCATATCTACAGTCCTTGCTTATGTGATCCATAATACGTGTTCTGCTTGCTATGTGATACCATACATAGTGTTCTGCTTGCTTATGTAATTGACAATACTGTCTCTCTATCTTATGTATACCATACATACTGTCTCGTTCTTATGTGATATTGTACATACGTGTTCTGCTTGCTTATGAATACTATACATACAGTGTCTACTGCTTCGCTTATGTGATACTAATAATACGTGTCTTGCTTTATATGATACAATCACAATAGTTCTCTCTGCATGTATACCAACATAAAATGTCTCTGCTTGCTTATGTGATATCATACATACGTTCTCTTGCTTCTATGTGATACATCATAGTCTCTCTCAGCTTATGTCATAGCTATATATACAGTTCCTGCTTCTTATGTGATACATACATACGTGTTCCTGCTATCTTAATATATCCCATACATACAAGTGTTCTGCTTGCTTATGTGATACTATACATACGATATTCCTACAGCTTGATATATACATACATGTCTCTGCTGTATCATGAGATACGCATACATCGTCGCTTGCTTATGTCACAAGCATATCGTGTTCTGCTTCTTAGTGATACTATACATACGTGTCTTGTCCTAAAACGTCAATTTATTAATATATCCAAATCATCACCTCGTTTTCCAGATCTGATCTGATCCGCCTGAGCACCTCCATTTGTAGGTTTCGCACATCAACCTGAAGATATTCTAACAAGATCAGTATGGACATTCATCCACAAGCATCCACAATATATCTCACAAGCATCCACAATATACACAAGCATCCACAATATATCCAAGCACGACAATATATCACAATCGACAATATATCCACCATGGTGATACGAACATAAAGCAACATCAGCTTTTAAAAGTTTAAATAAAATATGGAACTGCAAGTGATATAGTATTAAACAAAATTACGAATTTTCAATTCAAATGTTGTATCAATCCTAACATATGCCAGCGAGAGTTGGAAAATGACTAAAGATATAGAAAGCAAGTTGAATGCATTTGAAAATAGATGTCTGCTAAAACACGATTGAACACAAAATGGGCCGAATTCAGAAGAAGTGATGAAATCAGAGAAATGTCTGGTCAACCACTAGTGACAACTGTTATCAGAAAGAGAAGATGGAGATATGTTGGACACATTGAGAAGTAATGATAACAAAATATCAAATCAGGCATTGAAAGTGGGATGCAGAGGGTTCAAGAAAGAGGATGACCTAAGGAGACCCTGAAACGAACTTTGATGAGAGAGGCAAGAAATATCGGTCTCAGTTCCATGGAAGAGATTAAGCGAGTTGCTCAGGATAGAGCAGTATGGGGAAATTACTTGCAGGCATATGTAACGTATAACGGTACGTTAGGAATTATTATTATTATTATTATTAATAATAACATTCACGATCGACACGATCCAGTACGGTAATACGGACATAAATTCACATATTTATTGAATAAAATAATAAAATCTTGATAGATTGATTGGACCATCATCATTGCACTTCGATGAGTAACCATGTTAGCTCTTGATCTTTTTTCTTATGTTTGCTCTTGATCTTTTTTCTTACACTGGAAGATCTCAGCTGCATTGCACGAACTCCGTAGCTCCGGCTAGAGCCCCTGGTGTTGAAGATGGTGAAGACATTTTGTGGGAATTTTATTTTTGTTCTTTTTCTAATAAATTTTGTTCGGACAGAAACTTTCCCGCCTGCTCTTCTCGATTTTGAACTGCCAAGACTTCTTTTACATGTTCAAATTTAACACGGGACCTACGTTTATGTGATACTATACATACGTACTATACATTCGATAGGACTAGGAATTCGATTTCACCTACACTGAGATCAGGGATATCTGGAAAAATATTCCGAAGGCTCCACAAGGGAGCGAACCGGTTACCGTTGGCACAAGAAACAAGCACCTGACGTCTACGCTGCAGAGACCCCCGAATATTTATCTAGTAATAGACACTACTATAAACGATAGACACTACTATAAACGATAGACACTACTATAAACGATAGACACTACTATAAACGATAGACACTACTATAAACGATAGACACTACTATAAACGATAGACATTACTATAAACGATAGACACTACTATAAACGATAGACACTACTATAAACGATAGACACTACTATAAACGATAGACACTACTATAAACGATAGGGCTTATACTAAGCTGTTATGGTAATTCAAGACCATGTAGTCATTCTGACATGAAACAATGACAAACTATCGTTTGATCCGTTCTCGACGTTTGACAATATATATTTCATTTTTTTAAAGGAAATAATGACTGATAAACAGATGTATAATTAACTTTGTCACGTACAATCTAAACTGATAGCTGTCCATGTTTTCATTCACTTTCCTATACATGAGCAGTGGATGGGCTATAATACATAAACTAGTAAAACTGTCCATGTTATTCACTTCTTTTCCTATACATTTGTATGGATGGCGTAAAAATACTAAACTGGTATAGCTGTCCATGTTTTCATTCACTTTCCTTAACATGAAGCTATGGATGACGTAAATACTAAACTGTATAGCTGTCCATGTTTATTCACTTCTTTTCTATACATGAAGCTATGTGATGGGCTAATAATACTAAACGGGTATAGCGCCCATGTTTTTCTATTCACTTTCAACATGTAACTATGGGATAGGCTAATAACTAAACGATAGCTGCTCCATGTATTACATTCACTCTTTCCTATAAAGCATGTGATGGGATATACTATAAACGGGTATAGCTGTCCATGTTTTTCATTCACTTCTTTTCCTTATACGTAAGCTTTATGGGCTAATTAATCACCATTAACTGCTATAGCTCGTCCATGTTTTTCTATTTACTTCTTTTCCTTATACATGTAAGCTTGAAAGATGGATGTTGCGTAATAATACTAAACTGGTATAGCTGTCCATGTTTTTCTATTCACTTCTTTTCCTTATACATGTAAGCTATGTGGATGGGCGTAATAATACTAAACTGGTATAGCTGTCCATGTTTTTCTATTCACTTCTTTTCCTTATACATGTAAGCTATGTGGATGGGCGTAATAATACAACGGATAGCTGTCCATGTTCTTCACTTTTCCTTATACAGTAAGCCTATGTGATGCGGCGTTAATTAGTCTAAACTGTCATAGCTGTCCATGATTTTCATTCACTCTTTTCCTTATACATGTAAGCTATGTGGATGGGCGTAATAATACTAAACTGGTATAGCTGTCCATGTTTTTCTATTCACTTCTTTTCCTTATACATGTAAGCTATGTGGATGGGCGTAATAATACTAAACTGGTATAGCTGTCCATGTTTTTCTATTCACTTCTTTTCCTTATACATGTAAGCTATGTGGATGGGCGTAATAATACTAAACTGGTATAGCTGTCCATGTTTTTCTATTCACTTCTTTTCCTTATACATGTAAGCTATGTGGATGGGCGTAATAATACTAAACTGGTATAGCTGTCCATGTTTTTCTATTCACTTCTTTTCCTTATACATGTAAGCTATGTGGATGGGCGTAATAATACTAAACTGGTATAGCTGTCCATGTTTTTCTATTCACTTCTTTTCCTTATACATGTAAGCTATGTGGATGGGCGTAATAATACTAAACTGGTATAGCTGTCCATGTTTTTCTATTCACTTCTTTTCCTTATACATGTAAGCTATGTGGATGGGCGTAATAATACTAAACTGGTATAGCTGTCCATGTTTTTCTATTCACTTCTTTTCCTTATACATGTAAGCTATGTGGATGGGCGTAATAATACAAGCAGGAGTAGTTAAGGATCCCACGGCCCGCCTGCTCAGCGTGTTCGTAGCGCGTTGGACGACAGGTGACAAGCCCCGTGTGAGTGCGGTTCAATTCAGCGTGCTGGCAGAAAAGTCACAGGTTCTCCAGATTTACGGTGTTCGTGGTACCGAACCGAAGGGTTACGATGTCCATGGCACCGAGCCGAAGAGCTGAAAGCTCAAGTGTTTCTGGATCGAAAAATGAAAAACAAATGTGGCTGGGCGTCCATATAAACCTTTCGATGGGGAAAGGGGGCACAATATTAGTTGGTAGACTACTACGCGGAAATGGAAGATGATCAAATTCAGATCACGTTTGTGCCCTTGTGTTGCCGGGGCTGTCAAGGGTAGCAAATAATAGTAACGCTGCGACCTACAAGGCATGTCGTAAGAGACGACTGAGGTAGGGGCCTAGGAAGCTACCCTAGTAAATAAAAAGCGTCACAGAAATCGGGTGTGCTGACCTGGCCTACTTGTATGCGCATAACTGACACATCGTACAATCACTCTTAGACTCAGATCACATACAAATCACAAAGAGTGGTTTAACAAGTGGTCGATATGGAGCGTTCAAAGAAGAAGATCAGATTGAGATCAAATTTGGATTGCGTGCACCGTGTAACGAAATATAAACTTGCTATACAAGTTTCAACTATAGCTAGTTAGCAACATTCAATCACATATTTCCAACTATCATGTTGCTACCCCTAACTAGCTACCCTAAAAGAAAATAGCAACCTGCTGCCTTGTAGATCGGCTGGGGATGGCCAAAGGCTGACAGAGAGCGAACCCAGTAAACGCTGGGTGAAACTGGACACGTCGCCGACGGATAAGCACCAGAGCTCCAAATGGCGCTGAATGATGTGACATAAAAAACAGTTCTTGGCAAAGGCTGTTTATATATCACAACAAGAATTATGAAAATGGCCGAAAAGACGGACCGAGGGAAGAAGAATGAATCTGATAGAGTTCACTAGCGCAGTTCACTACCAAGTATGGGATTTATCAAGTTTGTCAGATTGTATATTACCTATTTTCTTGATATTCGAATCTGATTACATATCAAAATAATTACGGAGCAGCTGAAAAGGAGATCATTTCTTCTACTTCTTCTTCTTCTTCTTCTTCTTCTTCTTCAATGATCCAGCGTCACTTGAGCTCTTGTTATGTATGGTATCTGCATGTGTTTGTAAGTTTGTTCTGTTATAATGTGTTCCATTTATCTGGCCTTGGAGGAAGGAGGATCTTCCTGACGTCATCTAGTGCTTGACACCTGAAGAGATGATGATGATGAACGGTTTCATGATGATATGCACACAGCTGGCACTCTGGAGTGTGTTGTGGTTGAATTCTGTCCAAGTGATTATTAAATGTTATGTGTTGAGTTCGGAATCTAAAAATGGTTCTCTGCTCACTTCCTGTAAGATGGTTGATGCAACAAAATACATTCATGCGTTCATTAACAAGTTGTACGTGGATTTTGATAAGATAAAAAAATATTTCACACATTAACTACTATGTACCATAGCCTTCCCCGTTTGTCTGTCATGTCTGTCATCGTCATTTTTCATGTCTGTCATTGTCTGTCATTGTCTGTCATTGTCTGTCATTGTGCCGCAGACTGCGCTATGATTCGTTTCGTTGTCAAATTAGCTCCAAAGTTACATTAACGCATTTTTCGTGTCCCGATTGACACATAAGGCTTCCACAAGAGATTTCCACTGTTGCCGTTCTGCTGCCTTTCTACAACCGTCTCCACGGCAAACTACACTCCTTCAACTCTCTCTCCACCGTTCTTCTCCATGTTTTCTTTGGACATCCAGACCTTCTCTTCACATCCGCTTTCCATCTGAACGTATTTTTATCGTTACCGTTTCTTATTTTTAGTTTCATAAACTCTTAGCATTAAACAATAATGTATATGATTCATTAAGTTTCGTAAAAAAAAAATTACAGCTTAACTCTTTCGCCCTTTGCGAGCTAATATACTGGCTCGCATTACTTTTTAAGATGACACAAAGCCATTATACTGACTATTTTACTATACATTGCAATATAAATATGTCTGGAGGTCAATTAAATTATGACGTCAAGGGGCTAAGTTGCACACGCACACATACACACTTGCAGAGTGTAAAAGTGAAGAACAATCAATTCAATCACATCGTATTTTCCAATGCAATAGTCAATGTGTTGAACGTAAAAG
Source organism: Arion vulgaris (assembly GCA_020796225.1). Lineage (NCBI taxonomy): Eukaryota > Metazoa > Mollusca > Gastropoda > Stylommatophora > Arionidae > Arion > Arion vulgaris. Next base: position 34,268,992 of record CM036762.1, on the reverse strand, counting down.
GTTAAAATACAAATTGATTGATTGAGTTTTATACCTCCGTATTTCTTGAAATGAAATAACCACGGTGGAATCACATGGGTGTTGTCATATATTAACTGTTCTTATTAACGGACAAAATCTAGTATATATCAGATATGTGGGACATATTGCCAGGAGAAATGAAGTTGAAAATGAAATGACAGCTGGCAAACTTGATGAGAAAAAAGGGGCAAGGGTATAGTAAGTATAACATTGGAGATCTCTGTGGCGTAGCGGTTGGTGCTACCCATTTGCTTCCAAACATTGAATTCTGGGTTTGTCTTCTCTCGTGAAAGCCTAATCGGATATTTTTTCAGAGATCCTTGATCTCAGTGTGTTAGGTGAGATCGGAGTTCCTAGTCCTATCGGAGATGGGCGATAAAACGCAGGTCCTGTTTTCAAGTTGAGGACCTAAAAGAACCATTGACAGCTCAAAATCGAGAAGTGCCGGCTGGAAAGCTGCTGTAAGGCAAAATTCATTATAAAATTTTAAAAAATTCTACAAAATAGTTTCAATATCATCTAAATTACATCGAGGTCCTCTCACCGGTGCTACGGAGATCTTCCTGTGTAAGAAAGGGATCGGAGCACACATGGTTACACACTGAAGTGTAATGATGATGGACCCATCCATCAATCAGAGATCAAATACCTGGATGACTTGGCCTTGACCCAATGCTGTGGTCAAGACAAGAAAGTAAATATGATCATGGGCTCTGGTGATCGTGTGAGATGACGAACCATGACAGCATACCAATCGACATGGCACGGCATGATGATGATAATGAGATTGGGATTCGAAAACTGACCGCTTCTATTGTTAGATTGTTATCGTGAAAGTCTAGTTTATTCTTAACTCGGGGAGGAAACCATCCTACGACGAGGCACACGTAACGCGACGAGGCACACGTAACACGACCAGGCACACGTAACGCGACCAGGCACAGCATGTAACATTCTACCACAAACAAAATCTTTTGTCATCTCATGGAAAAAGATGAAGAAGAAATATCTAACTACGCCTCTCTTCATCTTTGATCCAGATCATCAAATGAACATCGTAGACTGCACTCTATACTTGCCGTTTAGGATGATGTTCAAACATTTGAGTTTCAACATTTGTTCATGTAGAATAATGAGCTTTTGGTACGCATTACGGAACAGTTCTCCTGATTTGACTGTCAGAATTAGTATCATCAGTTCAATCAGGCTTTGTGATTTGGGAGCAGATTTCCAGTAGATTTTCTCAATATTCTCAATGAAGAAACAACATTTCATGAAAAGTGACAAACTTTGTGAGTTTATGCTCTCATTTTGGAACGATGAAATGAAATAAAAACAATTACGGAAATGGAAATGGAAAAACAGATTAAGGAAAAGAGGGAAGGAAAGGAAAATATATCATCATCATCAAGTAGCTTGTCCCATCATCGGAACTTGGCTCCCATGACATCAGTCCTGAAAAACTCTGTTCTGTGCAAATTGACCTGTGTCAGCAGCAGTCATTCTCAGATCTTGAATGACCTCTTGCACACATCGTCTTATAGATTCTAGAGAGATATATATATATGCAAATATAATATGATAGGCAGGCTATAAGAGAAATGACGTATCTCAACCTTGTGGTTAAGACTTTGCCTTGCTATCCGAAGGTTGTCGGTTTGAATCCGAACAGTGACGTTCTGTTCATTAGTGCAATTTTCATCAGAAACTGCTAGAAATGTTGCCGGAGCTACGGAGTTCGTGCTTTGTGCAAAACTCTCGGCATGTGGCATGCTATTTCTGCCTAGAGGGACTGAGCCATATGGGATAAAATCCCAGTGCAATGAAATCAATACTTCGGTTTGAGACCCTTCAACTAGTTTATAGAGTTAAGGCTGTTTTAACAGTATCTTCGGAACATGTTGCTAATTCTTATTTAGGAAGAGAAACTACAAGTAAAAACATACAAGTTTTTTCCAACTCTGTATGTATTTTTTATAACCAAAATATCTCAATTTTCTCATTTTTATTTCTAGTAGCCAGTTTTTTCCCTATAATTTTGAGATTCTTCTGTATATATCTTCTCTGTCTATGATATACGGACGACTCTTCTGTAACACTTATATTCAAAAGCACATATATACTGTTCTACTGCCTTGTTAAATGTTTATGACACACACTCATACTTTGCTACTGAAAATATGCATGTTCTTATTATTCTGATCTATATAGTCCTATAAATTTCATCTCAGTAAGGATATGTTTGTTCTATTTTTTGTCTTCTTCATATCATTCCTATTTCATGTTGACAGTAAACATATAGATTTAAAACAGTTCACATTTTATATTTTCTCTTCCTTGGTAAAAAATTATCCTTTGTCGTGTTTATTCTATCAGTTGTTATTATTTTTGCTTTTACCGCAGTGCGACAGAAAGTTTGTTTTCTGCTTTTCTCTTGCACTGCCTTTTAAAAATTATTTTTTAGTCTCTTTTTTTTTTGGAGATGTTCACAGTGACACTGTATCGTCAGCATATCTTAGTTCATGTATTTCTCTTCCTCCGATTATAAAAGAAATGTCAAATATTACTTCATAAAATGGAGTCTGGCTGTAGATAGGCAGATCCTTCAATTTGTGTGACCAAACTTCAGAAATTGAATTTGCACATTCTTTTTGCTTACCCTCTATAATTGAGATACATATCCTAGCGTCGACTTTATGTGTTGTACTTGCCGAAACTGCGTAGCTTTTTGAATGTATAACATTTCAATTTATAATGCATTCAGAAAATAATGAACTCTTCAGTTCACATTATATTGAAGAACAAATAAACATTTCAATTTACACTGCATTCAGAAAATAATGAACTCTTCAGTTCACATTATATTGAAGAACAAATAAACATTTCAATTTACACTGCATTCAGAAAATAATGAACTCTTCAGTTCAAATTATCTTGAAGAAAAAATAAACATTTCAATTTACACTGCATTCAGAAAATAATGAACTCTTCAGTTCACATTATCTTGAAGAAAAAATAGTACTTCAATTTGTAATATATCCAGAAACAAATGCTACTTCATTTCAAAGCGCATCAAAGAGGAAAATATAACTGATAGCACAACGTCTTCTCAAATAAATAGCTCTTGAACTCAGCTTCTCGTATATATTAGAGACAAATTATCACTGGAATTTCTATTAGCATAGTATTGTAGAAACACATTCTTTATGAAAGATAAATTGTGAATAAATGAAACAGTATTATTAATTTATCGTAGACATTGTATTGTTATTTATATTATATCGGAAGATAACAATAATTGTGTTGATACATTTGATAACAGTGTCATATTTGTCGGGAGGGTTGGGTTGCGAACACAATTACAATCGGATTGGTGTGGCATTATTGCCGCTAAGCTCCGATCACACCTTTATATTTCTAGTATGTGTTTTTGTAAATTTTCTGCAATTTTATTGACATCGATGTTATGTATATATATATATTACTTTGATTTAAATAAGGGCTATTTAGGGTGTTCTTGTGTGTGTTTTTAAAAAACTAACTTTGTTCAGTTCAGAGGTCTGATAGATAGAAAAAAAAATGTTCAATACATCTCTGGAATGGTTAAAAGTGTTTGGTGGGTCGTAGTTTCCATACCGCTGTTTTAACAGGTAAGCAACTTGCCATACCTAGAATAAAAACCAGCCCAAACCTTTGCTACATGATTTCCAAGTTAACTCATATTTTATTGTGTGAGGGAGGCTATCCATGGTTTAATTCATTTTTTTTCAACCACTAGTGGCAACTGTTATAAGAAAGAGAAGATGGAGATAAGCTGAGGCGGAGATCGGAGCACCTATGGACATGTCCGGTGCTATGATGATAGTCCTCATATAACTGATAACTGATGTTGTGCATACTCTGAGAAGAAATGATAAAAAAATCACTAAAGTGGGAAACAGATGATTCACGAATAAAATGATGCATTAGGGAAACCTTGAAATTAACTTTCATGGAAAAGGAAAGACATTTCGGACTAAATTCAGTTGTAGAGAATGAACGAGTTTTGCAGGATGGAGCGGTGTGGAGAAATTGCTTGTAGGCACTATATAATGTATAATGGTACGATAGGAATGTAGTTTATCGTATCAAGCAATTTGTTTTTCTTAAACTCTATAAACTTAAATTAGAATTGATCATGTCCTTAATTTGATACTGTTTATCAGTTCAGTTCTAGATTGCGTCACTTGTTTACTTACCAATCGTAGTGCATGTGTCAATCGCGTAGAGACATAAAGACATCTTTTTCCGATCCAGAAGCTCTTCGGCTCGGTGCCATGGACATCGTAACCCTTCGGTTCGGTGCCACAAACACCGTAAATCTGGAGAACATGTAGCTTTTCTGCCAGCCCGCGGAATTGAGCCGCACTCACAGGGGGCTGGGGCTTGTCACCCGTCATCCAATGCTCTACAAACACGCTGGGCAGGCGGGCAGAATTATTTCGTTTAGAACAAGTATCAATCCAGTTCAACAAAAATATGGGATATGTAAAGGCAAGGATTGATTTATTGCATCGCGTGTCTCCATATGGCTTCGTGTTTTCAGCACCAGGGAACCTTCAGAGCACCAGGCAAACGTCTTAACCACTTCACCATAAAGCCCACAAAGAGAGCTATGTCTGACATTATATGATTAAGTCAGATAATTTGTCTTTAGTTAACTTTGTTCAGCTAGAGCCCACAAAGAGAGCTATGTCTGACATTTTAATTGTAATTGCAGAGTAAACTGCTAACTTTGACTCATCATAGAGCCCACAAAGAGAACACTTTGTCTGACATATATTAAGGGTGTTGTAACTTTGCTCAGCATAGAGCCAAGTGTCTGACAAATATTAAGGGTGTTATAACTTTGCTCATCATAGAGCCCACAAAGAGATCTTTGTCTGACATATATTAAGGGTGTTGTAACTTTGCTCAGCATAGAGCCTAAGACTAGTCTGACATATATTAAGAGTGTTGTAACTTAGTAAGAGCTGTTTTGCTCATATTTTAAAGGTATAACTGCCATCATAGAGCACAAGAACACTTTGTGATGACATAGATTAAAATATAGGGTGTTGTAACTTTGCTCAGGGCATTAGAAATTCGAATATGTGTAATTCAGTTAGCTGACAGCAAAACAACTAAAGTGTAATACAAGATGGGATAGAACAATTAAACATGACACCAACTGAAAACATGAAATTATTTCTAACTAGCAAGGATATAAGCAGTACGGGAAAAGGCTAGTGCATCCTATATTTCTAGACAGCACTAACAAAACGGAACTGATAAGAAAAAAAAGATCAGAATACTAAGGGAATCCCAGTGGCAACATATGGGTGTGAAGCATGGACATTTAATAAGGCAATGAAAAAACACATATGTGCTTTTGGATTATAAGTGTTACAGAAGAGTCCTCCGTATATCATGGACAGAGAAGAGAACAAATAGATCTACTCAGAAAGAACTCAAAGTCAAAGAAAACTGGCTAATGCTACAAATAAGAAGGAGAACATTGAGATATTTTGGACATATAAAAAGACATGAAGGGCTGGAGAAGACCATCGTGGAATGAGGCATACCGGCAAAGAGAAGAAGAGGAAGACCACGGAGAAGATGGATTCAGGATGTAACTGATGGTTTGAACATGACGGCAGCAGAGGCAGGACATCTGGCCTATGAGAGAGAAATAATCCGGAGGACTGTTGGGGTGGCAAGTTCTGTTCAGGACAATCTATTTAATGATGACTAACAAAATACGTTACTTGTAGCATCAATATAAATACTATAAATAAATACAATTCCCAGTAGCATTTTCAGACCACCCTAGGGTATGAAGTTCCTGATACTTTATATTTCTAGCACCTATTGTGCAGGAGGTAGGAAGGCTATTCCTTTCCTCATGTATGGAACATCAAATGTGAGATTGAACCCACAACCCTCTTTATACCGAGTTGATAGGAAAACCCTTACGCATTACGCTAATCCGTCGCACTATATAAAGATTAAAAATGCTTCCTGTTAACAAATTTGTATGTTCATCTATTAGCGTCAGTTTTACGTCGAACATTCTGGTATAGGCCATCAAGTCAATAAATTTCTTATCACGGACAAAAAGGCAAAGTAACTTCATGGCATTGTAGCATGGACAACGAACAAGCAATCAATAAGATCACTTGAAGCCACAGAGATATGGTTTTACAGAAGAATGCTGAAAATTCCATGAACAGCGAAGAAAACATATGATGAGATTTTGAATTATACCTGCACACAAAGAGACCTTATACACAGAATATGAATTAAACAACCAAGGTTCTCCTGGAATATAATACGAAGAGGTGGTTTGGAACATTTGGTGACCACAGGTCAACTTCAAGGAAGGCGAGATCGTGGAGGACAGAGGGAGAGGATGTTCTGACATCTTGGTTCGACAAAATTTCGACGTCAGAACTGATTAACTGCACTGTGGAGAGATGATCGCCTACTCGGCATGCATGACACGATTGATTGAACTTCACCGTCGAACTGATTAACTGCACTGTGAAGAGATGATCGCCTACTCCGGCATACATGACACTTGATTGATTGAACTTCACCGTCAGAACTGATTAACTGCACGTGAGAGATGATCGCCTACTCCGGCATACATGACACTTGATTGATTGAACTCACTTCAAACACTTCGCGTACTTTTATACAATTTCACATCTGGTCGGAACAACTGGCGCGTTTGTACTAATGATGTGTCACATACCGCTTTAAAAAAAAGAGTTAATCTATATAATTGTTTCATTTCTACTTTCGTTGACTCCTTTAGAATTTTGTTTATTAGCAGTGGCAATGATTTTATAATGAACCCAGTCTCCTACTAGCGCTTATCGGCTGATTGCCTGACAGAGCCACCTTGCGATCAGTTGACAGCAATCAAGCTGAAGGTCAACAACACTGCACTTAGTTAGTTTATTTTTCTCTCACTTAATTCCACAATTATCGTACACCTGGTCCTTACTGTTGATTGCATGGCTTGTTTTGAAAGTGCCAGAACCAGCTTTTATCTGTTTCAGGCAGTGACAGATTAGCTGTTGCTGGTAGCAGTAATAATAATAATAGTAATAATAATAATAATAATAGTAATAATAATAATAGTAATAATAATAATAGTAATAATAATAGTAATAATAATAATAATAATAATAATAATAGTAATAATAATAGTAATAATAATAATAATAATAGTAATAATAATAGTAATAATAATAGTAATAATAATAGTAATAATAATAATAATAATAATAATAATAATAATAGTAATAATAATAGTAATAATAATAATAATAATAATAATAATAATAGTAATAATAATAGTAATAATAATAGTAATAATAATAGTAATAATAATAGTAATAATAATAATAGTAATAATAATAATAGCAATAATAATAGTAATAATAATAGTAATCATAATAGTAATAATAATAGTAATAATAATAATAGTAATAATAGTAATAATAATAATAATAATAATAATAATAGTAATAATAATAGTAATAATAATAATAGCAATAATAATAGTAATAATAATAGTAATAATAATAGTAATAATAATAATAATAATAATAATAATAATAGTAATAATAATAATAATAGTAATAATAATAGTAATAATAATAGTAATAATAATAATAGTAATAATAGTAATAATAGTAATAATAGTAATAATAATAGTAATAATAGTAATAATAATAATAATAATAATAATAGTAATAATAGTAATAATAGTAATAATAATAGTAATAATAATAATAGTAATAATAGTAATAATAATAATAATAGTAATAATAATAGTAATAATAATAGTAATAATAATAATAGTAATAATAGTAATAATAATAGTAATAGTAATAATATTAATAATAATAATAATGACCATCATCATCATTGGCCTCTTTGTTTCAGGAGACATTAGGTTTTGCGTCATGTAATTTGTTCTGTGCTGAATCACAACGTTTCTTCTGGCTGTAATGGCCAATCTTGGCAATCCTTGCTACAGTTGCTGCTGCAGGTAATACTGGAGACTTTAGCTGATACATAGGATGTTCTCTCTGCTCTCTGCGCTCTCTCGTGCCTCCATATGTAATTGTGTTTTTCGTCTTTTCCTTTTGAGCCACCCCTCACTGCCGCTCGCCATGCTTGCCTGTTTTTGACCAGCCGCTGCCAATGTTCTTTGTCTAATAATAATAATCGTTGATATCTGGAGAGCATTTTTATAGAAGATTGAACAATTTACAGAGAAATCTAAACTAGATAACAAAATATCAATTCAGCGACATACCACCTGTTACTATTGCTCAAACAAAATATCAATTCAGCGACATACCACCTGTTACTACTGCTCAAACAAAATATCAACTCAGCGACATACCACCTGTTACTACTGCTCAAACAAAATATCAACTCAGCGACATACCACCTGTTACTATTGCTCAAACAAAATATCAACTCAGCGACATACCATTTGTTACTACTGTTCAAACAAAATATCAACTCAGCGACATACCATTTGTTACTACTGTTCAAACACCTAAACATAGACATGGTAATATATACTGTATACATGTATGATTTACCAATTCTGTTCTATCAATGTTAACAGTAGTCCCTAGCTAAAACCTAAGAGAGAAAAATCACATTTAAAATAAACTGTTTTCAAAAAGCTGTTAATGTTACAAGAAGAGATAGAGGGGAAATGAAAACTAGAAACATCGTCGGAGTCAAAATCTGTATTCAACAAATTGAAATATCAGCAATAGAGTAGTGGTTCAGCCACCTAATAGAAATGGAACCAAATCTACTAGCACCAAGAACCTATAACGATCGACAATATGACACCAGGGCAGGGGAAGACCGAGAACTTGATGTATAGATAATTGACAGAGAATCTACGACAGTATAGACCATAGATTCCCAAACTTTTTCGGCCCACCGCCCACTTAGCACAACATAAACTTTGTAACGCCCTCCCTCCACATTATAACAGTTTGCCAACGCCCCCTACCACATATATAAATGCTATATTTTCTCTTTGACATAGAAAATTGATATATATTTCTGTCATATATAGTCTATTATCAAATGATTATATGCATGAAATAGAAAATTGATGAAAAAATGGATCGGGTAAGACGGGCATAAAATAAATTAAAATGCAAAATTCAAATTTTAAATGTTTATTCAATTTCAAAATCCCGAAAATAATTTATTTTAAAATATTTATTACTAATTTCTTCTTTAAGGAACAACCAACTCCTAATCGCCCGAACACTCTCCAAATTCTTCTGAACCCCTATCGCCGCCCTAGAATGCTTCAGCGCCACTGTGGGCGGTACGCCCACTTTGGGAAACGCTGGTATAGACTAACATCTACAGTTGCAATACATTTGGTCCAAGATAGAAAACTACTACTCAACACGATCATGAAACAGCTTCAGACGTTTGTTGCTGAACCTAACTGGTGTGTGCAGAGTGACTGTAGAGATCAATCCTAGAATCCAGTACCCTACCACACTGATTAGAGTTGAACGTTTGGGTGTTGTGTGTTTTGTCCGTTCGAAAGCTCATCTCGTTTTCTCCGTGTATTAGCAGTAAAACGTTTCTGAGCTATGCGAGTTTCTCCTGCTCCTGACGGTTCCTAAAGTTCTAAGCACAGTCAAGCAATGGGTCCCTGTTTAATGCCTACCTTTTACACAACCTAGATGTTACCCCCTCAAGTGACAAAACTGCTGCCTAAACACAATTTAGTTAAGATAAAGAAGAACAAGATTTACAGTAATCTTCATTTAATATTGGCTGAAAATATGATACATTTTGAAAGGAAAAACAGTTTCTTTGAGATGATTAAATCTGAGAAACATGATTTCAAGACATAAGAATGCAATTTTTGGTTTAGTGATTATATCCAGACTTATAGCGGTTAAACAAGAAAATAATGAAGTCCACGATATAAATACACTGCAAGACTGTCCTCTCCTGTGTGAGCTGAGAAGAAACGTGTGGCCACACCCAGTCGACATAAATACTCAGCTTTGGGAAACCTGACAGACCTGAAGCTGACTGCCGAGTTTGTGGTCCACAGTAAATTAGCTCATGACCAGAGATCGCTGAAGAAGAAGAAGTCATTATTATTAAACTTGCTGGCAGCTGGATTCATAGAAGGAAGCAGCTGATCTTGCTGTTAAAATCTCTGCTGAGCATAGGAAACTGATCTCTAAAGAAGAAGAAGAAATATAGACAGACACAGTTAACCATAAGCAAGATTCTTTAATTATGGACGTTTACAAATTTAGGGACCTTGTGAATATGTAATTTTGAAACAATTATTTATTTTTATGTGGTATTTGTGTCTTGATAAAATTATCTTGTAATCATTAAAAACCCGTGCTTGTATTATTATTCAATTAATTCAATCCAGTATTTTCCAATTTCTTTTTTATCTGCGGTTCCAATGAATTAAAATCCGCTGTGAAAGTAGTACAAAAACATTATAAACAGAAACAAAATTGGCTGAAAATTAAACTGATTTACCGAGTAATTTTGGAGCGAGAGGCGAGCACCATACCTCAGCGTCCCTTAACCCTGTTGTCACATGATTCTGAGAAGATAGTAATCCAGTGGATACCCTCACATGCAAGATCAGGCATGAAGATATCCTCCTGCAAGATCAGGCATGAAATCCCTCACTGCAAGATCAAGGGGCATGAAGATACCTCACTGCAAGATCAGGCATGAAGATACCTCACACTGCAAGATCAAGGGGCATGAAGATACCCTCACACTGCAAGATCAAGGGGCATGAAGATGCTGACAGACTGGCTAAAGAGGGAGCAGAATACTCCCAAGATTACAACGTGGTCAGCAAGGAAGAAGCAAAAACCATCACAAAGGGCACTAAAAAGTAAAGTGGAATAAAGAACACCCAAAACACAACAAGGACGATGGATATTACCAACTGTCCAGAAGGGACCAGACAGCCATACTTCGCCTCCGGACGGACACAACAGAATGAGACACCACCTTACACTACATTCAAGATATGCACCAACGACTGTGCCCTGTGGCTTGGCGAGTATGACAGCAGAGCATATCCCACAGAATTGCCACCAGTACTTAGACATGATAATAAAGAGATGACCCACTTACACCAGCGTTCAAGACAAACTGTATGGCGTGGCTAACAATCTGAGACAGACGGCTGCCTTTATTAGAGAATCCGAAATCCCATTCTAGTGAGAACGCAGAAGAAGAAAAAAAAGAAGAAGAAAAGACGAGATGGGAATATTGCGGAGCACATCTAATGACGACGCTTAACTCCTTCGATCGTTTTCACTTATTCAATTAGTAGCGTCTAAATTCAACTGCACGCTTTCCTCTTTGACCGTGTCTAGCTACTGCCACACACGAAAAAATCTGAAAGATTGAGAAATCTACAGCTAGTTTTGAAAGCGTATATTAAGTTGGATCAGTGCTTCTTAACTGCAATGCTTGTACTCTTAAATTGTACTGAAAAATGAAGATATGAATTATGTGTATGTTTCTTCTGTCCATTAATGTTTGTTATTTTTTTCCGATCCAGAAGCACTTGAGCTTTTCAGCTCTTCGGCTCGGTGCCATGGACATCGTGACCCTTCGGTTGGGTGCCACGAACACCGTAAATCTGGGAAATCTGTGGCTTTTCTGCCATCCCGCGGAATTGAGCCCGCACACACAGAGGGATAGTCACCCGTAGTCCAACGCGCTACGAACACGCTGGGCAGACGGGCTAATGTTTGTTATAGGGATGTAGTAGTGTTAGAAATAAACATGACTTGTCAAAATATTCATCATCATCATCAGGTGCCGTCTCCACATCGAAGGTTGGCTGCAATGAATCTCCAGCATCCTCTGTCTTTCGCCTTGGTGTTGCACACTGCCAGACTATAACCTGTCCATTTCTTAAAGTTTCCCTCCCACTTATCTCTCAGTCTTCCTCTTGCTCTTCTCCCTCAACTTTCCCCTCTAGTAAATGTTTTATCATGGTGTCATGCCTTTTTGTGCCCAAAATACTTTACTTGTCTGAATTTTATTTCTCTTAATAATTGTTTCTTCATGCCTAGTTTTCCTAAAACTTGTCAAAATATTAAAGAACTAAATCAGTATGGAATGGTACTGACATGAAAACAAAGCTAAGAATACTAAGAGCATGCATATTCCCAGTGGCAACGTATGGTTGTGAAGCATGGACTTATAATAAGGCGGTGGAAAAACTGTGGTGTTAAAGAAGAGTCTTCCGTATATCATGGACAGAGAAAAGAACAAAAAGATCTATCCAGAAAGAACTCAAAATCAAAGAAAACTGGCTGATACTACAAATAAGAAAGAGAAACAAGTATATTTTGGAAATACAAAGAGACACGAAGGACTTGAGAAGACCATCATAGAAGTAGGCATTCCGGCAAAGGAGAAGAGGAAGACCACGGAGAAGATGGTTTCAGGATGTAACTTTTGGGTTGAACAAGGCGGCTGCAGAGGCAGGACATCTGGCTTATGAGAGAGAGATAGAGAAATTCCGGAGTACTGTTGAGCTGGCAAAGTTCTGCTCAGGACAAACTATTTGATGATGATTATTTTATGAATACATCTTCTGTTTTTTACAAAGAATTATACAAGAATTGAAGGAAATTGATTTTGAGAATTATTTTATTTTGCGTGCTACGTGAGAAATGGGTATAAAAAAATCAGTACTGCCAGGACGGATGCTCGTATTGTCGGAGTTATAACTACCGCTTCTGTCATCAGATGAATGACAGAAAAATGAAAACGGAGTAGATGTTGATTTTCACAGCAGTTCAAAGAAAACAGCAAACATGAAAGTAGGGAGGTGAATGAGTCACAACATGAAAACAGCATTCCAAGATCAATTTCAATGACCATAAAAGGAAGACAAACACTGACCGGAAAGTTGAATTGGGTGTTATTTCCCCTGTCTTTGATTGATTATTGTAAAGGGAATGCACTCAAATGAATGTAGTACTGTAGCTTAGACGGTGACTATTCAATTCAGTGAAATTAACCCATAATTTCATTTATAAGCTATATCATAAAGGATTGAGAGGGGAGAGTAACATAAGGAATAAATGAAAAAACAAAAACGATTGAAAATGACTATTGTTAGTAAAAATAATGAATATAAAATGGAACGAAGTCAGGAGAAGTCATGAAATCAAAGAAATCTCTTATTATATTCTTGGATTCTCCGAAAGGAGTTAATTCTTATTTTTCTTATAAATCAAACTGTTATAAGAAAGATACGATGGAGATATGTTGGACACACCTGGAGAAGAAATGATCAACGAATATCAAAGCAGGCATTGAAGTGGGATGCAAAGGGTTCAAGAAAGAGGACGACCTAATGAGACCCTTAAACGAATTTGCTGAGAGAGGCAAGAAATATCGGTCTCAGTTCCATGGAGAAGATTTCTGCAGTTGCCCAGGATAGAGTGGTATGGAGAAATTGCTTGCAGGCCCTATGTAACGTATAACGGTACGAGAGGAATTATTATTATTATTTTGAGTACGGGGATCTATCATTTTTGAGTCTTCTGAATGACATTTAGACTGATGGTTGAAGATTTATTTTGTAGATAGTCTTGGTTTCTGCTTCTTTTAACAGTCTTTTTTTATTTATTTTAAACGCAACAATGGATGTAAAAACAATATTTCACAACTTATGCAGCGAAGTGTCGTGAGGAGCTAAAGCTCACAGTGTTGGTTCATCAGTGTTGCAGAGGTTGTTGTGAAACCATGATGTCATATTGTTTATTTGATGTTCTCTCCTTCCCGCTTGAAGTTTCTCTCAGTCTCAGACTATATGTTGACTGTTACAGGAACAAACGGTGCAGTGGAACTCTATTATACTGAGCGTACTCATCAAATATTGTCTGTTTAGCAAGATTCTCGTTATAGTAGATATACCATAGATCAGCGATTCCCACACTTTGCATTACCGTAGTCCCCATTTTAAACACATTTTGCTGCCGCGGACTCCCAAAAGATTCTATATATGAAAATGGACAGGAATGAATAATCTTTGCGTTACAATAGTAAAAAATGTTCTCAGACTACGGGAAACTTCAAATGATCTTTCATTTTGTCTTGTCAGACATTTAGACTCTGGTCTGGTTCGGGTTCTTTAATTTCGCATCGGAACTAGTTTACACTTTTTAAACAAAGACATATTTGTAATATTTATTTTTATGTTTGAAATGTCATAGATCATAATATTTCTTCAAGGGCTTGTTCAATGTTTCTTCAATATTAGTTCCTGGCAGACCACGGGGTCTGCGGACCCTAGTTTGAGAAACACTGCCATAGAGTAAAACTACGTTATTCCACCGTTTACATCAGATAAGCTGCGATATATTGTGCTTTTAAGTCCAACACATCCGAGTTCGGTATACTTGATTTCGGGTTCGCCTTTCCATAACAACTTTAGTATTGACCACTTGACTCCACCTCCTCTTATGGTCAGCAATTTGATCGCTCATGAGTAACCACTTATTAACCACTCTTTGTGATTTGTATAAGATCTGTTTCAAAATGCGTGTGCTCATTGTTTTACAGCAATATACCATTCTGAACAAGAGACATACTATAGTCCGTTCAACAATTCATGCCAACAGTCCAATGCGAATTGTAGCAAAACCATCAATTCCACATTAGCGAAACGTTGCACCCAATCTTAGAATTATACCGACGCAAATTTCTGATGGAAAAAATTTCTATAGGAAACCTGGATTTTGTAATATAACGGTTTCCTTTGATGTTGGCGGCATATTTTGCGAGTCTGATACAGAATTTTAGTTTTACAGTAAACGCACCAATATGACATTTGATGACAAGTCTCATGCAAAGGCGTATCACTGATAATAAGGAAAGTATGCCTTCGCGCAAAGATGTCAGAAACGTCATACCAGGAGCCCTGACTAGGCCTGGATTCATAACGGTTGAACTCAAGAAGAAAAAAGAAATCAAAATTTCTAAAACAAATCCAACCACCGTTACAACTTCACAATTTACACAATCTAACACGGATTCACTTATCTGTTGTCGTGTAACACATTGTTCAACTGAATTGACTGGTAGTAATAATTGATTGTGTGATTGATAGGACCATCATCATTGCACTTCGGTGAGTAACCATGTGTGCTCCTATATCTTTCTTACACAGGGAGATCTCAGCTGCAGTGCACGAACTCCGTTGCACCAGCCAAGGTCCCGTATGTAATTTTGAAGATGGGGAAGATATTTTTGTAGGAATTAAACAAATATATTTTTTAATGAATTTTACCCGAGCAGCGGCTTTCCAGCCTGCTCTTCTCGATTTTGAACTGCCAAGGGTTCTTTACGTGCTCAAATTGAACACGGGGCCTACGTTTTATTGTCCGTCTCCGATATGACTAGGAGCTAGATCTAACCTACACTGAGATCAGGGATCTCTGGAAAAATATCGAGATATCACCACGAGGGAGCGAACCTGTTAACTTTGCCACGCGAGACAAGAACCTAATCTCTACGTCACAAAGACATATCATGTATTGAATAGAAAAAAATGAAGAAACAATATATCGATTCTCTTAACAAGAATAGCAAGATAGTTAGAGTGTCAACAAGCTTACGTAGGCACCAACAAGCTTACGGACATCATCCTACTATAACTTTGTAGCAATTCATTGCTGTCACAATCCTTATTCTAATCCAGTGGCTCTTAAACTTTCTGAATTCGTGGCACACTTGAAGTCCTACAAAAAATAAATCAAGGCGTACTATACACAGAAACGTAAAAAATACAATGCAAAAAGCAAAGAAATATATAAATAATTGGAAAATGCTGCTTACCTTTATTCATCATTTAATTTATGGATATGAGAAGCATGGATTTGATGTGTCCTTGCGATTTTGTTTACCCTGGTGCCTACTGGCACCGCGCTGATCTGGGATTTCATAGGCCGTACCTAGGAATGTCGTCGGGTACATTGTTGCGTCTGCTCACACAGTTTGAGAACCACTATTCTAATCGAAGGGTTTTCAACTTTCTATTAAACCCTACTTCTATATGAACTCCTTGATCCTGTATCGATCCACATTCAACTATAAATAGAGTAATAAATTATAGATGCACAAGCCATTTACGTTACCTTTTGTATTGAGCTGGTCAGATTCATTAATGTTTTATCGACCAACTTAATTGTCATGTTGACCTCTGGGAATCGATATTGATCACCTTGTTAGATTTCTCATCTAATCGAATGGAAGCACGGAACAAAATGTGTTCATGTGTGCATGTTTAAAATGTTTTGTTTGTCAACATTCAGTTTTGTTTTATAATCTCACGGAGTTTGTGCTTTGAAGGAAAGGAGATTTAATGTTTTAATGTTCAAATTGGGATAAGAATGTGGCAGATAATGTTAGAAGATTGTGTCTTTTGTACAGTAAAAATAGGAAATAATTCTTGGCAGCATGTTTAAATACATAAATAGTATATATTGTATGGGAAAATTAGAGCTAGTTATCTTTACACAATAGAGATTTGTTACATAAATACAATAGAGCGTTGTTACATACATAAATAGAGCGTTGTTTTTGCACACAAATAGAGCTTTATTACGTACATATAGCTTTGTTAGATACATAAATAGAGCTTTATTACGTACATAAATATAGCTTTTTACATACATAAATGCTTATTACGTCAAATATAGCTTTGTTACATACATAAATATAGCTTTGTTACATACATAAATATAGCTTTGTTACATACATAAAAGTTATTAGACATAAATTAGCTGTTACATACATAAATAGAGCTTTATTACATACTAGATTATAGTAATAAATATAGCTTTGTTACATACATAAATATAGCTTTGTTACATACATAAAGAGATTAGTTACATACATAAATATAGCTTTGTTACATACATAAATAGAGCTTTATTACATACATAAATATAGCTTTGTTACATACATAAATATAGCTTTTTACATACATAAATATGAGATTTATTACATACAAAATATAGCTTTTAGTACATAAATATGCTTATTACGTACATAAATAGTTTATTATACGAATAATTTACACATAAATATAGCTTGTACATACATAAATATAGATTTGTTACATACATACATAAAGATTTGTTACGTACATAAATAGAAATGTGTTGCATACATAAATAGAGCTTTGTTTTTGTACACAAATGGAGCTTTATTACGTACATAAATATAACGTTGTTACGTACATAAATAGAGATTTGTTACCTACATACAATAGAGCTTGTTTTTGTTCATATGAAATTATTTTATGGCTCTAAAGGAGATCAACAAGTCTAAAACGAGTCTTCTTCTTCTTCTTCTTCTTCTTCTTGCGTACACCCGCTATGAATTCAAGCCTTGTTAGGGCGTCTAGTATGGCGCTTCTGACTGATTTTTGTGGGAAGGCCTACTTTTCTTATTATCAGTGTCCTCCGCCTTACAGGCGTGTTTTCTTCAACTTTCGAGGTTGCAAAATACAAAGGGAAAAGGGGTTTCTAAAGACGAAGGATTGACTTTACTGCTCTTTGTTTAACCATATGATTTGATTACTCGTCCACAGAAATGGCACATCACATACATCAAGCATTGCACAAAACACAAACTCCATAGCTCTAGCAACAATCTTAAGGTATCTTGGGAAAAATAGCGCTGGTCAAACGTCATGACGCTGTCCGGATTCGAATCCACGACCGTCAGAACGCAATACGAACATCTTAATCATTTTCTTCATAGGCACCCCAAAGTTATATGTTGTGTGTTCAAATGAGATCTGTGCTATGTTTGAAACTTCAAGGTTGTTATGTTCAAATGAGATCTGTGCTATGTTTGAAACTTCAAGGTTGTTATAGTAAATAGAAATCCTCTTGTAATACGACGTTGTATATTGGGTATATGTGTTAGCCGTATTTATCATTGACCGTCGGCAACGATGGGTGATGTGGCATACGCCGGCTGGCTTACACCCAGTTGTTTTACTGGTACCGAATTGAGACTGGGTCGACGTGAAAGCCGTTGCGGTCGAAAAAAAAATTCCACATCCACTGTGGACATGAACCTTGACCTTTAGTCTATGAAGAGATTCAAAAGTTGTTATGTGCTTACGTTATAGCTTGTTCATTATTGTTATCATCTATCTTGTTCCCTGGCGGAATCTAACTCCCATGACAGCAGCCCTAAATGCTTCTCTGTACTGTGTGTGGTGTCCGATGTCTGCAGCAGCCATAATGCTTCTCTGTACTGTGGGTGTCCGATGTCTGCCGCAGCCCTAAATGCTTCTCTGTACTATGTGAGGTGTCCGATGTCTGCAGCAGCCCTAAATGCTTCTCTGTACTGTGTGAAGTGTCCGATGTCTGCCACAGCCCTAAATGCTTCTCTGTACGTGTGGGTGTCCGATGTCTGCAGCAGCCCTAAATGCTTCTCTGTACTATGTGAGGTGTCCGATGTCTGCAGCAGCCCTAAATGCTTCTCTGTACTGTGTGTGGTGTCCGATGTCTGCAGCAGCCCTAAATGCTTCTCTGTACTATGTAGTGTCGATGTCTGCAGCAGCCTAAATGCTTCTCGACTGTGAGGTGTCCGATGTCTGCAGCAGCTTTAAATGTTTTTGTACTGTGTGTGTGTCCGATGTCTCAGCAGCCTAAATCTTCTCGTACTAGTGAGGTGTCCCATGTCTGCGCAGCCTAAATGCTTCTCTGTATTGAGGTATCCCATGTCTGCAGCAGCTTTAAATGCTTCTCTACTGTGTGTGGTGTCGATGTCTCAGCAGCCCAAATGCTTCCTGTACTGTGTGGTGTCGTGTCTGCCACGCCCTAAATGCTTCTCCGTACTGTGTGAGGTGTCCGATGTCTGCCACAGCCATACTCAACTCGTCTCTAATATCTTGTACCCATCTGTTTCTGTTTCTTCTTCTCACTCGTTTACCCAGTGTCATGCTGTCCAGAATGATCTTATTCAGAGAATCATGTCCAAAATATTTTATTTTTCTCATGTTTATTCTTTTCAGCAACAACTTGTCTTCAATATCTTCTTCTTCACCTTTCAACTCCCAACGGAGCACAGGTCTTCAACAAACTTCTTCCAGCTCTCCCTCTCTCTTGCCATCCCTTCCAATTCTTTCTATGTTTTACCTATCCTTTTAATATCAGCCTTCAGCTCTCTTCTCCAGGTCTGTCTAGGTCTTCCCCTACTCATCTTCCCCTACACCTCTTTCCCTGCGGGTTCCAAAATAGTGCATGTCTTGCAATACTTCCAGTCGTTCTTCTCAATGTATGTCCTATCCATCGCCAGCGTCTCTTCCTGAGCTCTTTCTCCACTGGAATCTGCTTTGTTCTTTCTCTGAGTTCCTCGTTCGTTATCTTATCATACCAGCTCAGTCCATATATTCTACGTAAACATCCAGTTATGAAGGTCTGCAGTTTCCTGGTGCTTTCTTTTGTTGTCTTCCATGTTTCCGAGCCATAGAACAGCATTGACTTCACATTTGTTTGAAAGATTCAATTTTCAGCTGTTACAAAATTGACATATTTGTTCTTTTTTTTCAGTTCATCGTATTATTCTAAGTATTGAAATGAAACAGAGAGCGAGAGAGAGAGAGAGAGAGAGAGAGAAGGAAACAGAGAGAGGGAGAAAAAAATACAGAGAGAGGGAGAGGGAAAAATAGAGAACCGAAGAGAGAGAACGAGATCCTGAAACACAGAGCGAGAGGGGGAGAAAAGGAGAGCGGGAGAAAAGGAGAGAGGGAGAAAAGAATACAGAGAGAGAGAGAGGAAGGAAAGGTAACAGAGAGATGGAAGAAAAGAAAACAAAAAGGCAGAGAGAAGGAGTAAAGGGAACATAGAGAGGGAGAAAAAGGTAACGGAGAGAGATAGGGAGTAAATGAAACAGAGAGAGGGGGTGGGGTGGGAAGAAAACAGAAAGAGAAAGGAGAACAGTTAAGAGAGAAAGAGATAGAGAGAGAGTGAGGAAGATAATGTCTGTATGGATTTATGTTATGAATAGAATAATGTAGCATTGAATGTGAAAAAAAATATTTACGAATGGACAAAACGTGTACAGTGTCTTTGTTTATTGTTTATTCCAGGACTGATCGTCAAATCAAACAACGGGTCGCCTGTCAGATTGAAAAGAAAACAGGTAATGTTATGATATTTGTCCAGATAAGGATTTGATAACAAATATTATAGTTAGTTGAGTGTTGTACATATATAGAACATATTCTTGGTGGTTTACTGGTAGTGTAATATATTTGTGTACCAGCTTCTGGTGTTCTATCACTGGTCTTCTCGATTATCCTGAAAATGGCTACCCTGATAATTTTCTAAATTATGTAGACAATTTACAGAAACGTCGCCGGAGCTACTGTGTACGTGCTCTGCTACTAACACTTTTAATTGGCTGAAAGAGAACAGATGTTGTTTTATTCAATCGTGCAGTAATTTTTCTTGTAGTGTTACTGTATCTCTGTATCATATTTGGATACATAGTTAGTGTAGTTCATCTTCCTTGATGGTATGCATAGAATGCGACGCGGAAAGTAAGACAGGCTGAATTAGATGATAGAAATCACAGCCAACGATCGTCCGTGTATTGCCACAGCTCGCAAGGGGAACAAAGAATAGTAACACTGCGATCTACAAGGCACGTCGTAAGAGGCGAGTGAGGCAGGGGCCTAGGGAAGCTACACTAGTAAATAAAAAGCGTCGCAGAAATCGGATATACGCATAACTGGCACAACGTACAATCGCTCTTAGACTTGGATCACATAATGGTTTAACAAGTGGTGAATATTGAACGTTCGAAGAAGATGAGCCAACTAAACAGAACTGTACAAGACTGCTATGATTTCAGGGGGGTCTGGTACTAAGTTTCATAACCAGATTTAACCTGTATTTAGATATGAAATACCAGGTCACATATTAGCAATGCATACAAACGACATACTATTTTTTCATTAACTTGTTTGATGTTATGTGTGAGCGTGCCTTATATATCAAATAGTGAACGTCCACTACAGATTTGAATTCTTCTTTGTCTACTGTCTTGACAAATTATGCAATTTTTATTGGATTATGATGGTAAATCTACTATTTATTCTTCTTTTTGAAGATGTAGTAATTGATACATTCTCTCCCACAATATGATATTGAAAATATTGAATTACTTAGTGTTTAATTTCTTACCCAACATTGATTTATGACTGTACTAAAAAAAAAGCATGTTTAAGTTTATCACTGGAAAAAACCACTTTCTTTTGTAACATATTAATGAAAACTATAACAACCTAGTATACCTACAAATATGCGAGCAAATATACCTACAAATATAGCTCGTAAATACATGCTATCAAGACAATGCACCGAATGGCCGAAACACAAACAATGTTCGACACCATTTCTTCTAATACCTGATGAGGAACTATCAAGGTATGTAGGTTCAAGTCTTTTAAGTCTCCAATACTATTTAATAATTTCTTCTTTTTCTTAGTAGTCAAGAAATCTTGAACTGTTCAGATTCAAATTTATATACAGGTAAAATTTCGATATTAATTAAACTGCGATTGATCCATCTTTAAAACCTGGGACAATTTTAGTTTGCGTGTCGATAAAGTTTTTTGGGACACTGTGACATAAAATTAAAAAAACCGGTACAATCCCGATAAAACCGAGAGGCCTAATCATCCTGTTCATAATTGCAGTCTAGCTAAGAAAGTAAAGATTGAAGATGATAGGTAAACCCGGTTCCAGAAATATGAAGCTGAAAACATGTATTTCGTGTTGAAAGACGTAGATATCATATCTTGTGTGTAATTTGTAACGCATCTTAACAAACTACTTTTTCAGTGGAAGCTAAGCAGGTCCCGACGGAAGACATATTAACATTTTGCCATGTTTGTACCATGTACAACTGTTGTATACTTTACATTCAATTATAGGAATTTGTTGTCACCATGTACAACTGTTTTATACTAGCTGATGTACATTCAATTATAAGGGAATCTCTATGAGTTTGTCACCATGTACAACTGTTTTATACTAGCTGATGTACATTCAATTATAAGGAATCTCTCATGAGGTAGCAGTTAAAATGTTTGCCTGTCGTTCTGAATGTTGAGGGGTCGATTTCAGACCGAGTCACATGTGCAATTTAGTCGTTAAATCCCTAGATTGTGGCTGGTGCTACGGAGTTTGTGTTTTTTCATCACTCTCGACAGGTAGCGAACCGTTTCTGCCGACAGGGACGGAGCTATAACCTGAACTGAACTGAAACCTGGTACAATAATTTAACTGTTGCCGTTAGACCCTAATTTCAATTATGAGCTTTCATAGTTACATTTACGACAGATTCTTGTAGTTTTCGTTTCAGCGCCAACGTGTTTTCAAATCAGAAGAACATCACATTATTCATTAGATTAAATGTTACTATTGATTTTATGTTTGTTACTTTGCCTGAGAGAGAGAGAAATGTGCCAAGCTATTATATTATAAATTTGTCACTCTCTGCGTATCACTATAGGTCTCCCCACCGAACTCTCTCTACACCCCTCCACTCCTTCTCTCTCTCTCTCTCTCTCTCTCTCTTATATATATATATATATATATATATATATATATATATATATATATATATATACTTGACACTCGTTTCCTCACTGAACTCTCTCTCTCTATATATATATATATATATATATATATACTTGATACTCGTTTCCTCATTGAACTCACCCTACAACCATCTCATCGTTCTCCATCTAATCCACAGAATACAAAACTAAAGTTCTGAGAGTTCCAGCTTTTATTTTTCTCTAAAATCTCTGTTTTTTTGAGTTAGATATACACTTGTATGGTCTAAGATAATGTTTCATTCAACTATTCTTCTTTTTTTGGAAGTTATATTCTGTGATTTTGTTCATGTTACATTGCTGGCATTAAGATCCAAACTCTGAAGCAGCAATATTGTACAGCTGGTTCTAGTACTTAAAAGTTCTCTAGATCACTACGTCATTATCAGTCTTCACAGCGTCTAAGCGCACATAAGGTAGACACACAAAAAATCCCACTTTTTCGATCTTGCATTGTTAAATATGACATACTGATCCTCCGATATACATACCATCAGGGAAGAATGCGAGAGGAAGACCACAAAAAAGATGGTTAGATGGCATAGCAGAACCCTGTCAAAATACAAAAATAACTATTACCCAAGCCACTAGAGCAATGAGAGACAAAAACAGAAAACCCTGACGCTGGACAACAACACAGCAACAGTATGACGACAAAAGAAATAGCATACTGATCTCTTGAGCAGATTTTGTTTTGTTTTGTATTTGTTTTTTTTTATCTGTTTACTTCTATTTTCTATGTAGAGTCGCCTGTCCCATGACAAACGTTTCTTATCCTTCTTTTACGACACGTGAAAGCAGTTTTTACAAAGCAAATTATCTGCTTTCAGTGAATCATGTGATTTTGTGATTCCGTAAGTTTGTTTCCAGACAAATAACGTGATTGACAAATTTGAGAAACAAGGAGACGAAAAGACCTGTTCATCTACACATATAAAATATATTTAATGCCAGCTCTAAACGAGTGATGTTTCAAATTAGTCGCTTTCAGACTGGCAGTTCTACATTTGAAAACCTAACGAATAAATACCATCTGAATATATCACGCACAATTTAGAAGTTAATTAACGGAACACGCTCTCAAAATTGTACGGTTTGCAAAATGGCTATATATGTAAATTGCTATTAACGTTATTTGTGATTAGTCAGTTAATGTTGATGATCCCTGTCGAGTTGAGAAATAGTGCTCGTCTCACACTGAAAAAGGTGATCTGTTCTTGTCAATTTTGAAGTGATCGACTAAGTTCCAGGATCCCTGATCTCAGTGTATTATTATTTTCTGACATCGCTTTGTTGTCCTTTCTAGAGTCATCATCATCATCAAGTAGTTTGTCCCTTCCCATAAAAGCAGTCCTGAAAAACTTCCTATTCTGTGCAAGTTGACGGCGTCAGCAGCAGTCATTCTCAGATCGTCAATGACATTTTGCACACATCGTCTTCTAGGTCTTCCTCTCATTCTTCCAGGCACCATTCCCCTAAATGATCTTCTCTAGCTCTTTCCACGCATTACAAGCCGCACACACTGCGCCATAGAGTTGCTTCCTTATAAGAAGTCTTTCTAGTTTTACTTCTACTATTTTACTTATAGTACTTTTTAACCTTGTTATTCTATTGAGGTGTCCAGTTTTCTTCAATTTAGTATATAATAATATATATATGTTTATTTATTGACGAGTAGTTGGGATCGTAATTTAAAATTTTTTAATTTTTTTTACTTCCCTTGAATTAGCTGCTTAAAAATTGAGGAAATAAATGGGCGTGGAAAGAGCCTCTCATGTCGTTTGATGTGTCCGAAATATTTAATTTTCCGTGTTTTTATGTTCTTTAAAAGCTAACTCTCTTTAATATCAAGCTGTTGCAGAACAGAAGCATTTGCTCTTTTCTCTGTCAATGATATTCTAAGTACTGAAGCATTTGTGTTCAAAGGCATTAATGATCTTCTACGCCGTTTTGTCAATGGTCCATGTCTCACAACCATGTGTTGCCAAGGTAAACACATAGTCTCTTAATCGCTTGATTTTTGTTCTTATGTCAATTCCTTTCCATAGGTTTGCTAGTTCCTTTAGTTTTGTTTGCAAAGCAATACTCAACTTTCAATGCTCAACTTTCTTTCTGAGAGTAGCTAGGAAATTCTATAGAACAAATGAAATAAATCCGATTCCAATGGTTGTCGCCACTTGTGGGTCACGTTTTATTTCTTCCAAACATAAAAACAGCTTTTGATTTTATCCGTACCGAAGAGCCGAATGAGAGCTCGCTGTTGAGCTGTGTTAGGCTTCTCTGTAATATTGAAGCTCTTCTGCAAAGTTCAGCTCCGCATGTGAGCTTGGAATTTTTCCGAATCCACGATCTCGTTCAGGTAGACTAGCCTCAACTGGGATGGACATGCTCTGGGAAAGTAAGGCGGCCAGGTGAGCTGTACAAACCCTTGGCGAGTTAAAATGAGAAAATACAGGCTAAACTTTATTTAGAGCTATATCTAGAGGCGATTAAGGAGGGGGTTGGGCTGCTTTACTTTAAACCGAAAACCGAACAGAGGAGTCTCGCAGATCTGTGTTCAGGTGTCTCTGTGAAGTTTTGGTTAGCTACTCTACTCTCGCTCTAAATGTACTCGGCTCGCTCCCTCGTGGAGCCATTGGGATATTTTTCCAGAAATCCACGATCTCAGTGTAGGTGAGATCTAGTTCCTTGTCATATCGGAGATGGACGATGAAACGTAAGTCCTGTGTTCAGGTTGAGCACGTAAAAGAACCCTTGGCGGTTCAAAATTGAGAAGAACAGGCTGGACAAATTTATTATAAAGAGGCTATGTCGTAAGAGGCGATTAAGGAGGTTGGGTGTGGGGCTAGCTACCCCAAACCGTAAAAAACACTAGATGGCTACAGAACGGAGAGCGAACCGAGTAAACGCTGGCTGAAACTGAACACATCGTCGAAGGATAAGCTCCAGAGCTCCAAATGTTGCTGAAGATGTGACGTAAAACACACAATGTTAAGTTGCATGAATCAGATTTCCACATGAATAGAATTTATGGGAAATCTGGTACATTGTCTGAGGTGATCTGAGAGAGAGAGAGAGAGAGAGAGAGAGAGAGAGAGAGAGATGGGCTGTAATGGGAACGACTTTCTGCAAAGAACATTCTACAAGATAAATAGCACCAAAATGTTTCCCATTTCTATTTTCCTTCTATTGTTTTCTTCAAGATTTTCTTTGTGCCTTGGTTAGCAAGACCAGAAGAAAAAGAACATACTTACGTATGCGCATAATTCTTTACTCGTGAGAAATCAGTTGCTCACGGCCCCATCGCCACCCATTGTGTTTATCGCGTAGCTCGTTCCAAATTAGTGCATGTCCGTTTGTGCCTTCTTTTTTGTAGGAGCAGAGACGAGCAGGAGTACAGGATTTATTCCTATTGCGATAATTATATATCATAGAAAAAACTCATTTATGATCTGTTATGCTATTTTTGATTGCTTTATGCGATGCCGACGGTGATTATTGTCGACACAATTGTTGTTGGTTTAGCTTTCTTGATTTTATTATTTATCTTTACATTCTGCTTCTATTTCTTCAATCTTATCTTCTTCATCACTATCTGTATCAACATTCACCGGGGAAGTCTCTGTAGCGTAGATGTTAGGTGATCGCCTCTCGGGCCAAAGGTAACCGGTTCGCTCCCTCATGGAGTCATCTGGATATTTTCCAGAGATCCCTGATCTCAGTGTAGGTGAATCGAGTTCAGTCTATCGAAGGACGATAAACGTAATCCGTGTCAATTTAACGTAAATCCATTGGCAGTTCAAAATCGAGAAAAGGCTGAAAAGCAACTGTCTGGCAAATTTTAGAAAGATTAAAAAAATTCTTTCAAAATATTTCACCATTTTCAATATGTCTACCATTTTCAAAATATGTTCACATTTTCAAAATATGTTACCATTTAAAATATTTCACATTAAATTATGGACTCGCTAGCTAAGTTCAAAAGATACTAAAAAAATATTGAAACTTTACCCAAAGATACTAAAGAAAATTATTGCAAACTTATACCAAAGTTAAAGAAATCTCAAAAAATTATACAAACGATACTAAAGAAATCTATCACAAACTTATACCGAAAGTTAATGACTAAAACTAAAATAACATTTTACCGAAAGTTACTAAAGAAATCTATCACAAAGTTATACCGAAAGTTAAATGACTAAAACTAAAATAACATTTTACCGAAAGTTACTAAAGAAATCTATCACAAACTTATACCGAAAGTTAATGACTAAAACTAAAATAACATTTTACCGAAAGTTACTAAAGAAATCTATCACAAACTTATACCAAAAGTTAATGACTAAAACTAAAATAACATTTTACCGAAAGTTACTAAAGAAATCTATCACAAACTTATACCGAAAGTTAAATGACTAAAACTAAAATAACATTTTACCGAAAGTTACTAAAGAAATCTATCACAAACTTATACCAAAAGTTAATGACTAAAACTAAAACAACATTTTACCGAAAGTTACTAAAGAAATCTATCACAAACTTTCTTAGTTTCTTAGATATTGACAACTTCTGTAACAGATGTTCAGCTGTCATTTTTTTTTATCAGTAACGCTACTGCTGACATGAGAAACTGCTATTCTTAGCTTGCGGGGCATATGGTGTCTCGATCAGCAGTGGCTTGTGTAGAGTTTGTAAGATTAACACTTGTTGGCTTCTATTTTGGGTTTGTAAATTGTATCGTTTCTTGATATGCTCTGCTATTCAAATGCTTAAAAAAAATACACACTGGTAAAAATCTTGTTCTCTTGATTGACAGGACAATTTTCATTGTACTTTGGCTGTAAATAACCATGTGTGCTGTAATCTCTTAGGCGATATGCTCTCGAAAATAGTTTCTATATCTTTATATGTTACTTTTGCGATCTTTTTCATTCATAATACTACTTTACTACACTTCTTGATACCGTCTTTTTTCCACGCAGTCTTGTATATGTATGTATGTATGTATACCTTGTCTTGTAATGTATTTATTCTCATACGGTTAAACGTTACATGGGACCTGTAAGTAATTTATACATACCGCTATATCCTGGACAACTCAACTCAATCTCTTCTATGGAATTGAGTCTGATATTTCTCGCCTCTCCCAGTAAAGTTATTAAGAACCATTTTCTACTGAACCAGTTGCTTTCCACTTCAATGTCTGCTTTGTTTTTATCATTTGTCTGTTTTGAATTAGTTGCTTACTTAATGTCTGCTGTAATTCTTGATCATTTGTCTGCTATTAGTTGCTTCACTTTAATGTCTGCTTTGTAATTCTTTGATCATTTGTCTGTTCCTTAAACTAGTTGCTTTCCACTTCAATGTCTGCTTTGTAATTCTTTGATCATTTGTCTGTTTCTTGAACTAGTTGCTTTCCACTTCAATGTCTGCTTTGTAATTCTTTGATCATTTGTCTGTTTCTTGATTAGTTGCTACTTAATGTCTGCTTGTAATTTTGATCATTTGTCTGTTTCTTGAACTAGTTGCTTTCCACTTCAATGTCTGCTTTGTAATTCTTTGATCATTTGTCTGTTTCTTGAACTAGTTGCTTTCCACTTCAATGTCTGCTTTGTAATTCTTTGATCATTTGTTTCAGAGTGTGTCCTAACATATCTTTATTGTCATATTCTTATAACATTTGTTATAAGCAGATAACCAAACATCTTTTGGTCAATCACACTATGCTATCATATTTTCCATTATCTGTATATTAAATAAATTGCTTGATAATTATTGATTGTGATTGTGAGACTGACGCGCTACCTACTGCGCTACCGAGGCCGATGCAGGATAATTATGTTCGTATCGCCGATGTATAGTACAAAAGCTACATGACATAGTGTTTAGATACTGACCTTTGTTTAAAACTAACATTTATATGTTTGTTATACATTTTGTCTTTACCTAATTATTGATCAATGCGGCCATCATTATTACACTAGGGGGAATAACCTTGTGTACTTCGATCGCTATCTTACACAGGACGATCTGAGTTCACGAACTATATTTACCGAGTACACTGTGCTTCACATAAACGTCTCTTGTCGAATCACCTATTATTAATTTATGATCATTATGGAGAATCTATAAACACATATTTGATATTTGTTCAATCCTGTCCGTATTAGATGTGTTATTACTTCAATATCTTTCATCAGACGTTTCAGAGCACACAATCAACCACATCGGCAAGTACCTTTCTTTTTGTTAATTTAAAATTGATCAATTTAATTGTTGTTAAACTTATATGTCTCATAATAATTTGTATAATGTGGCGGTACAAATACAGGACATGTATGTGAAGTTGTCAGGAAACATATACACAACACATATGTCAGAGATGTATGTGAAGTTGTCAGGAAAAATATACACAACATATGTCAGAGGTTCACTTGTCGTGGAGGCAGAGGTTCAGGCATTAATTTCTGAGAACGCATCTGAGCATGATGTAATCATTTATACGGATGGTTCGGTGATTCGACATGTGCGGAGCTCATGGGCTTTCACTGCTCAGGTCGGAGGTGATGTTGTGAAGGAAGACAGTGGTGGTTTTGCCGTGACTACGAGCAGTCTCACTATGGAAATCATGGCGGTTACCAAAGCGATGATTTGGCTAGAATCACAGACTTTTATCCATGCATGTTTTCTCAGTGACTCAATGAGTATGCTCAGGAAGATTGAAACAGGATGGGCTAGGAGACATTGGATAGAATCGCTGGGAGGTCTAAGCTGACAAAGATCAGTTTTATTTTTGTGCCAGGACATGCAGGTGTAAGGGGAATGAACGTGCGGATAGGCTTGCAGGTATGGCTGCTGTCCAAAGCGGACGAGCAATGGACCAGGCTGATATTATAAATTCCTTAAGGAGAGAGGGCGTGTACATGATTCACGTAATATCGGTGAATCCACAACACTAACCAGACTGCAAGAACTCACAGTTAAGCGTGGTGTAGCTCAACAAGAACGCTATGCTGGCAGACAAAGAAGAATTGTAAACCAACAAAGAACCGGTGTCGTTAGTCGCCACACTCTGATGGACATACTGAGGGAGAGATCGGAGCACTTATGGACTAATTTGTTCGACGTGCAGTGATGGTGATCCGACGACTAAACTAAACTAAATATGTCAGAGATGTATGTGAAGTTGTCAGGAAACATATACACAACACATATGTCAGACATGTATGTGAAGTTGTCAGGAAACATATACACAACACATATGTCAGACATGTATGTGAAGCTGTCAGGAAACGAATACACAACACATATGTCAGACATGTATGTGAAGCTGTCAGGAAACATATACACAACACATATGTCAGAGATGTATGTGAAGTTGTCAGGAAACATATACACAACACATATGTCAGATATGTATGTGAAGCTGTCAGGAAACGAATACACAACACATCTGTCAGACAGGTATGTGAAGCGGTCAGGAAACATATACACAACACATATGTCAGACATGTATGTGAAGCTGTCAGGAAACATACACACCACATATACACAACATATCATGTGAATATGCTTCAGGAAACACGTAAAACAAAGTACTGTAGTTTTACAAAATACATAAACAGTAACAATGCACCTCAACGTTTCGACCAAAAGGCCTTTATCAAGCAAAGTAGACAAGTATGTGAAGCTCTCAGGGAACACATACATCTTACAACATATAAGAAAATTCAGAAATAGTTAACGTAAAATCGAACTTGTCCGCTTGAACTGCGGTCGTGTTTTGCTACGAAAGAAGTATGTGTTAGCGACCTCAACTAACTAGCCACCTCTCATAGTGGCATATCTTGATTTATCGCATTCGATGAATCGTCTATGTTCTCTTTACTTACAATGAAGTGAATATTATGTTTTCCTCTCTTCACGTTAACCATGCCTTCCTATAAATAAATATTTATTGAACTTCGTATCTCTTCGTTATATTTTTGTTGTCAGTAAGTAATATACTGTACGCAATGTTAATTATCATAGGCGGCTCGTGTTCATTTTTGTTGTCAGTAAGTAATATACTGTACGCAATGTTAATTATCATAGGCGGCTCGTGTTCATTTTTGTTGGTGGGCCAGACAAAAATGTTCGGAAAAATCATGGTTTTGGGTTAATATTTCAATTTATAAAATAATAAATACACGTTACACATTATTTTGCTGGGCCGACCCCACTGGCTCTTAATGACGAGCCGCCACTGTTAATATTTATGTCTGTGATTTCGTTTATGATGCAGGAGATTAACGCCTCTTCAAGCCGAGGCACCCTCTTTCAACCTAAGGCGAACCTTGTTTTGTTTATATCAGAGCGTGTGGGCGAACAAACATGACAAATAAGAAATAACTTCATTTGGAGAATTCAAGTTAAAGGCAATTGAAGTGATTGTATTACTATTATTCTATATAAGATTGTTGTGATTCAATCTGTTGTACCCTGCGATCTGTCTTTTTTGGGGGGTTATTTTTCATTTAAATATCCTGCTCATTGCACGTTGTACATGACTCTGATTATGTGTTCAGACTGATAACTTCATTCTGTGTTGGTTGATGAATCTTTTACATGTTCTAGCATCTCAGTTTATTTTGGTGTACCCAATCAACATTATGTCCCCTCATGAAGTCTTGAGTTGAAGTGTTCTCCCTTACCGCATTAGTGATATGCTATTTATGTCCATGGACTGTCCGTATAGCATCACTAGCTAGAACATCCGCTCTGTACATTGCGTTTCACGCCGGCATGCACACAAATAGAAGTAATTGTATCATACATTGAGGAAACCAAAGACTTGTTTATGTGTTATGTTGGAGGTAAAGAAAAACCAACTATAAACTTATGAGCCTTCGGACTCAGGTAAGAATTATGGGAAATCAGACCACAACTGCACCACGTGACCTCGCATTCCAGTATTAGTGTATATTTACGAATTCATTTTAAAACAAACACAAAATGCTAAATTGAAGTTATATTATGCAACAAGTTAAGTTTAACAATAAGGAATATCAATATATGAATATTTTTCACCAATAAATAACCATAGACTCACAGTATTGAGAAATTGCACAAAAAAGCGTGCAGTGTTCTATCAAACATCAATAATTTCCAGCTCCTTCTGATCTAGGTCAGGGATTCCACTGTCAGTTGTCTGGCCTAGTTATTTAGAGTTGGCTGTGGTTAAAGCTTCTTTAAGCCCAGGCATGCATCTTTTTACAAAAGGACAATTATTTTATTGGTTACTATCAGTTCTACCCGTTCTTGGCACGGGGAATTTAGTTTAAATCTAGATGTAATATTTCAACACTTTTAAAGTTACATTTGTTATCCTTCTCCGCTGATCTTCTTAGCAAACGTATCCGTTCTTCGCACGGGATGAATGTCCGTCCCTGTCACCCGTATGACATCAAAATCGGCATTCACCCAGATGCAGATGCACATATTATAGTTGGTACATTTGCTAGCATATCTAGCAGACGTTTTGTCTCCTTGATTGGTGGGAAAACTGTCGGTTGATCACATAAGATTGAACTGTCACTCATTCCGATTGCCAGTAAAACCTGCTACAATAGAATTCCCATGAAAGTGGACAAATAACAATTGGCAAATTCAATTTATTTAAATTGTTAACTTATCAATGTGTTTTAAAAACAAAAACAACAAATAAACAAAATTTGGCCCGAGCGTGAATCGAGAGCACTGTCTACTGCATGGTTGACAGGCTTGTAACCAACTATGCTACAGTATCTTATACGCAAATGTGTTTAACATACGTTGTAATAGTATGTTAATTAGTATGTATAATATTTTTGACTGCTGTGACCACGTGAACGGAATGTCACGTCACCGGATCGGGAAAACATTGATAGACATATTCGGTGATTCCTATACATGACGACCATGTACGTTAAGTTTGAATATGGTTATAGAAACAAAGAAATAGTCCAGTTTTATAATTTTTACATCTTCCTATGTATGAAAGCTACTCTCTTGCCAAATTTCAAATTCGTATAATGTCAAGATATCTTCAAACAATTGGGACAGACATACAATGTAATTGATCTCTGCCTTATATATGTATAGATATTAGAGCGTGTAGGCGAACAAACATGAAACATACACATTAACTCTTTTATAAACTTGAGAGATGGTCACAACTTGAAGATATTTTTATCAGGTCTTGGCCGTCTTAGTTTGCTGTACAGTCTGCCCTTCTTGGTCTGCTGTAACAATTCTTACTGCCTCACATGTTACTGCTTCTGTACGAACAGAGTCAATACCACAATGAGCTGTAGTTATCATCGGCTTCCCAGATCTAATGATGTATGCTAAATGTTTGTATTGAGTTCTTAAGAAATATATTATTTCAAACAAATTTTATGGATTCCAATAACAAATACTTCTTCCTCTCTCTCTTGGTATCCTATGCTTCTATAGTTTCAATATTATATTTTTCTCTCTCTCCCTCTCTTTGTTGGTATCTTATGTTTCTATAGTTTCAATATTATATTTTTCTCTCCTCTCTTTGTTGGTATCTTATGTTTCTATAGTTTCAATATTATATTTTTCTCTCCTCTCTTTGTTGGTATCTTATGCTTCTATAGTTTCAATATTATATTTCTCTCTCTCTCTTTGTTGGTATCTTATGCTTCTATAGTTTCAATATTATATTTCTCTCTCTCTCTTTGTTGGTATCTTATGCTTCTATAGTTTCAATATTATATTTTTCTCTCTCTCCCTCTCTTTGTTGGTATCTTATGCTTCTATAGTTTCAATATTATATTTTTCTCTCTCTCCCTCACTTTGTTGGTATCTTATGCTTCTATAGTTTCAATATTATATTTCTCTCTCTCTCTCTCTCTCTCTCTCTCTCTTTGTTGGTATCTTATGCTTCTATAGTTTCAATATTATATTTTTCTCTCTCTCCCTCTCTTTGTTGGTATCTTATGCTTCTATAGTTTCAATATTATATTTTTCTCTCTCTCTCTCTTTGTTGGTATCTTATGCTTCTATAGTTTCAATATTATATTTTCTCTCTCTCCTCTCTTTGTTGGTATCTTATGCTTCTATAGTTTCAATATTATATTTTTCTCTCTCTCTCTTGGTATATGCTTCTATAGTTTCAATATTATATTTTTCTCTCCCTCTCTCTTTGTTGGTATCTTATGCTTCTATAGTTGCAATATTATTATATTTCTCTCTCTCTCTCTTTGTTGGTATCTTATGCTTCTATAGTTGCAATATTATTATATTTCTGTCGTGCCGTTTTAAGTTATTTATGTTCCGCTAGCACTCCTCCATACCGCTCTATACTGGGCAAATCGTTCAATCTTTTCTATTGAATTAGGTGTGATATTTCTCGCCTGTCCAAATAAAATTCAGGATTTCACTAGGGCGTCCTTTCTTTTTTTTCCTAACCCTCTGCTCCCACTTTAAAGCCTGCTCTGTGATTCTTCGACTATTTCTTCCCAGAGTATCCCCAACATATCTCTTTTTCAATAAGAGTTGTTACTAGTTATTGACCAGACATTTAAAGTTGCACTATTGCTTTAGATTACTTCCAAGAATAATAATACAATTCTCATCACAGATAAGACGCCATGTTGAACTACCATTTTATCTCAACTATTTAATGGTATATCTCATCTTTTATCTTCTATTTTCCTTACGTGTTCTGTACATTCGATACTTCATTCTTTATTCCTATGATAGAAAGACA
The DNA here is from genome assembly GCA_020796225.1 of Arion vulgaris. Lineage (NCBI taxonomy): Eukaryota > Metazoa > Mollusca > Gastropoda > Stylommatophora > Arionidae > Arion > Arion vulgaris. The sequence continues at coordinate 34,234,448 of CM036762.1, read as the reverse complement.
ACTTTTTGACAGATATATATTTGATGAGACTTAATTTATAAGCTTCATTTATCATAATAATAATTATAATAATTTCTCTCGTACCGTTATATGTTACATAGGACCTGCAAGCAATTTCTCCATACCGCTCTATCCTGGGCAACTCGCTCAATCTCCTCCATGGAACTGAGACCGATATTTCTTGCCTCTTTCAGCAAAGTTCGTTTCATGGTCTCCTTATGTCGTCCTCTCTTTCTTGAACCCTTTGCATCCCACTTCAATGTCAGCTTTGATATTCTTTGATCATTTCTTTATTTGCTTATTTTTTCTCGATCCAGAAGCACTTGAGCTTTCAGCTCTTCGGCTCGTGCCATGGACATCGTAACCCTTCGGTTCGGTGCCACGAACGACGTGAATCTGTCTGGATCATTTCTTCTCAACATATCTCCATCTTCTCCTTCTTATAACAGTGGTTACTTGAAAGCCTCATTTAGTTTAGTATATTTCCACTACATCAGTTTTACTATTTCCAGTGATTGTAATTATTTCACAGGAGAGTAATTACCTTCCTACTATGCAGGTGCACCTCGCGCAGCTATTATAACATATAGCGTTTAACTGCTTCAAGATCGCGATAGCGTGTTACTGGTTCCTTATCGATTATTTGTTTCAGATCCGCCTTTGTTATGTTCACAGAATATCAGAATCAGTACAAGTACACAGATTTCGCATGTACAGAATGCTATTGGGAACTTAGTATGTCTTTATTGCATGTGTATGATATTGTCAAGAAATAATTGTATGCAGAAACTTGATTTGTTATATTAGATTGATTGATTGATTGATTTATTGATTGATTGATTGATAGGACCATCGTTATTACTCTTTAAGTGAACAACGATGTATGTTCGAGTCTCCCTTTTTACACATGATATTTTCAGTGGCAGTGCATGAACTTCGCATCAAGGCCAGATGTATCAATGTCATTATTTTTAGGATGGTGACAATTTATAGAATGACGAAACACGTAATAACAAAGTACTGTAGTTTTACAAAATATGAAAACAATGACAATACACATCAACGTTTCGACCAAAAGGCCTTTATCAGGCAAACGATACAACAGGAGTAACGAATTTCACAGCACACTACATATAGACTTTGACAAAGATATTACAACGGTCACAAAATGCTCTTTTTATACTTCATATACTTTCACGGAGTTTAATATACTTATATTAAACAGGTAAGAAGCATTTTGTGACCGTTGTAATTATTAAAATTAGAAAGAATATGAAGTATATATCGAGGAGCATTGGTTCATTTTTTCGATCCAGAAGCACTTGAGCTTTCAGCTCTTCGGCTCAGTGCCATGGACATCGTAACCCTTCGGTTCGGTGCCACGAACACCGTAAATCTGGAGAACCTGTGGCTTTTCTGCCAGCCCGCGGAATTGAACCTCACTCACCATCGGCTTGTTACCCGTCGTCCAACACGCTACGAACACGCTGGACAGGCGGGCAGCATTGGTTCATAAATAGCATCATGTCCCGGAAGATGAAATATTTTTACCACGTTAAACGTCACACTGGTTTAGAGAGAACGGTAATGGAAGACTTGATTCCTGTAGTACGACCCAGGTAACGACCAAGACGAAGGTAGCAGCAGAACATCAGAGAAACCTTGAACATGACTGGAAGAAACGGAAAACTTGCTAGACAGAGAGTTTTCAGGCTTTCTGTGATGAAAACGACGTTCCGCAAGGTACATACTACTGCTTGATGAAGTATATGCTTTGTAAACTAAGCCGAATTGATATATTCAAAAGAAACAAACAGACTGTACAAAATAACTATTAGGGGTTTGATTGAACTGTATTTCTGAAGTTGTAAATTGTTCCGTAAATTTACACAATGTTCACTAAGTTTTGATGGACATCCTTTTGTTGGTTTGAATAAACAATTAGAGCTCACAGAGATGTGGTTTCAGAGAAAAAATGCTAATAATTTCATGGACAGCTAAAATAAATATTGTTGATATGCAGGAAGAGTTCGATACATAATAAAACCCTATTATCAATATAAGAAAAGGACAATCATTATTTGGTCAAAATGTAATGAGAAAGGGAGGTTTAAAACACATAGTGCAACTGTAGTAATCAATAAGGGACGAGACAGAGAAATATATAGAGATATATATAATTTTGGACAGTCTAGTTTCGTTGCATAGAAGGGTATCAACATCCCAACTGATGATAGCCAGTTTGTTGAGAAAATCCATGATCGCGTACGTCAGTCGGTATGGCATATTTTGACGATGCAGTGACATATACAGGGTGTTCAAGATAAATGCAACCCAATTGACAAATCGAAAGTTGCCAGTTACATAGTGAGTGGTGCTATTTACTATTTAAACCGGTTCTGACTAGCTCGTCCCACGTCACATTTGTTCATCGCCCTTCCCGCACTACAATTACATACCGTCACACAACCTTGACCTATACTACGTCATAACTGAACCTTCTCATTTTCATAAATATATGCCAGATTAGCTCCATTCACAGGTTGCTTTTATCTTGAACACCCTGTATAAGTACCAGCGCATAGTTCCTAAATTTCATATTGCTTTGATTATGAAGAATATTACCAATAATATTTAGTTATTATCTGTTATAAAATGGCCAAACACTGGAGAAAGTTGAACATTTTACATATTTGGGTAGTAAAGTGTCAAACAACGGAGACACGATGAAAGAAATAAACTCTTGTATTGCTATAGCAGCTAGTGCCTTCACTAAATTAACGAATATCTGGCAATCTCAAGACCTTAGTATATGCACAAAAGTTAAATTATTTAGGTCATGTGTGATTCCTGTACTGACCTACGGTTGTGAAAGTTGGAAATCAACAAAAAAATTGATAAGAAACTGGACAGCTTTGAGAATAAATGTCCACGAAAATTATTAAAAGTAAAATGGAGTGATTTCGTTTCTAACAACACAGTGAGAGATAGAACACACCAACAACCTGTATCAAATATTATAAGGAAACGAAGGTGAAATATTTAGGTCATGTTCTTAGATCAGACGAAAAGAGACTAAATCGACAAGTCCTTATGTGGTCACCAGTTGGGAAAAGAAAACGTGGAAGACCTAAGACCACTCTTCGAAGAACCATCCAACAAGAAAGTAAACTATTGGGATGTAAAACCATACAAGATCTCCAACTGCTAGCAAAGAACCGTATCACATGGAGATCTAAAACCTCTGCCCTATGTGCCGCCTTTGGCTCGAAAGGAATAAACTAACTAACTATTATCTGTACCGGGGGTCTCTGTGGCTAAGTGGTTAAGCCCTTTGCCTTGCGAGTCGAAGGTCGTGGGTTCGAATCCGGACCTCGCCATTCTGCTCACAAGTGCAGTTTTATCCAGAGAGCCCTAGGATTGTTGCTGGAGCTACGGAGTTCGTGCTTTGTGCAATACTCTCGGCAGGTGGCGTGCCATTTCTGCAGAGAGGACCGAGCCATATGGGGTAAAACCCGGTGCAATGAAATTAATCCTTCGGCTTTAAAACCCTTTTAAAACCCTTTTTGATCTGTACTACCCAACTTCGCAAGGGATTTACGTGTGGAATTATTTCCGATCGTAACAGGTCTTATATCGACTCAGCTTAAATTGGGAGGAGCGTCTGGACGAATGGATTAGAGCGCGGCTTCCATGTGGAAGATCCGTGATCAATTCACGGTAAGGCGAAGGTTTTTTCTGTTGTAGGAATAAATGAAAAATCCTAACCAGAACAGCTTCGGGGCGACTGCACTAGCCATGCGGCCATTACATTTCTCAGGCTCTCGTTCCACCTGTCCTACATCGCCCTAAAAAACAGTACTACAGGTAGTAATGACAGTTTAAAAAATATTATATTTTAAATTGGGTACTAGAGAAACACTGGGAGTAAAACTGACAAGTGCAATGCTGGCAAAGAATGCAGGTGAATAGTTGAAAATGGTCGCGTTGACATACATATTTCCGCAAGAATACGTTGTAAAATTTCATTTCATTTCCAGAAATTGATGTTCTCTAGTTTTTTCATATGGCAATATGGCAAACATGCAGACAATGACTTTTATAATTAAGATTTGAGAGTCAATAAGTAATTGAGTGTAACTTTTGTTTTTCTTTCTGTTATGCGTATTTAGTGATGAGTGTTAGCCCTCTGTGTAGGTTCAATTCGTGGCAGGCAGAAAAGCTACGATTCCAGATTCACGGTGTTGTGGCACCGACCGAGTTACGATGTCCATGGCACCGGCGAAGGCTGAAAGCTCAGGTCGGATCGGAAAAAAATGATGAGTAGTTGAAATACATATACCTTTGTAGCTTGTTATATCGGATGCTTTTATGTAATGTTTGAAGTGTATATCGTAGTGGATAGAGCTCTGATGCATACATGTGGATAGAGGACTGGGCGTGATCAAGTGGATATAGAGCTGGTCCTGATCTAGTGGATAATGCGCTGACGTAATCAAGGAGATATAGCACTGACATTATTAAGTGAATAGAGCACTGACATTATTAAGTGAATAGAGCACTGACATTCTTAAGTGAATAGAGCTCTGGTGTAATCTAGGAGATAGAGCACTGACATTATTAAGTGAATAGAGCACTGACATTCTTAAGTGAATAGAGCTCTGGTCTAATCAAGGAGATAGAGCACTGACATTATTAAGTGAATAGAGCTCTGGTGTAATCAAGGAGATAGAGCACTGACATTCTTAAGTGAATAGAGCTCTGGTGTAATCAAGGAGATAGAGCACTGACCTTATCGGTTCTTATCCATAGGTTTGTGTTTGCAACTCTGTCATACCATCTCAGTCTGAGAATCCGTCGAAGACAGCCGTTGTCAATCGATTTGGTGTTCTCTGGTCTCAGCGAATTCTGAGAATATTTCGGAGACATCTTCTCTCAAAACATCTTATGCGACGGATTCATAAATGCTGCTTTGTAATTGAGAATTCCAGTATCTACTTATATCATTGAATACAAGTACGATATGTTGAATAATTTAATTGTCTGGGCTACCCTTCCAAGATGACACGGATCTGCCACAGCTTTGTCAAGCTTACGTCTTAACCATGTAGACTAACTCACACAGTTCTGTAGTTTATTTAATTCAAGTAACAGTAGTTGTCAAGATTTCAAAAAGAAGCTTAGCCTGCGATAGGTTTTTTTCTTCTTATGGTAGAATATTTATCTTATGGTAGAATATTTATCTTATGGTAGAATATTTATCTTATGGTAGAATATTTATCTTATGGTAGAATATTTATCTTATGGTAGAATATTTATCTTATGGTAGAATATTTATCTTATGGTAGAATATTTATCTTATGGTAGAATATTTATCTTATGGTAGAATATTTATCTTATGGTAGAATATTTATCTTATGGTAGAATATTTATCTTATGGTAGAATATTTATCTTATGGTAGAATATGTATCTTATGGTAGAATATTTATCTTATGGTAGAATATTTATCTTATGGTAGAATATTTATCTTATGGTAGAATATTTATCTTATGGTAGAATATTTATACTGAATGTTAATAACGTTCACTGAAATAGAGTAAATAATTCAAGTTTAGTTTAGTCAACAGATCTTCACCAACGTACATTTTTCCCCGATCCAGAAGCACTTGAGCTTTCAGCTCTTCGGCTCGGTACCATGGACATCGTAACCCTTCGTTTTGTTCCACGAACACCGTAAATCTGGAGAGCCTGTGGCTTTTCTGTCAGCCTGTGGAATTGAACCCGCACTCATCACCCTTCGTCCAACGCGCTACGAACACGCTGGGCAAGCGGACAACCACCAACGTACATGAAACTAATTAGTCGATAACTTCACCGATCGTTTCCTCATTATGTTATTCATAGTAGTGCGACCAACGATATCATTTCTTCGGGTTTTTTAAACAATTTATTTTTAAGTATCCAGCCAAGTACTTTTGTCTGACTACGTCCTGTTTGATTTGATATTCTTGCAGTCTGATTAGAGTTGTAGATTAACCTTTATTTAGTGAATATATGCCTATAGGGCATTCAGAATATCATAACTTCAGTAGGCGTGGCATGTGTTTCAACCGTAACAGCTCTCAAGCCGACCCAACATATATATGGGAACAGGAAAAGGTTCTGGAACGTAAAGGCGCCTGGCGTTGTGTTGACCACATCACGCATCGTGTGTTGACCACATAATGTATCGTGTGTTGACCACATCACGCATCGTGTGTTGACCACATCATGTATCGTGTGTCGACCACATCATGTATCGTGTGCCGACCACATCACGCATCGTGTGTTGACCACATCACGCATCGTGTGTTGACCACATCATGCATCGTGTGTTGACCACATCATGCATCGTGTGTTGACCACATCACGCATCGTGTGTTGACCACATCACGCATCGTGTGTTGACCACATCATGCATCGTGTGTTGACCACATCAGCATCGTGTGTTACCACATCATGCATCGTGTTTGACTCACATGCATGTGTTTGACCACATCACGCATCGTGTATTGACCACATCACGCATCGTGTGTTGACCACATCAGCATCGTGTGTTGACCACATCACGCATCGTGTGTGACCACATCATTCATCGTGTGCCGACCACATCATGCATCGTGTGTTGACCACATCAGCATCGTGTGCCGACCACATCACGTCATCGTGTGCCAACCACATCACGCGTCGTGTGCCGACCACATCACGTCTGTGCCGACCACATCACGTATCGTGTGCCGACCACATCATGCATCGTGTGCCGACCATCAATTAAAAATATGGAGCTAGCACTGTCCTACCCAATATACCTCAAGGTATGAAAACAGGGTTCCTTTCCTTTTTTAAAAACTCAGCAGCACCCCAGCTCAGTCCATATTCACTATTTCATCCAGCTAAACATTGGTCATCATCATGTGCCGTTTCGGCTAGTGTAGGCGATCGTGGATCTCCACAAATCTCTGTCGTTGGTATTTGCTATCAACTCAGATGTTGACGCTCTACTGTGCCATGAAGTCAGGCTATCCAACATTTTCTCTCTCTGTCTTCCTCTGTCTCGTCTACCCTTGATTTTACTGGTTGTTACAATGTGTTATAAACCTCCCTTCCTCATCACATGTCCGAAAATGATGACTGTCTCTTTCTTATATTGATGATAAGCTTTCTCCGTGTCTTGATCTCATTCAGCACCTCAACATTAGTCATTTTAGCAGTCCATGGGATTCTCATCGCTCTTCTGTAAAACCACATCTCTGTGGGCCTCAGAAATTTTTCGATCTGTGTGTTCATTGTCCATGACTCGCTTCCGTATGTTAGTATTGGTTCTATATAGCACTGAATAAACATTGGTACCCGACTGAATTCGAGAAACCTTTTGAAAAAAGATGCCATAACATCTCTAACTGAAATGTATTGCGTACCTATTAGGGCAAGCTTCGTATAGAACCATCGACGGTAACTAGATGTCTTGTTTTGTTGCCACTTAAATGTTTATAATGAAATTACATACACAGAGAGAAATATATTCTGTACATATTGATTAGTTAAACGAGACTTCAACATTTGAATCAACACTGACTTCCTACAAGAACAGCTAGCTCATTGTTGTTATGGTTACATGGTTTCCGGTATGTTAGGTCATCGGTTGGGGTATCCTGACATCACCTTGGAAAATCTTGTATCCTACCATTCGTATTTTGATAAATAATGTAAGACACGTGTTTCACAAGTAGGGTTGATTAAGTATAAGTGTGGTTTTCTACTCTGTAAGGCACAGGAAGCTCTTGTTTATATTAGAATTTCACCAAAATCCAAACAAGTTACAGGAAGAATAACAAATGTCGAGTTGTGAACGAAAACTAATTGCGCAATCCATTTGAAGTCACAATGAGAACAAGAAGATGGAGATTCTTTCCACTTGTGTTTTGATTTCGAATACATGTTTGACAAATGACAGTTCTTCGATGAGCATCAGATGAAAGGAGGAGAACAGACGTACTTAAGAAACCTGGAAAAGAAAGGTGAAATAGGAAATAAAATAATATCAACTGACATCGAGTACCGTGCGGTAGATTTTCTCAGTATGATGAGTCTTTGAAATGCCGCCCCTTAATAAATAATTTATAATGCCGCCCTTTAAGTTTTAATTCGAGTCGCTATTGTCCTAACATAATAATTTTCAATCTTAATAAGTAACTACAATTGATGTAAAAAACACTAATTCTCTTATCTGATCTACTTTTTAAACACAAACACTGAATTAGTATAAATGCATAAATACGAGGGAAGTCAATAAGTAAGACACAAATGGCTGTAGAAAAATAACTAAACATGATAACAACTTGAAACCAGTTTTTTTTATACATACATTGTTCCTTTATTTCTTAACATAATTTCCACCAACATTGATACACTTATCCCATCGTTTTATCAATCCTCCCAAACCGGCTGCATAGAACTGCGGGCTCTGTTTTCTAAACCACGTTTTCACTTCACATTCAACTTCGGCGTCATTCGCGAAATGTCTCCCACCAAGGTTGGTTTTCAGTAGACCAAAAAGGTGGAAATCGTTAGGGGCTAAGTCAGGACTGTAAGGTTGATGTTCCAGAACTTTTCACCGTAGTTGATTAATTTTCTCCTGAGTTAATCGATCCGTATGTGGTCTGACATTGTCATGAAGAAGCAACACTCCTGTAGACAGCAGTCCTCGGCATTTCTTCGAATTGCATCATGAAGCACCGATAGAACTTCACAGTATGATTCAGAATTCACATTGTCACCTTTCTTCTTGAAATTGGTTAAAAGCACTCCCTGACAATCCCAGAACACCGTCAGCATGACTTTCCCTGCTAATGGCGTAACCTTGAATGTTTTGACACAATGCGAAGAAAGATGTTTTCACTGCATTGAAGCACGCTTTGATTCGGGCTGGTAGTGATGCACCCATGATTCATCCTCAGTAACAATCCTGTTCAGCATGTCTTCTCCTTCATCTTCGGTATCGACAGAGATGATGCAAGGACAGGCCAAGTCGTTCATTTTGTGTTCCTCCTTCAATTGTCTGGGTACCACATTAAGCACACTTTCTTCAATTGTGTCAAAAAATTCAAGGTTACGCCATCAGCAGGGAAGGTTATGTTGACGGTGTTCTGGGATTGTCAAGAGTGCTTTTAACCAATTTCAAGAAGAAAGGTGACAATGTGATTTCTGAATCATACTGTGAAGTTCTATCTATGCTTCATGATGCAATTCGAAAAAATGCCCAGGACTGCTGACTACAGGAGTGTTGCTTCTTCATGACAATGCCAGACCACATACGGCTCGATTAATTCAGGAGAAAATTAACCAACTACGGTGAAAAGTTCTGGAACATCAACCTTACAGTCCTGACTTAGCCCCTAACGATTTCCACCTTTTTGGTCTACTGAAAACCCACCTTGGTGGGAGACATTTCGCGAATGACGCCGAAGTTGAATGTGAAGTGAAAACGTGGTTTAGAAAACAGAGCCCTCAGTTCTATGCAGCCGGTTTGGGAGGATTGATAAAACGATGGGATAAGTGCATCAATGTTAGTGGAAATTATGTTGAGAAATAAAGGAACAATGTATGTATAAAAATAAACTGGTTTCAAGCTGTTATCATGTTTAGTTATTTTTCTACAGCCATTTGTGGCTTACTTATTGACTTCCCCTCGTATTATACTGATACAGATATATTATATATCTGATTTTCTGATTTAAACACAGCACAACCATTTGCAACTTCTCGAGACAAACTAACATTAAAATCAAAAATTGTGAATAATTGTAAGCTCAAAGCAAAACTATCAACATGTAACACGTGCAATTGTCTTTTGTAATAATTGCTGCCTCAGTCGCCCGCCACAAACAAAAATAATATCTTCGCACTGGCAAATCAAAAGTCTTTCGGCGAGTGCACGCCAACGATGTACCTGCACTAAAAACCGAAAAATGGTACCAAAGCGCTTAAGCGGAGGCGTGCGATAAATCATAAATCATATACATCAATATCGGAATAATATAGACCAATATAGAAAAACGTTGAGTAAAGATGTTTAATTATTGAATGGTTCAAATGCTCAACCAAGACACATTCAACTAGCCAGCACCTCCCCTCCCAGGGCATGCAGTCTCCCAGAGCTCTCTGAAGAAATAAGTGGCATTGGCAGAAAGGAACACAGACATACCTGGAGAGAAGGCTCATCGCAGAAAAACACATAAACGAAAACTACCCAATGGACTCATGGACACATGCATACACGGATGGCTCTGCTACAGATGCCACCCACAATGGATGAGGGGGAGTTGTCCTCAGACTAAAAATGGAGTAGAACTAACCTTAGCTCTGGCCACGGCAAGTTCTCAACCAATTTCAGGGCTGAGGTAGAGGCCCTCAGTGCAGCTGAAAAAATGGCACTACAAAATATGAACCAAATACATGGAAAAATAGTGCTCTTGACTGACGCATTATCTGCTATCTCAGCACTGACATCTGAAAGGAACACAACTAAGTGATCTCAGGTCAACCTTAGCCCAGTTATCCCATGAATCTGAGAAGGTAGTAATCCAGTGGATACCCTCACACTGCAAGATCAAAGGGAATGAAGATCCTGACAGACTGGCTAAAGAGGGAGCAGGAATGCCCCAAGATGACAACCTGGTTAGCTATGAAGAAACAAAAACCATCGCCAAAGGGCACTACAAAGCAAAACGGGATAAAGAACACACAAAACACAACAAGAATGATGGATATTACCAACTGTCCAGAAGGAACCAGACAGCCATACTTCGCCTCCAGACGGGTCACAACAGAATGAGACACTACATGTACACTAAATTCAAGATAGGCACCAACGACCTGTGGCTTAGCAAGTATGACAACAGAACATATCCTACATAACTGCCCTCAGTATGCAGACCTGCGAAGAAAGAGGTGGTCCACTTACACCAGCGTTCAAGACAAACTGTATGGCGTGGCTGATAATCTGAGGCAGACGGCGGCCTTTATTAGAGAATCCGAAATCCCAATCTAGTGAGCACGCAGACGAAGAAGAAGAATGGTTCCAATTGTATTTTGATTTCGCTGCTTATGCCGCCCTCCTTACGGTACCACCTCAAGCGGCTCTCTCACTGTATCATAGCATGGCACGGCCCTGGTACCGTGGGTAGAAAGGAGGCAGTAGATCAGTAGTAATGGGAATCACTTTTCATTCGAGAACTTTTTGTTTCGTTACATATAAATATATATATAGTAGCTCACTCAAATATCTCTCACTCACTCACTCACTCACTCACTCACTCACTCACTCCACTCACTCACTCACTCACTCACTCACTCACTCACTCACCACCACTCACTCACTCACTCCACTCACTCACTCACTCACTCACTCACTCACTCACTCACTCACTCACTCACCCCTCACTCACTCACTCACTCACTCATCACACATCCACTCACCACATCACTCACCACTACCAATCACTCACTAATCCACTCACTCACTAATTCACTCACCACTAACCACTAACTCACTAACCTCTCAAATCCACTCACTAACCCACTCACTCACTAACCCACTCACTCACTAACCCACTCACTCACTAACCCATTCACTCACTAACCCACTCACTCACTAACCCACTCACTCACTAACCCACTCACTCACTAACCCACTCACTCACTAACCCACTCAATTACTCGCTTACTTACACAGTCTGTCACTAACCCACTCATTCATTCACTAACTCTCAAACACACACATACTCTCTCACCTATGCTCACAAACTTACTCTCGCTCACTCACTCACTCACTCACTCACTTATTAGCTTACTTACATACCCACTCACAAATTCACACACTAACACTCTCACCTATGCTCACATACTCACTCTCGCTCGCCCACTCACCCACTCATTCGCTTACTTACACACCCACTCACATATTCACACACTCGCACTCTCATTCACTCACTTTTTCGCTTACTAACACACCCACTCACTAACCCACTCACTAACCCACTCACTCATTCACTAACTCCATATCTCTCGCTCTCTCTCCCTCACATACAAACACACACTCATTCCCTCACCGAAGCACACACAATCATCTAATGTGTACATTTCTGTACATGAGAACAATGAAACGCCAATCTCTGTAACAACTGAAGACACGGAACGGACAGCATCTTGGAGAATTTCAAGTCTATCTATATTTGTGTGTGTGTTGTGTGCATGCGTTTGTGTGAGCACTTGCTAGTGTTAAATACCAACATTGTTGCTAAACATAGCAACGCAAGCACGATATATGCATGTATAGATAGATAGAGAGAAAGAGAGAGAGAGAAAGAGAGAGAGAAAGAGAGAAGAGAGAATTGATATATATTTACATAGAAAGAGAAGAGAGTGAAACAGAGACAGAGGAGAGAGAGAGAGAGAGAGAGGGAGAGAAAGGAGATAGAGGAGAAATAGGAGAGATGATATATATATATAGCTAGATAGAGAGAAAGTGGATATATATATATAGAGAGAGAGAAGAGAAAATTATATTTAGATATAGCTAGATAAAGCGAGACTGATGTTAAGAGGAGAGTCTTCTTCTTCTTTGCGTTCGTTCTTTACGACCAATTTTAATCACTATTTGTGATGTGCTTGATCTTTGCCAAGAACGTGTATACGTTGCACATTGGTTGGTAGGCCCCTAAACCCATAGACTTCTACACGTTTAGGACACATGCATCCGATTTCAGTCAAACCTCCTTAGTCGCCTCTTACGACATGCGTGACAGGTAACAGTGGTTCTATTCTTTACACCCCAAATTTTTGCCCCTGTAACCACTCGGGAAATGAGGAGAGTGTATATTAAAGCTCGATGCGTTAGACACCAGAGACAGAAGGAAAATAATGGCGCTTTTATTTCAGACAGTCGAATCCTTCTTCAATTCTTATGTGTAATTTGTCTGTGTTTACTGAAGTACAATACATGTATTCATTTTTTTTGATATTTATATATAAACACGCACATGCACGTTATATATATATATATTTATCGAGGGGAAGTCAATAAGTAAAGCCACAAATGGCTTTAGAAAAATAACTAAACATGATAACAACTTGAAACCAGTTTATTTTTATACATACATTGTTCCTTTATTTCTCAACATAATTTCCACCAACATTGATACACTTATCCCATCGTTTTATCAATCCTCCCAAACCGGCTGCATAGAACTACGGGCTCTGTTTTCTAAACCACGTTTTCACTTCACATTCAACTTCGGCGTCATTCGCGAAATGTCTCCCGCCAAGGTGGGTTTTCAGTGGACCAAAAGGTGGAAATCGTTAGGGGCTAAGTCGGGACTGTAAGGTTGATGTTCCAGAACTTTCCACCGTAGTTGGTAAATTTTCTCCTGAGTTAATCGAGCCGTATGTGGTCTGGCATTGTCATGAAGAAGCAACACTCCTGTAGTCAGCAGTCCTGGGAGTTTTTCCCGAATTGCATCATGAAGCATCAATAGAACTTCACAGTATGATTCAGAATTCACATTGTCACCTTTCTTCTTGAAATTGGTTAAAAGCACTCTTGACAATCCCAGAACACCGTCAACATACCTTCCCTGCTGATGGCGTAACCTTGAATGTTTTGACACAAGGCGAAGAAAGATGTTTCCACTGTATTGAAGCACGCTTTGATTCGGGCTGGTAGTGATGCACCCATGATTCATCCTCAGTAACAATCCTGTTCAGCATGTCTTCTCCTTCATCTTCGTATCGACAGAGATGACGCAAGGACAGGTCAAATCGGTTCATTTTGTGTTCCTCCTTCAATTGTCTGCGTACCCACCTTGAGCACACTTTCTTAAATTTCAGTCGATCATGCATTATGCTGTATGCTGAACCATGTGAGCACCCTATTGCAGATGCTACAGAGTCTATCGTTACTCGTCTGTCACCTCTAATCATCTCCTCCACCGCTGCACTGATGCTTCTGTTGCAATCTCAACAGGACGACCAGATCGGATTTCATCAACAATTTTAGAGCGTCCTTGAGAAAATTTTTCTACCCAACTATGCACCGTTTTACAGGACAAACATTTGTCAGCATAAACAGGAAGCATTTCTTTATGAATGTCCTTTGCAGGCAGTCCTTTTGCCCACAAAAATGCACAACAGCACGTTGCTCTTTGGTTGTACTCTCCGTAAGTACAGTCGCAATTTTGATTATGCGTTGCGCATGCGCATGAGGCACATAGCGCCACCTGGCGAACGGGAATATAAAGTTGGATGTTGCTGTCACCTAATGACACTTTTAGAAAACACCAACTACATTTACCTACCATCTCACATAACTTTGTGGCTTACTTATTGATTTCCCTCGTATATATATATATATATATATATATATATATATATATATATATATATATATACACACATGCACACGCACGCTTATTTATCCACACGCCCGTCTGTCCAGCGTGTTCGTAGCGCGTTGGACTACGGGTGACTAGCCCTCTGTGTGTGCGGTTCAATTCCGCGGGCTGGCAGAAAAGCCACAGATTCCCCAGATTCACGGTGTTCGTGGCACCGAACCGAAGGTTACGATGTCCATGGCACCCAGCCGAAGAGACGAAAGCTCAAGTGCTTCTGGATCGAAAAAACGAAAAACTATCCACACATGCACCCGCACATATACACGCACATGCACCAGCACATATACACGCACATGCACCAGCACACATACACGCACATGCACCAGCACATATCACGCACATGCACCAGCACATACACGCACATGCACCAGCACATATACGCACATGCCAGCACACATACACGCATGCCAGCACACATACACGCACATGCACCGCAACAAACCCCACACACATACACAAGTGTGCACCTAAAAACATTCACATATTCGTTTGTACAGAGATATGGAAAGAGAGAGAAAAAGAGATAGATAGAGTTGGAGTAAGAACTGAATTTCCATTCTACCATCCGCTTTGAAATGGCTATAGATTTAATGTTACCGCTTAATTCGTCGGAACATTTCTAGTTTACTTTTTAGTTTACAAAATTGGTTATCAGTTGTACCGGGGCGGGGCATTTGTAGTCGTAGATTAACAACATTATTTACCAGTCATGAGATCCCTAGGATTGTTGCTGGAGTTACGCAGTTCGTGCTTTGTGCAACATTTTCATCAGATGCTGTGCCATCTCTGCCGACAGGGACGGAGCTTCTATATGGCGAAACTTTGTGCAACATTTTCATCAGATGCTGTGCCATCTCTGCCGACATGGACGGAGCTTCTATATGGGGAAACTTTGTGCAACATTTTCATCAGATGCTGTGCCATCTCTGCCGACATGGACGGAGCTTCTATATGGGGAAACTTGATGTAATGAAGTCAGTCCACAGCCTTGACACCCTTATTTAGATGTGCTATTTTCAGCTGTAGTTTTATTATCTGTATTATCTTACCAGTAGCAAAACTGTAGCATATCTGTAGCCTATCTGTAGTCTATCTTTAGTCTATCTGTAGTCTATCTGTAGTCTATCTGTAGTCTATCTGTGGCTTATCTGTGGCCTATCTGTAGTCTATCTGTGGCCTATATGTAGTCTATCTGTAGTCTATCTGTAGTCTATCTGTGGCTTATCTGTGGCCTATCTGTAGTCTATCTGTGGCCTATATGTAGTCTACCTGTGGCCTATCTGTAGTCTATCTGTAGTCTATCTGTAGTCTATCTGTAGTCTATCTGTAGTCTATCTGTAGTCTATCTGTAGTATATCTGTAGTCTATCTGTAGTATATCTGTAGTCTATCTGTGGCCTATCTGTAGTCTATCTGTGGCCTATATGTAGTCTACCTGTGGCCTATCTGTAGTCTATCTGTAGTCTATATGTAGTCTATCTGTAGTCTATCTGTGGCCTATCTGTGGCCTATCTGTAGTCTATCTGTAGTCTATTTGTAGTCTATCTGTAGTCTATCTGTTGCATATCTGTGGCATATCTGTGGCCTATCTGTAGCCTATATTTAGCCTATCTGTAGTCTATCTGTATAAATACGTGTACTATTGAATATTATCATGTGGTTGGAAAGAACACAAAATAATAATGGCTAGATCTGGGCGTAGCCTTCGATAACATACGACCGGCGGGCTCAATAAAAATTCTAGGAAATAAGATATATTAGTAGCCAAAATATATGGCAGAATGGATCGTTCCCTAGGGCTAACTACCCTTGTAAATAAACAGCGGGCTGACATCGGGTGGGCGGGCCTAGTCACTATGGGCGCATAATCGCACAGCGTAAAACTTGTTCTTGTCAAAGATCAATTATAATCACACAAAAATGATAAAATTGGCCGTGAAGAACAAACGAGAGAAGAAGAGAAGAAGAAGATTTCACTAGAAAAATATGCCGATCACTTCACATGAGAAACTAACCGAGTACTTTAGAAACGAATGGCAAACACTGAACCACAACGCCACACAGTCTCCTAACCATATCATGGAAGTGTTTTTCCGTAAATATACATTTTATTTTCATACAAGGTTTATCACTTGATTCCCAGAGCGCATAAAGGCATAACCATATTCGATCATGAAACAAAATTATTCAGCTTCTGTGGCGTTCTCAAACAAGAAATATCAAACTACGATCCGAATTCGATACACTAAATGACTCACTGTACTTTATTTTATTGACTCTTGTAATATCATTATTTTTTGACTGAGATCTGACTGCAATTATTTGGGAACAGCATAATCTTTATCGCGAGAAGTTTATTGTGTTTATGTCGCTTGCAGTCAATCAATCAAATGGCATGGTTGACGGTGTAGAGTCGATAATATCTCTTCACTGCTCTCTTCCTCTCTCTGGTAGAGTTAATCAGTTCTGACGTTGATCTCTTCTCGAACCACGATGTCAGATTATCTAACATCTTCTCCCACTGCCTTTCACGATCTCTCATTTCCTTTATTTGACCTGTTGTCAGCAAATTGTCCAAACCTCCTCTTCGCATTATCCGCCCAAAGAACATTGACTGTCTAATCATGCTTCCAGTAGGTATCACAGTCTTCTTCTTATATCGCTCCATATCGACCACTTGTTAACCACTCTTTATAATTTTTATGTGAGACGAGCCTTATAGCGATTGTACGTTTTGCTAGCTATGCGCCTACAAGTAGACCAGCTCATCCGATTTCTGCAAGGCTTTTTAGTTACTAACGTTGCTTCCCTAAGCACCTACATCAGTCGCCTGTTACGAAATACCTTGTAGGTCGCAGTGTTACTATTCTTTGCCAGCCCCGGCAACACACGGGCGTGTATGCATCTAATACTAGATCATCATATTGTATTAGACGATAGGCGTGATCATCATATTGTCATAGACGATAGTCGTCATCATCATATTGTCATAGACGATAGGCGTGATCATCATATTGTCGTAGACGATAGGCGTGATCATCATATTGTCATAGACGATAGGCGTGATCATCATATTGTCATAGACGATAGGCGTGATCATCATATTGTCATAGACGATAGACGTGATCATCATATTGTCATAGACGATAGGCGTGATCATCATATTGTCATAGACGATAGGCGTGATCATCATATTGTCGTAGACGATAGGCGTGATCATCATATTGTCATAGACGATAGGCGTGATCATCATATTGTCATAGACGATAGGCGTGATCATCATATTGTCATAGACGATAGGCGTGATCATCATATTGTCATAGACGATAGGCGTGATCATCATATTGTCATAGACGATAGGCGTGATCATCATATTGTCATAGAGGATAGTCGTGATCATCGTATTGTCATAGACGATAGGCGTGATCATCATATTGTCATAGACGATAGACGTGATCATCATATTGTCATAGACGATAGGCGTGATCATCATATTGTCATAGACGATAGGCGTGATCATCATATTGTCATAGACGATAGGCGTGATCATCATATTGTCATAGACGATAGGCGTGATCATCATATTGTCATAGACGATAGGCGTGATAATCATATTGTCATAGACGATAGGCGTGATCATCATATTGTCATAGACGATAGTCGTCATCATCATATTGTCATAGACGATAGGCGTCAGCATCATATTGTCATAGACGATAGGCGTGATCATCATATTGTCATAGACGATAGGCGTGATCATCATATTGTCATAGACGATAGGCGTGATCATCATATTGTCATAGACGATAGGCGTGATCATCATATTGTCATAGACGATAGGCGTGATCATCATATTGTCATAGAGTAGCATAACAAATATTATCTATATATTTATATATATTATATCATCCGAGTATATGTAGTTACAGTTAGATCGCGTGGTGCTCCCAGTAAACTGTGCTTCAATTCTGATTTACACTGTGATCTCTCAGCAAGTATTGTGCGAGTAACTCCCGTGGCTATAAATGTGGATTAGGTTGCAGTCAAGTTAACCAAATGGTGTCAGAATACAGCAGGAAGTACGATATTATTGACTTTAGAAAGGACGTCAAATAGTACAAGTATTTTTGACTTATTTTAAACAATAATTCTTAAGTTGTTTTTGTCACTTGACCAGCTTAATTGTGTCAAACGTAAAAGTGACATTGTAATGTGCACAGTAGTTGCATTTTTGTAACGTTTATATCTTTAGTGTCATATTTGTGTTAATAAATCGTGTCTTGTTCCCCAGATAAAATAGTTACACATTGCTATTACTTTGTTTAGAAACATATTTTAACATAGTAACATTGAGGAGCGACTGGCCGGGTGGATAAGAGCGCGCCTCCCATGCGGGAGACCTGTGTTTAATTCACGGTAAGAACAAGGATTTTTTTCTGTGGTAGACATAAATGAAAAATGCTATCCCGAACAGCTCGCAGCGACTGCACTAGCCATGCGTCCATTACATTCCTCAGTCTCTCGTTCCACCTGTCCTACACTGCCTTAAAAAAGCGGTACTACAACAGTAACGACAGTAACAACAGTAACGACAGTAACGACAGTATCTATACGAGCGGCGTTCAGAAAGTAATGCACCATATACTATTATTTGTCGGCGTTTAATGATGATAAAAACATTTCAGTTTGCCCACTTCAATTTTGGAATGTCTATATTGTTTGTACGAAATTGAACAACTGTTGAACAGCTATAGTAATCCGTTAAGAATGGCGCGTGTGAGCAACTTGTGTTGCAAGCAACAAATTGTAATATAATTTCTGATTGCGGAAAAAGAAACAGTGGTGAATTTTCACAATCGTTTGTGTGTTGTGTATGGTGGCAGTGCAGTCGATAGGAGCACCGTGAGTCGCTGGGTTTAAGTTTCACAAAGGGAAGGAACGGAGCTCAATGACGTTCCGAGCTCTGGATGATCTGCAACGGCTACTAGCCCAAACATGTTGACCCCCAGTTATTTCATTGTTCGTAATAATAGGCGCAATCCAAGTCAACATTTGGTGTAACAGTTATCAACCAGCAAGGGAATTTTAAAACTCCTGAATATTCAAAAGTATGGGCTTGATCAGAGCCAACTATAAACTACTAGGAGCCTGCTGTGGCTTGATTGATCTCGAGCTAAGACAGTTTTTTGGAAAACAATTTGTTCTGAAATGTTGGAGCGCTTCGAAGCCGAGACAATTTGTCAAAGAAAGAACTTTCTTCGGGCATATATGTAGAGAAGGTTTAGAACATTGATGAAACATGGGCTCATCATTGAGCCTTAACGAAAAAGCAACCAATGGAATAAAATCATCACAATCACGGAAAGAAGAAATTCAAGACATGTCATAAGCTAGAAAGGTTATGATCACTGATTTGTGACATTAATATTATTTTGGTAATTCAAAGGTGATACAATAAATTAGGTACTACATCGAAATCACTATCACAACCCAATAAGCGGTTCTGCTGTTTTTCGCCTAAAACGAACTCATGAGAACTGCTTCTCCAACAACGACGATGCACATGCTCAAATTAGTCAGAAAGCAAGGGATGCAATTGAGAAATTGGACAGGAGTGTCATCAGCCTTATAGCCCCGATCTGGCTCCCATCTGATTTTCATATTTTGGACCCCTTAAAAATTCACTTTGTGAGACAAGGTTGGATGATGATAAGGGTATGATTAAAGCAATGAAGAAATGACTACGTGAGTAAGACAAAACCTGATACAGTCAAGGCATGCATTTAACGGTTTCACGCTGGCGTGAGGCCGTGTAAGTTGATTGCGATTATGTGCAACAATAAATGTGTTTAAAGGACATGTTTGTGCATACTGTTTGTAAATTTCATTCATGTTGAGTAAATAATTTCCGAACAAAATGTTGCATTACTTTCTGAACGCCCCTCGTAGATACATATAAAAACAACAAATACAATTCCTTATAACATTTTAACCATTTAAAAAAAATTCATCGGGATCCATCGCCGGTGGTACACATTCGTGCATTGCCTCTGAGATCTTCCGGTGTAATGTAGAGATCGGAGCACACATAGTTAGTCTTCGAAATGCAATGACGATGGTCCTAATTATCAATCGATATTATAAACAAGGCTGTTAATATTTTTTAATTTAAAAACAGAGGTTATGGTTGTCTCCAAGAAACATTAAACACCAAAATGTGATATTACAATAAATAACACAGCACTGAAACAAGTCCATCGATTCAAGTACCTGGGACCATTCCTAACATCATACGGCAGGTGTAAAACAGATTAGGAGCAGAATAGCTACAACAAAAGTAGCATTTATGAAAATGAAAAAGACAATATGCGTGAATTTACTACCAATGACACTGCGAAAACGAAAACTCCAGTGCTATATTGATCCAATACTTCTGTATGGCAGTAAATCGTGGACAATGAACAAACAATCAATACGATCA
This sequence comes from Arion vulgaris, assembly GCA_020796225.1. Lineage (NCBI taxonomy): Eukaryota > Metazoa > Mollusca > Gastropoda > Stylommatophora > Arionidae > Arion > Arion vulgaris. The sequence goes on along the minus strand of CM036762.1, from coordinate 34,213,478 downwards.
TTGGAAGCCACAGAGGTGTGGTGTAAGTGCAGAATGCTGACAATTCCATGGAAAACAAATGAGGAGGTTTTAAATAAGACCTGTACACAAAGAAACTTTATAAAAAAAAATAAGAATCCGACAATCAAGGTTCTTCTGGCATATAATGCGAAAAGATGGTTTAGAACATTTGGTGACTACAGGTAAAATTCAGGGAAGGAGAGATCGTGGAAGACAGAGGGAGAAGATGTTGGATGGCCTGACATCATGGTTCGACATAAGATCGACAACAGAACTGATTACATACACCAGGCAGAGAGAGGTGTGGAGGGACATGATCGCCTAAGCCGGCTGATATGGCACTTGATTGATTGAATTTAATTAATACTTAAAAAAAAACACAACACAAAAAAAAAAATAATTAATTTGCAATGAAACTTTCGTATCTTTCCTGGTTAGACGAAAATTCTGTGAGTCTTGCTTTGTCACACATGTTATAAATATATAATTCAGCTTCTACAAACATATTCTAATACTAGTTTCATTGATAAGTTGTCTATGGAAGTCATCCACACATTCATCATGTTGATCGATATATTCTCAAGCCTTGGATCACTTGCAACGGAACGTTGTATAATGGTAAAAGCTATCAGTGCAGGAGTAGTACTGTTAAACTTATTAAACAGCGACCGATTCAGAGGATTAACACGCCTCAGGGTTTCCCATTGTCGTCGTTGACCGCGTGTCTAAATTTAGACTGACCTTTATGTAAGACAGATTGTCTAGCTCAGCAAGATCGATGTGCGAATGTGCTCCCTCAAATGCCCCCTCATATGCCTTCATATTAGTTAGTTTGTTTGTTTGTTTGAATGTTTATTCATAATATTTTCTACATTTGATGATGGTGATGCTGAGAGGAAGAATAGGTTGTTCTGGATTATGTTTGACATGTGTGTCCTGTTTTGACATGCCTATGTAGTATTAGACGACGGCATTTTGTTGTCGGGGGCGCCATGGTGAAACATATCAAATAATACTACATCTTCTTCTACTTTTGTCCTCATACTGCTACCGGGTTGTTGCCCATTGTCGTGGTTTTCTGTTTTGTCTTGCGCTGTTCTGGTGGCTTGTGTGATTGTTATTTTTACTCTTTCACAGGATTCTCCTACGCCATCTAACCATCTTTTCCGTGGTCTTCCTCTTGCCTTCTTTCCCGATGTTCTACAACAGAATCACGTGAAAGAGCAAAAATAACAATCACCCAAGCCACCAGAACAGCGCAAGACAAAACAGAAAACCACGATACTTAGCAACAACCTGGTAGCAGTATGACGACAAAAGAAGAAGAAGATGTAGTATTATTTGATATATTTGACCATGGCCCCCGACAACAATATGCCGACTAGCTCAGACGGGAAAAACCAATATCATGTTTAATGGGGGCTGATTTTTGTATATGTTTGATAGAACATTTATTTGGTAATTTTTCTCAATTCTATGAGACCATAGTTATTTATTTGCTGAAAAATATGAATAAAACTGATATTCCTTAGTGCTAAACTGAACTTGTAACATAATATAACCTTGATTTAGCATGTAATAAAACTGATATTCCTTAGTGTTAAACTGAACTTGTAACATAATATAACCTTGATATAATATGAATAAAACTGATATTCCTTAGTGCTAAACTGAACTTGTAACATAATATAACCTTGATATAATATGAATAAAACTGATATTCCTTATTGTTAAACTGAACTTGTAACATAATATAACCTTGATTCAGCATGTAATAAAACTGATATTCCTTAGTGTTAAACTGAACTTGTAACATAATATAACCTTGATTCAGCATGTAATAAAACTGATATTCCTTAGTGTTAAACTGAACTTGTAACATAATATAACCTTGATATAATATGAATAAAACTGATATTCCTTAGTGCTAAACTGAACTTGTAACATAATATAACCTTGATATAATATGAATAAAACTGATATTCCTTAGTGTTAAACTGAACTTGTAACATAATATAACCTTGATATAATATGAATAAAACTGATATTCCTTAGTGCTAAACTGAACTTGTAACATAATATAACCTTGATATAATATGAATAAAACTGATATTCCTTAGTGCTAAACTGAACTTGTAACATAATATAACCTTGATATAATATGAATAAAACTGATATTCCTTAGTGCTAAACTGAACTTGTAACATAATATAACCTTGATATAATATGAATAAAACTGATATTCCTTAGTGCTAAACTGAACTTGTAACATAATATAACCTTGATATCTTCTTTCTTCTTTTGTCGTCACACTGCTACCGGGTTGTTGCCCAGTGTCGTGGTTTTCTGTTTTTGTCTTGCGCTGTTCTGGTGGCTTGTGTGATTGTTATCTTTGCTCTTTCACAGGATGCTGCCACGCCATCCAACCATCTTTTCCGTGGTCTTCCTCTTGCCTTCTTTCCCGATGTTCTGTTGTAGAAGACTCTGTATACTGTGGAGTTTGGATGCATTCTTATTAAGTGGCCAAACCACTTCATTCTTTGTTTATCTATATAATTCAAGCACGGTTTTGTGCCAACTTTCTTTCTTATGCTGATGTTGGTGATTCTGTCTTTTCTTGTGTTGTTGGTAACTTTTCTCAGGCAACGCATTTCACATGTAGTTATTTTTGTGACTGCACTTTGCTCAATGTCCATGTTTGGCTCTGGTAACACAAAGTAGGTATAAAAATGCTGTTGATCATTTGTTTCTTAGCTGCCTGTGAAATTTTTGGGTGCCTTAACAATGGGGCTAGCTGGTAGGTTACAGCATTTGCTTTTTGTACTCTAGCCTCTATCTCTCTATCTAGTTTTCCGTCTTCTGTGAATATGCTTCCTAAGTATTTGAATTCGTTCACTTGGTTTATTTTAGTGCCATTGACATGGATGTCTAGATTATTATGTTTTCTTCCCATATTCATTATTTCTGTTTTAGTGTTGTTGATTTTCATGTCATGTTTCACACAATTATTGTTCAAAGTGTCAATATGATGTTGTAGATCTTGTTCATTTTGATGTATCAGGCACTGATCATCTGCAAAAAGCAGTTCATTTATTTCATCATTATCTGAATTCGACTCTTGAGTTATTTTATCCATATATGCAATAAAGAGTAGTGGTGAAAGGACACAACCTTGTCTAACACCTGATGTAATGGAGAACCAGTCGGTCATTCCTTCTGTTGTTCTTACTGTACTCTGGCTATCTTGATATAAGGCCATGATGTTACCTAATAGTTGTCCTTGGACGCCATATTCTTCAAGGATCTTCCATAGTTTGCACCTGTTTACTCTATCAAATGCCTTTTCTTGGTCTATAAATATAAGCTGTTTACTTTGATTGTATTCAATTGTTTGTTCGCAGATCTGTCTTAGTGTAAATATTGCGTCTGTGCAGCTCTTACCCCACCCTAAACCCAAACTGGCTATTGCTTAACTAGGGCTCTAATATATGTCTTGCTCTTCGCTCCAATATTTTTGCAAACATTTTCCTATTTGGCTCAAAAGAGAGATACCCCTGTATGTTTCACACTCTCTTTGTCTCCTTTGTTCTTCCATATTGGGACTATAATAGTGAAAGAAAATTGTGGACTTAAAAAGTTAAATAAGCACAGAAAACACACAGCATGGTGGAATGCAGAAGTTAAAGGTCTATACAAGAAAAGAAAAAGTGTTTTCACAGGTGGCAAAAGTCAAAATTAGATGAAGACTACACCAAATACAGAACAGCAAGAATGTATAGTAAAAATAAAGTAAAGTCATCAAAATCAGAATCTTGGGCAAAATATGGAGAACATTTAGCTGAACTCTGCACTAAGGCACCAAGAAAATTTTACAGAAGCATTAAGGCAATGAGGCTAAGAGAAGAACAATTCAATCCAGTCACCATTATAAATAACAAGTCTAGGAAACCTCTTACCAACAGCAAAGATATTAAAGACAGATGGAAAGAATATTTTACGGAACTGTTCAACTGCGAAACACAAGTTACAGAAACATTTCAATTGAAACATGGAAAATACCAACAATTGAATATCTTAGAATCCGAAGTTGAAATGGCACTAAATCAAAGCAAAAGAAGGAAGGCAGCAGGGATAGATGGTATAACAACAGAAATGTTACTTGCGTGTAAGACAACAGCAATAACATGGCTGACCAGAATTTTTAACATAGCCTGGGAGGCACAAGAGGTTCCTGATGACTGGCAGAGAGCTATTATAGTCCCAATATGGAACCTTGATATAATATGAATAAAACTGATATTCCTTAGTGTTAAACTGAACTTGTAACATAATATAACCTTGATATAATATGAATAAAACTGATATTCCTTAGTGCTAAACTGAACTTGTAACATAATATAACCTTGATTTAGCATGTTATGTTATTTTAAAAAATGAAATTCATATTGATATGTCAGGATCACGTGATAGTTGTGGTCTTATTTCCTATGTATTTTTACCTGAGTCCCTCGCCCTCCCCGGCCGTATGTTTTCTGAGGCCACGGTTGGACTATGTTATATCATATTAGTGTGCTTTTGTGGCTTAGCGGTAATGATCTCGATCATATCCCAAGCGTACCTGGTTCAAACGCCGCGGTGGTCAATTTGGAAGCACATTTCTTCCATGGATTTTCACGAATGGTAAAATAGACCTTCCCTTTCAGAAAACTATGGCAAACTACTGAACGTGTAAGTGGTGTTTAGAAAATCAATGACTCGTTTACTGTGTTTGATGGTGACGTCATGTGAAGTATATGCCACCATTTTCTTTCAATAGCATGTTAGCATGCCCTTGCGTTCTTATCAATCTTACATGTCATTTCGTCCAAAAGTTTGTCCTGAGCAGAACTTTGAATATTGCACAAAGCATTAGCTGCATAGCGCCGGCAACAATCCTAGTGGTCTCTGAAAAAAATGCACTTGGAAATTTTTTTTTTCGCTCTCATTGTGTCAACACTGCGCCATGAAGCGGCAGGTAAGTATGGACTTCTATCAATCTCTAGCCATCCATCCTAGTTAAATCTATGATTTAGTGTATTTAGTTTTCCTTGTGTATGTATGTCTTTGAAAAAAGACTTATAGTCGAAACGTCGTATTTTTGTTAGTTTTGTGATTTAATTATTCATTTTGCTTGCTTATGTGACATATGTTTCTTTGTACTGAAACACCCATTTATTAAGTATCACTGCAACCCCCCACACTCGCCATGGTTTTCTCGAGATCTGATCCGCTCTGACCACCTCAGATTTGTAGGGTTCCTTAACATCGCCTAGGGACTGTTCAACCATCTACAGGAACATGTTCAGCTATCGCTATATCTAGCTTGACAATGAATAAGACAATGTTTACTTCAATGTTTCGTCTCACTAGCCCGTACATTTCTTGATTTATCTTGGATTATAAATACATTTCTATTATTTTCTTTTTGTTGACCGTGACTAAGATATGTCGCGATGACGTTAGTTGTATGTGGTGTCTTTGTGTAGAATGTCATTCGCATGTTGTCTCATATGTCATGACGGCGTTATTGATCGTATCTCCATCACGATTCTGTGGCTTGTTTTCTCTTCAGTGTCATGAGATTAATATCTCTCTCCTCTCTCCCTCCTCTCTCCTCTTCTCTCTCTCTTCTCTCTCTCCTTCTTTCTTCTCTTCTTCTTCTCTCTCTTCTCTCTCCCTCTTCTCCTTCTCTCTCTCTGTGTTGTTGTTGTTGTCAGATGTATATATTCTCATTTATGTTTTGGATTTAAATAGGTCATGCTGGAACTTTTTTCGCTTGAGATTTGTAAACAGTATATATATATATATATATATATATATAAAACAAGAATTTTCATCCTCTCAACTCAACCTTGTAAACACACAATCAGAGAGAGAGAGATAGAGAGAGATAGAGAGAGAGAACTTTCAACCGCTTACCATTAAAAAGAACTGTTATCAGTTCTTCTTCTGTTGTCGTCACGCTGTTATCGTGTTGTTGCCCAGTTTTGTATTTTTGTGGGGTTTATACTACGCTGCTCTAGTGGCTTGGGTGTTAGTTATTTGTGCCTTTTGACATCTATCCATCTTTTTCGTGGTCTTTCTCTCGCCTTCTTTCCCGATGTTCTGTTGTAGAAGACTGTATACAGTGAGTTTGGATGCATTCTTAATATTTGACCGCATTCTCATTATTTGCCCGCATTCTTATTATTTGGCCGAACCACTTTAGTTTTCATCCGTTCAGCCTCGCAAACATACATTCAGATAAATAATGCGCATCTGTTAACCTTCTAACTTGTAATAAGAGAAATCCGTTTCTTTTATGCAGCATCGTAAACAAATAAATAGAGAAATTACTTTTATCTATCCATAATCTTTTCCATAATCTTGTCAAATCCTCATAATCCTTTCCATAATCTTTCCATAATCTTCCATAATCCTTTCCATAATCTTTTCATAATCTTGTCCATAATCTTTCCATTATCTTCAAATCCTTTCCATAATCTTTTTCATAATCGTGTCCATAATCTTGTCCATAATCTTTTCCATAATCTTTCATAATCTTGTCATATTTGATAATTTTCCATAATCTTTTCCATAATCTTTTCCATAATCTTTTCCACAATCTTTTCCATAACCTTTTCCATAATCTTTTCCATAATCGATCCAGCTTAGTAAACAGATAAACAAATAAACAACTATCTCATGCCGAGTCTCGTAAACAGATAAAGAAATATTGATACATATAAAAAATAAACAGATTAATATGGGACGAAGTTTCATTTTGTCATCCTCGTAAACAAATGAGAGAAGAAGCAGTTTTATTTTGGAGATTGACGTAAACAGATGCGAAGACAATTAATGAGCTGTTGATTCTCGTAAACAGATGTAGTGACATTTAACGAGCTGTCGATTCACGTAAACAGATGCGGAAACGGCTAGCGAGCTGTCGATTGTCGTACACAAATGCTGAGAAATATAAGTGACGCATCTGTTTTGACTTGTAAACAAGATGTTCAGCGATAATAAATCTTGCTTTTACATCCTATGCACGTTTTTTTTAAGCTTAGCCCAAGGCAACAAAACAGGATAATAGATAGGAGTAAGAAAGTAGTACGCCAGCTATCAATTCGTGACAATCAGATAGATCACAGTATCAATTTCATCGTTGTCAAAGTAAATCTTCTTGATGACTTTCGTGTGAGCCGTTCATGTCATATTATTACAACATTATTAACTGACGTGATATTGACTTTCACTATCTTTTTCCAACTCTCGCTCTTATTTGTTAGCATTGTTACAACATTGGAATTGAAGATTCATATTGATACAACATTGGAATTGAAGATTCATATTGATACAATATTGGAATTGAAGATTTAGATTGATACATTATTGGAATTGAAGATTTAGATTGATACAACATTGGAATTGAAGATTCATATTGATACAACATTGGAGTTGAGGATTCATATTGATACAATATTGGAATTGAAAATTTGGATTGATACAACATTGGAATTGAAATTAGTTTTAAAACTATATTTTTTGAAGCTCCATATTTTATTTAGACTTTTAGAAGTTGATGTTGCTTTGAAAATTCGTTGCATAATTGATATTTTAGTGTCTATCGTGCAATCAAAATTGTTATTTAAATAGAGGTACCAGCGAGATACCTGCCCAGAGACTACACGTCTTTAAAGACAGGTTCGTTTGCTAGTATCATTTTCTTGACATCCTTAGTTAGAATTATGCTTTAGTTAGTTAAGTATTCTTTGTATATTTGTTATCTTGATAAAGGTCTAATACCGAAACGTCGAGTTCATTTTATTTTAATATTTAATCATTAATTTTTCATTACTTATGTAATACTGTATATACCTTTTATTTCTCTATTACCTAAATAAATGAACTACTCTTTATCATTATCATTTTGAATTCCATCGAGATATATGTATTACTTGTCACATGTATCTTCATTATATTTGTCTTTTTATACCTGATCGCCCGCCTGTCCAGCGTGTTCGTAACGCGTTGGACGACGGGTGACAAGCTCCCTGTGATTACGGGTTCAATTCCGCGAGCTGGCAGAAAAGCTACAGGTTCTCCAGAGTTATGGTGTTCGTGGCACCGAACCGAAGGGTTACGATGTCCATGGCACTGAGCCGAAGAGCTGAAAGCTCAAGTGCTTCTGGATCGAAAAAAAAATAGCTAATCCGTAGTACAACTATTGATGCTATCGATTAGATGATACGTTGTCTGTATCTCTTTGCATATCTTGGTTGTTGTTACAGAGCAAGACGATATCATCTGCAAAATTAAAATCTTCTAGTTGACTATTTTCTACCCAACCGATGCCAGTTTTGCCAAAGATGAGGATAGTCAAGACAATTCTGCGCCATATATCTTCACTGAAGAGTTATTTTCACAGTTGACCATAGCTACAGATCAACGCAAACAAGGAACATCCTCTTCATGAAGAACTCATTAAGGAAAAAGGATATACTCTAGAGAGGTAGATCATGACTGAGTCAGGCGGAAGATACTCTTTAGGAAAATATGTGATCCTTCCGGACTTGAATCAGGAGAGGAATGGATTGCTGTGCCACCTGAATTTCAGATTGCTTTCACAGTTATTACATCTATTAAGAAAAACTTGTGAACAAAATAATCTCACACTGATTAACGTTAAGGTTGTTGTTGTTTCTTGAATGACAACATCAATGATACAGATGTGGTTATTTACACCAATGGTTCAGTCATTCGTCAACAACGCTGTGCTTGGGATTTTTCAGCACGCTCAGGAGGAAAATAATAAGAGAGGCCAGTGGGGCCTACGCAACAATCACAAGTAGTTTGACAACAGAGATTCGGGCGGTTACGGAGGCGGTAAAATTGTTGGCATCTCACAACTACGCTCGTGTTTTCATACTCAATGACTCCATGAGCATGATTCGTAAAGTCGAATCAGGTATGGTGAGACGCAACTGGGTGGAGGTACTAGTAAAGACAATGATTAGAGAAATCACCTTCATTTTTGTCCCTTGGTACGAAAGAGTTAAGGGTAATGAACTAGCCGATAGATTGGCTGGCTTGGCTACAATATCAGATGGAGCTGCTATGGATCGAAATTACATTCTTCACGTATTGAGAGAGTCTTTACGAACAGAGGAGGCTCATGACTATTAATCCCACTCGCTGACCTGATTGAGAGAGATGGGTTTCAATACTGGTGCAGCCCGAAAATAACGATATGCTAAATATGCAAAGAGATTGATTAATCAACATCGAACTGGCGTGTTGGGCCGCTGCACGCTGCTGGATTTGCTGAGGCGGAGATCGGAGCACCTATGGACAAGTCCGGAGTGCTATGATGATAGTCCTCATATAACTGATAACTGATAACACAGCTGACATTATGTAGTATATGAAATATACACAGATGAAATATATTTTGCGAGTAAACATGGGACGAAATCACGAAATGAATAGTTCGCGAATTTGATACGAGCCTGCATCACTATTTTGTTCTTAGATATTTGCATGGATCTTCTTCTTCCTCCAACGCTCCATATCGACCACTTGTCAACCACTCTCTGTGATTTGTATGTGATCTGAACATAAGAGCGATTGTACGTTGTGCCAGTTATGCATCTACAGGTAGGCCAGCACATCCGATTTCTGCGCTTTTTTTTTACTTTGGTAGCATCCCTAGTGCCTACATCAATCACCTCTTACGACATGCATTGTAGGTTGCAGTGGTACTATTCTTTGCTTCCTTGCGGCCGCGGCACTATACAGACGTGCATGGATCTGATGAATAACCATCGCCTCTGTTAGATTTCTTTTCTATATAATATAATGGAATATAGAATTAAAAATTTTTAAAAAGTAAAGAAACTAATTTTCTTACGGTGACAGGTTCGTAGTTTGCTTTTACCTAGGGCACATGGTGAGAGCCGCGGTAGCGTAGTTGTTAGTGAACTCGCTTCTCAAGGCTGGTGGTCTGGGTTCAGCTCCGCAGTGCTCATGGAATTTTTCCCGACCGCGACGGTTTCAGGTCGACCCAGCCTCAACTGGGTACCAGACATGCTCTGGGAAAGTAAAGGCGGCCGGCGTGATGCTGACACATCACCCATCGTGTGCCGATGGTCAATGATAAATACAAGCCTAACACTGTATTGACCTATATACCACGAGGTATGAAAGGGTTCCTTTACTTTTTTTTTTTTTAGGGCACATGGTGGTTGATGTGTTCAGAGAAATCTAGCAATCAGTTTTGTCAGTTTTCCTTAGCACTGAGTCTGTTTTTATTTTTGGGAAGGTGCTGCCTACAAATGGGACACCACCGCAGTCGCTGGGACGTATACTTCGCATGTGTCTAACACCGCAGTCGCTGGGACGTATACTTCGCATGTGTCTAACACCGCAGTCGCTGGGACGTATACTTTGCATGTGTCTAACACCGCAGTCGCTGGGACGTATACTTCGCATGTGTCTAACACCGCAGTCGCTGGGACGTATACTTCGCATGTGTCTAACAGCGCAGTCGCTGGGACGTATACTTTGCATGTGTCTAACACCGCAGTCGCTGGGACGTATACTTTGCATGTGTCTAACAGCGCAGTCGCTGGGACGTATACTTTGCATGTGTCTAACAGCGCAGTCGCTGGGACGTATACTTTGCATGTGTCTAACAGCGCAGTCGCTGGGACGTATACTTCGCATGTGTCTAACAGCGCAGTCGCTGGGACGTATACTTTGCATGTGTCTAACAGCGCAGTCGCTGGGACGTATACTTCGCATGTGTCTAACACCGCAGTCGCTGGGACGTATACTTTGCATGTGTCTAACAGCGCAGTCGCTGGGACGTATACTTCGCATGTGTCTAACAGCGCAGTCGCTGGGACGTATACTTCGCATGTGTCTAACAGCGCAGTCGCTGGGACGTATACTTCGCATGTGTCTAACAGCGCAGTCGCTGGGACGTATACTTCGCATGTGTCTAACACCGCAGTCGCTGGGACGTATACTTCGCATGTGTCTAACAGCGCAGTCGCTGGGACGTATACTTCGCATGTGTCTAACAGCGCAGTCGCTGGGACGTATACTTCGCATGTGTCTAACAGCGCAGTCGCTGGGACGTATACTCCGCATGTGTCTAACAGCGCAGTCGCTGGGACGTATACTCCGCATGTGTCTAACAGCGCAGTCGCTGGGACGTATACTTCGCATGTGTCTAACACCGCAGTCGCTGGGACGTATACTTCGCATGTGTCTAACAGCGCAGTCGCTGGGACGTATACTTCGCATGTGTCTAACACCGCAGTCGCTGGGACGTATACTCCGCATGTGTCTAACAGCGCAGTCGCTGGGACGTATACTCCGCATGTGTCTAACAGCGCAGTCGCTGGGACGTATACTTCGCATGTGTCTAACAGCGCAGTCGCTGGGACGTATACTCCGCATGTGTCTAACAGCGCAGTCGCTGGGACGTATACTTCGCATGTGTCTAACAGAAACAAAGCTTCATCATCATCAAATAGCTTGTCCTGATCAGAACTTTGCCACCCTAACAGTCCTTCAGAATTTCTCCTCCTAATAGGCGAGATGTCTCGTCTCTGCAGCCGGCATGCTCAAATCAAAAGTGACATCCTGAATCCATCTTCTCCGTGATCTAACAGAAACAAAAGTTTTATCAAAATGTACGTCTGGAGTGTTGTTCTCGCTTGACTGTCATTGGAGTCGAGAACCATCAAACATGGTGTATCTTACATTGAAAGGCAAGAGAGAGTTTGTTGCTGCCTTACAAGAATTCATTAGGTGTGGTCACTGATTGCTTCGTCGGTATTTAGTTATGGACGAAAGTAAGAATGCCATCATTATTGATTTTATTCAGCCATTTTCCAAATCAATATTTTATATGCTTCTAAATATATGTTTTCCTGATACACGAAATAACACTATGTAGAAAATGTTACTATAATCATTGCGAACGCATGAAATCAGCATATATATGTTACTGAAATCACCTTATATATGTTACTGAAATCACCGTATATATGTTACTGAAATCACCGATCGCAGAGTACGTTTTCCGTTTCTCTCGCGATGTATATGTGGTTCAATAGCTCACCAATTCAGGTATCCATTGAAACTGCCTTGCCTGGAGCACCAATCGTACCCAATAACGCTCATGGTACATCTGCACTGAGAAGTTACAACTGTCTCCAGAATGTTGCAGTAACAACTACGGGTATGGTTACTGTTACATTGACTGTTGATCCTGCACGAAATCGAAAATAAAATACAGGAACAACTGAAGATAAACTCTTTAATAGAGTAACACTAGATACGGACGCCGCGTCGCCGTCAGTCGATAACTGAAACGGATGGTGATAATTAAGATGGCACCAAAAGAACACAGAGCGACGAGTAGCGAATACAGCGAAGAATATCTTCAATAAAGCAAACACTTAGTGCCAGTAGTAAGGTGAAAACAATGCGGATTGAGAAAATCTATAGAGAAATGTGTCTTAGCTGTTAGCGCGTGCTGTTGCTATTATCCCCGTGCCTAATTGCAGACGACGCCTGGGAGACAGATCTTTTAACAGCGTGTGGGTAGTGTCTAATCGTTAGAACGTTTTGTTCAATAGAAACATGTTCGTTGCGAGGACAACTGCAGCTGCTAAAGCTCCTCATTCATTCGCATTTCTGATTTAACACCAGGATGAAATTATCCTACACTAAATCTGATTTTCTCGTTGGTTGGGAGAGACGTTCATATCCGTTGTGTTTTTATTTTACCCTGAAATTTGTGCTTAATTTCTTGGAATTTGTGTTTCATTTTTGGGGATATTATTCATAATATTTTAGAACTATGCGTTTTTATTGGAATTTATAATGTATTTATTCGACTTTATTTTTCATGTTTATTGGTTTGTAAAACATATCCTTGAGTATATTTCTTATGTTCTGTTATTTTGTACATAATTTCGAGGAATATGTTTCTTCATTTATTGGAATTTGAGTTTTATTTCTTAACATTAATTCTGTATTTATTCGACTTTATTTTTAATGTATTTTGATTTGAAAAATATGTCACTGAGTCTCTTGTTTATTTCTCTGCATTTTGTACATAATTTCGTAGAATGTCTTCTTCATTTATTGAAATTTTCAGTTTTATTTCTGAATATTTGTTTTGTATTTTTGTGATCATTAAAATGTATTCTGCCTTCCAGCTCGCATGTTTAAATAAATCAGTAATTATCTTTGTAACTGGAAGGATCACACAAGTTCTATTTGCAGTCCTATTACAAGTATGAATAACAGATATGTATAGATCATACATTTCATTACTCTGAATATTTACTTTGTGTGTTTGTTCAATGCTGGGAACTAGGTTGGTTAGCGTCAAGGTTTTTTTCTACAAAACTCTTTGAAGTTCTCCTGAATTTTGTTTCGCCCCTGTGGTGCCGGGGCCCGCAATGGAAGCAAAGAATAGTACCACTGCGACCTACAAGGCATGTCGTAAGAGGCAACTGATGTAGGACCAAGAAAGCTACCCTAGGAAATAAAAAGCATTGCAGAAATCGGATGTGCTGGCCTACTTGTAGGCGCATAACTGGCACAACGTACAATCGGTCTTAGGCTCAGATCGCATACAAATCACACAAGTGATCGATATGGATTGTTCGAAGCAGAACAATTTTGTTCTAGAGATTTAGCGATTCTTCCACCATATTTAGAAATCTTGTTTATGCCACGATGCCTTCCACCTGACAATTTTAGTTTTGTCAAGTTCAATTTAATTCTTCCACCATATTTAGAAATCTTGTTTATGCCACGATGCCTTCCACCTGACAATTTTAGTTTTGTCAAGTTCAATTTCATTCTTCCACCATATTTAGAAATCTTGTTTATGCCACGATGCTTTCCACCTGACAATTTTAGTTTTGTCAAGTTCAATTTAATTCATGAATGAAAATTCCCCGTAACCTTTGCTGACGTTAAGGTATAAAATGTCGGGGACTTCTAGATTTATAGAGCCAGGTATGCAGCAGGTAGGAGGGCTAATTCTTTTTCCGCTTTTGTTGAGCGTCGAATGCTGGAAATAAACTCACAACTGTTGTACGTCCGATTTGATAAGCAAACACTCTTCGCATTGCGATCTTTGCATTTCGTCCCAACTTCATTTCTTCTGAATCGATTCATCATCTATACAGACTTTCTTACCACAGTCGTCCCGACGCAAGATCAGAAATATACACTCGACATAATTATTGTGTCATTTGTTTGTTTGACTTTGCAATTAATATCAGGAATGAAATTATTACAGAAAGTAGACGATTTACTGAAGAAGGTTAGGGTGTTGTTTATGACTTTGGATAACTGAATCATACCATATCAACTCTCTAATTTCACTACTATTCAATGGGATATAAACGGACAGTTATATTGCTAGTTTGTGTGTGACTAATACAGATTGTGTTTAGTAACTATTTGTTCAACTGTAATAATTTCGTTTATGGATTAATGACAAGAATATAGCTGTTGGAGTTTATTATTCATAATTTTACCGTTGGTAGCCTTTGGTAAGTGCATGTTTTTTGTTACCAATTACTACTGTTTTTAGCATTATGTTTATATTTTTGATTCCAGAGATATCTCTGCATTAAATTTGCCAATATAGCCTTCTTTCTTCTTCTTCTTCGACCGCTCCATTTTAACCACTTGTTAACCACTCTGTGTTATTTGTATGTGATCTGAGCCTAATAGCGATTGTGCTTTGTGCCAGTTTTGCGCCTACAAGTAAGCCAGCACATCCGATTTCTGCGATGCTTTATTATTTACTAGGGTAGCTTCCCTAGGCCCCTACCTCAGTCGCACCTTGTAGGTCGTAGTGGTACTATTTTTTACTTCCCTTACGGGCACCGGTACCACACGGGCGGCCAGTATAATCGTTAAATTTATAATGTTCACCCATGTTCCTTCAATTTGATATATAAGTTAAATTTAATCGAAATGAATTGTTATATTTCCGAACAATTAACATACATGTCCGCAAATGTTTTAGACCAAAAATAATAATTTCATCCAGGTGCTAAAATAATTACGTGCTGAATCAGTTCAAATTGTACAGTTCTATGCGTAATAAAAACGTGTCTCCTGTGACGTTTTCAAAACACTCATTGCACCTTAATTGACACGTCAGTGTTCACTAGATAGACAATATTAGTTAGGTGCCCGTTATGAACTCATTTTTTGCTTTCGCTTTCGCTAAGATCGTGTCGCATAATAACAGAAATATGTAGATTCAACATGAATGTGTATTATTCTTTGTTGAACCTATTCAGATTGTGCGTGCAACTTTATTTCTATCGTAACCATGTATAACACCACGTTCAAGTAGATGTATTTCGTACATCGAAGAACGTTCATAGACTATTTGTTAGCTTTAGTTTATATTATTATCATTAGTAAAGCTATTACTAGAAGCCATTTTAGCACACAGGCACGCACACACACGCACACACCCCCACCTCCTGCGTTGTGGCATTGAATAGTATCCTTTATGTTCTTATTTTTGATATGGTATATGAGGCGGACAAGCTTGTCATATATAGCGTCAAAAGTTGAACTGCAGATAACCTATGAAAAGACAAATATAATGAAGACACATGACAAGTAATGCAAATATCTCGTTGAATTAAAAATGATAAAAATAACAGAGCAGTTCACTTATTTATGTAGCAATTTTAATTGCATGGTAATTAGTAAAAAATAAATTATGCTACGAATTGTCACAGCAACATCAGCTGTTAAAAGTCTAAATAAAATATGGAACTCCAAGTTATATAGTTTTAAAACTAAATTACAAACTTTAACTTGCTGTGTTGTATCAATTCTAACATATGCCAGCGAGAGTTGGAAAATCAATAAAAAATATAGAAAATGAGTTGAATGCATTGGTAAATAGATGTCTTCGAAAAATGAGTTGAATGCATTGGTAAATAGATATCTTCGAAAAATAATGAATATGAAATAGTATGAATTCAGGAGACGTGAACATTTCAGAGAAATGTCTGATCAATCATTGATAACAACTGTTATAAGAAAGAAAATAAGGGAGATATGTTGGACATTGAGAAGAAATGATCAAGGAATTACAAAGCAGACATTGAAGTCTGAGAAGAAATGATCAATGAATTACAAAGCAGACATTGAAGTTTGAGAAGAAATGATCAAGGAATTACAAAGCAGACATTGAAGTCTGAGAAGAAATGATCAAGGAATTACAAAGCAGACATTGAAGTCTGAGAAGAAATGATCAAGGAATTACAAAGCAGACATTGAAGTTTGAGAAGAAATGATCAAGGAATTACAAAGCAGACATTGAAGTCTGAGAAGAAATGATCAAGGAATTACAAAGCAGACATTGAAGTCTGAGAAGAAATGATCAAGGAATTACAAAGCAGACATTGAAGTTTGAGAAGAAATGATCAAGGAATTACAAAGCAGACATTGCAGTCTGAGAAGAAATGATCAAGGAATTACAAAGCAGACATTGAAGTTTGAGAAGAAATGATCAAGGAATTACAAAGCAGACATTGAAGTCTGAGAAGAAATGATCAAGGAATTACAAAGCAGACATTGAAGTCTGAGAAGAAATGATCAAGGAATTACAAAGCAGACATTGAAGTTTGAGAAGAAATGATCAAGGAATTACAAAGCAGACATTGAAGTCTGAGAAGAAATGATCAAGGAATTACAAAGCAGACATTGAAGTTTGAGAAGAAATGATCAAGGAATTACAAAGCAGACATTGAAGTCTGAGAAGAAATGATCAAGGAATTACAAAGCAGACATTGAAGTTTGAGAAGAAATGATCAAGGAATTACAAAGCAGACATTGAAGTTTGAGAAGAAATGATCAAGGAATTACAAAGCAGACATTGAAGTTTGAGAAGAAATGATCAAGGAATTACAAAGCAGACATTGAAGTTTGAGAAGAAATGATCAAGGAATTACAAAGCAGACATTGAAGTTTGAGAAGAAATGATCAAGGAATTACAAAGCAGACATTGAAGTTTGAGAAGAAATGATCAAGGAATTACAAAGCAGACATTGAAGTTTGAGAAGAAATGATCAAGGAATTACAAAGCAGACATTGAAGTTTGAGAAGAAATGATCAAGGAATTACAAAGCAGACATTGAAGTTTGAGGAAGCAGAATGATCAGAGGAATTACAAGCAGAATGAAGTCGTATGAAGAAAAGATCAATGGAAATTCAAAAGAGACTTTGAAGTTGACACTAAGAAGAAAGATCAAGGAATTGAAACACTTGAAGCGATACAGTATGGAGAACACTTCGAAAGAAATGATCAGAGGAATACAAAGAAGACATTGGGAAGTCTTGAGAAGAAATGATCAGAGGAAATTTCAAAGCGAGACATTTGGGAAGTTTGAGGTCAGTGGGTTCCAGAAAGAAACGATACAGTATGGAAACACTTTCAAGAAAGAAACGATACAGTATGGAAACACTTTCAAGAAAGAAACGATACAGTATGGAAACACTTTCAAGAAAGAAACGATACAGTATGGAAACACTTTCAAGAAAGAAACGATACAGTATGGAAACACTTTCAAGAAAGAAACGATACAGTATGGAAACACTTTCAAGAAAGAAACGATACAGTATGGAAACACTGAAACAAAATTGACTGAGAGAAGAGAGAATGATCGGACTCGATTCCATAGAGAAGATTGAGAGATGTGCACATAATAGATCGGTATGGACAAATTGCTATGTAACGTATATCTGTACGAGAGGAATATAATAATAGTAATAGACGAACTAGACATAATAAGACACTCAATAAATAACGAGTTTATAACATGTATACATAGACACCGTGGGCGTCTGTAGCTTAAGCGGTAATCAGCTCGATTCACAACCCAAGCGTACCTGGTTAAAACTTCGCGGCAGGCAAATTCGTTTCCGTGTGATTTAAACGAAAGGTAAAATAGACCTCACCGTTCATAAAGCAATGGCAAACCACTGAACGTATAAGTGGTGCCTAGAAAAATCAACTACTCGTTTACTGTAGTTGATGGCTACGTCATGTAAAAGATATGCCACGATTTCCATTTCAATACACATAGAAAGCAAACTAGAAGAGATAGTATTATGTTGACTTAGAGTTGACTGGTTACATATGTACCGGAGAAGTATTATGCTACTGAGTGACGATTACATATGTACCGGAGAAGTATTATGCGTTACTTTCGGAGTGGACGATTACATATGTACCGGAGAAGTATTATGTTACTGAGTGACGATTACATATGTACCGGAGAAGTATTATGCTTACTGAGTGAGTTAGCGAATATGTTACTGTGCGATTACATATGTACCGGAGAAGTATTATGTTACTGAGTGATGGTTACATATGTACCGGAAAAGTATTAAGCTATTGAGTGACGATTACATATGTACCGGAGAAGTATTATGCTACTGAGTGACGATTACATATGTACCGGAGAAGTATTATGTTACTGAGTGATGGTTACATATGTACCGGAGAAGTATTATGCTACTGAGTGACGATTACATATGTACCGGAGAAGTATTATGCTATTGAGTGACGATTACATATGTACCGGAGATATTGAAATACAACAAATGCAAGGGTTTAGACATTTAATGAGAATGGAATACAACCAACCACCAATAACAGCAGACAATACAAATAGATCGGGTACTAGAGCTAAGGGAAGACCAAGGAAAAGATGGATAGACAATATCCAGACCACATTAAATAAACACGGATATAATACAACAAGAGCGACTCATCTCGCACTGAAACACAAATTAAAGCGCCCACCCCTACGCTTAACGGCAAGAGTGGACAACCAATTCCACCTTCCACCTGGGGAAAGACAATAGATATTCAGAGTCACAGAGGATAACAAAGAGAAGATTTGGTTGACGCAACATGTATCTATTTCACACAAAAGACTGAATATCAGAGACATAATACTTGTGTATGTGTGTCTGTGGCGTCTGTGGCCTAAGGTATAGTGATTCGGTCTATCAACCCTGACGTTCTGAGTTCGAATCACGCTGTGGACAGTTTGGTTGCAAATTGTTTCGCGTTGATTTTTACAAAAGGAAGATAACACCACCCGTTCAGAAAGCAATGGCAAACTGCTGAACGTAATAATGCCTAGAAAAATCACAAACAGCGTTAAAAGCTGGGGTTCATTCCTAAAGTCCTATAAAAGGAAATGCAATGAACTTTTTTTTAAATGTGTGTCTACTCGGGAGCTACTAAAGTGATAGAGTGACACATATCGAAGTGTTGAAATATGGCATTTCTAGTATAGTTTGTCTTCTACATCAACATCATTTGAAATGGATGCTTTACATGTGTCGGATGGAGGACAGTCTAATTCAGCGTTTCTCAAACTTGGGGTCCGCGAGCTATGAAGGTCTGCGAGGTACTCACAGCTACCCTCACGCGCTTGAAGAAATATTTTGATCTTTGACATTTCAAACAGAAAAAGAAATTTAAAACATGTATAAAAAAAGTGTTAAAATTAGTTCCGCTCCGAAATCAAAGGAACTGGACCATACCGGAGTCTTAATGTCTGGCTGGACAACAGGAAACATCATTTGAAGTTTCCTTCAGTCTGAGAAATTATAGCCAGCTTGACTGTTGGTGTGGTGTAATAATAACTCCAGAACTAGAAGATTTTCATATATAGAAACTATTAGGGATCTGCGGCAGTAAAATGTATTTCAAAGAGGGTCCATGTTAAGGGAAAGTTTGAAAACCGCTGGTCTAATGCATAAGATGACTCTATATGGAGTGTTTGAAACTGTCTAGATGAGAAGTGACTTATAGGTTGCTTTGTTTCTTAAGACGACTGAACGGCGATATTGTTGGTATGAATACACTTACAGTCGATTCTGCAAACAAGTATGTGTGGTGTCTGGAAGCATGCCTGTTGGTCTAAAAGAGAAAGAGAGGTGTGTGTGTATGTGAGAGAGAGAGAGAGAGAGAGAGAGAGAGGACACCCAACTTCCCACACACACACACACACACACCTTACCTACTATACTTATACCCTACATACCAAATCTAACATAACTACCCTAATATAGCCTTACCTAACCTTACCCCCACTCTAACTACATATCTACTTACCTATCTAAACTATCTACCCACCTACTGACCTACCTAATCTATCGTAAAGTACCTCCCTAACCTAACTAACTACCTACATACCTGCCAAACTTACGAAAGCTACCCTACTTATCCACATTCCTACCTATCTACGTACTTACCTAAGTTACATAACTACCTACCTACCTACCTACTTAAACTGCCGATCCACTTTTTTACCTAACCTGACCTGCATATATACATACCTTACTAACTACCTACCTGTCTACCTGCATACCTACCTAACTACCCACATACAGAGAGAGAGATAGAGAGAGATAAGGGGGAGAGGAAATAGTGAGAGATTTAAATGTTACCACCTGTGTGGTGCCGGGGCCCGCAAGGAAGCAAAGAATAGTACCACTGCAACCTACAAGACATGTCGTATGAGGCGACTGAGGTAGGGACCAAGGGAAACTACCCTAGTAAATAAAAAGCATCGCAGGAATCGGATGTACTGGCCTACTTGTAGACGCATAACTGGCACAACATACAATCACTCTTAGGTTCAGATCACATACAAATCACACAGTGTGGTTAACAAGTGATCAATATGGAGCTTTCGAAGAAGAAGACGAATTGAAATGTGAACTGAATATGACTATAATATGAAGAATGAATATCTTGTCTTCCCGGTTTGCAACTACTGCACACACACACATATATTTTATATGACAAATGCACTTCATAGCAAATATAAAACTAGATACGCTTGAGTGCTAAGTGCATTTCCAAATCACGATTTTGACCTACTTTAGGTTTGAAAAAATATTTCAGTATTTTAGTTTTGTAAAACCTCTTAAGACTATACAGTAGGAAACTGTCATATGACATGGGCTGGTTAGAGCATGTCGTTAAGTTTAGTTTTGCCCAGTTCCAAGATAATACAGACATGTTGGAATGGTGTATTGATAATGTAGAGATTTGAGAAGTAGGACAGAGAGCCAGGATATGAATTATATGGTATTTTTGTAATCTGCAAGTAATGTTGTGTTTTAAGTCCATTTCTATTTGGTAAGTTGTGTGATACAACAGTTTATATTTAGTTAGTTGTGTGATACAACAGTTTATATTTAGTAAGTTGTGTGATACAACAGTTTCTATTTAGTTAGTTGTGTGATACAACAGTTTCTATTTAGTTAGTTGTGTGACAGTTTATATTTAGGTTAGTTGTTGTGGAACAGTTTATATTTAGTTAGTTGTGTGACAGTTTATATTTAGTTAGTTGTGTGATACAACAGTTTATAGTTAGTTAGTTAGTTGTGTGATACAGTTTATATTTAGTTGTTGTGTGACAGTTTATATTTTGTGTAGATTAGTTGTGGTGATACAACAGTTTATATTTAGTTAGTTGTGTGACAGTTTATATTTAGTTAGTTGTGTGACAGTTTATATTTAGTTAGTTGTGTGACAGTTTATATTTAGTTAGTTGGGTGATACAACAGTTTATATTTAGTTAGTTGTGTGATACAACAGTTTATATTTAGTTAGTTGTGTGATACAACAGTTTATATTTAGTTAGTTGTGTAACAGTTTATATTTAGTTAGTTGTATGATACCAGTTTATATTTAGTTAGTTGTGTGATACAACGTTTATATTAGTTAGTAAAGTTTATATTTAGTTAGTTGTGTGATACAACAGTTTATATTTAGTTAGTTGTGTGACAGTTTATATTTAGTTAGTTGTGTAACAGTTTATATTTAGTTAGTTGTGTAACAGTTTATATTTAGTTAGTTGTGTAACAGTTTATATTTAGTTAGTTGTGTAACAGTTTATATTTAGTTAGTTGTGTAACAGTTTATATTTAGTTAGTTGTGTAACAGTTTATATTTAGTTAGTTGTGTGACAGTTTATATTTAGTTAGTTGTGCAACAGTTTATATTTAGTTAGTTGTGTGACAGTTTATATTTAGTTAGTTGTGTAACAGTTTATATTTAGTTAGTTGTGTAACAGTTTATATTTAGTTAGTTGTGTGATACAACAGTTTATATTTAGTTAGTTGTGTAACAGTTTATATTTAGTTAGTTGTGCAACAGTTTATATTTAGTTAGTTGTGTGACAGTTTATATTTAGTTAGTTGTGTAACAGTTTATATTTAGTTAGTTGTGTGATACAACAGTTTATATTTAGTTAGTTGTGTGACAGTTTATATTTAGTTAGTTGTGTGACAGTTTATATTTAGTTAGTTGTGTGACAGTTTATATTTAGTTAGTTGTGTGACAGTTTATATTTAGTTAGTTGTGTAACAGTTTATATTTAGTTAGTTAAGTTTAATTTTTGACAGTTTATATTTAGTTAGTTGTTTGATATAAATAATAATAATTCCTCTCGTACCGTTATACGTTACATAGGGCCTGCAAGTAATTTTTCCATACCGCTCTATCCTGGGCAACTCGCTCAATCTCCTCCATGGAACTGAGACCGATATTTCTTGCTTCTCTCAGCAAAGTTCGTTTCAGGGTCTCCTTAGGTCGACCTCTCTTTCTTGAACACTTTACATCCCACTTCAATGCCTGCTTTGATATTCGTTGATCATTTCTCCTCAAGGTGTGCCCAACATATCTCCATCTTCTCTTTCTTATAACAGTTGTCACTAGTGGTTGACCAGACATGTCTCTAATTTCATCACTTCTTCTGAATTCGTTCCATTTTATATTCATTATTTTTCGCAGACATCTATTTTCAAATGCATTCAACTTGCTTTCTATATCTTTAGTCATTTTCCAACTCTCGCTGGCATATGTTAGGATTGATACAACATTTGAATTGAAAATTCGTAATTTAGTTTTAATACTATATAACTTGCAGTTCCATATTTTATTTAGACTTTTAAAAGCTGATATTGCTTTGCCAATTCGTATCATAATTTATTTTTAACATTTCCTGTGCAATCAAAATTGCTAGCTAAATAGGTGAACTGCTCTGTTATTTTTATCATTTTAGATTCCAGTGTGATATATGCATTACTTTCCATAGGTGTCTTCATTATATTTGTTTTTTCATAGCTTATCTGCAGTCCAACTTTTGATGCTATAGATGACAAGTTGTCTGTTTTTCTTTGCATATCTTGGTTGTTTCTACTTAACAAGGCAATATTATCTGCAAAATCTAAATCTTCTAGTTGAATATTTTCTACCCAATCGATGCCAGTTTCACCGCTGCAACATTTTCGCATTACCCAGTCAATGGCCACTCCAAACAATAGCGGAGATAGAATACAGCCTTGCTTTACTCCGGTTTCAACCATAAACCAGTCGCTGTGTCCACCATCAGTGCGAACTGCACACTGTGAACCATCATAGAGGCTCTTAATAATGTTTATTATTTTGTCTGGTATTTCATAGCATCTCAGAATATTCCACAGAGAGATTCTGTGTAGACTATCAAAGGCTTTTTAAAATCGATGAAATTTAGTATGAGTGGTTGTTACTTCTCAATATGTTCCTCCAAAATTAGTTGTAGTGTAATTATTTGGTCTAAGCAGCTTCTCCAGGTCTAAAACCAGCTTGTTCTTCTCTCAGGGTTGTGTCCACTGCTCCTTTGATTCTATTAAGAATGATTTTGCAGAAAGTCTTGGTCATTACTGATAATAGGGTGATCCCTCTCTAGTTGTTGCAATCTTTGAGATCATCTTTTTTGGGGATCTTAACAATTATTCCCTTCTTCCATTGATCTGGGACAGTTTCTTCTTCCCATACTTTATTAAATAGTTCTTGCACCTGGCTAATAGTTGTATCATCAGCCGCTTTGAGCATTTCTGCAGTAATGTTGTCATCACCGCTGCCTTATTGTTTATCAAGGAATTGATTGCCTCCTTGACCTCAGCTACACTTATCATTTCTTCGTTAATTGGTAGGGAGCTGTTTCTTGCCTCTTCGTCAAATTTGAGTAGTACTTGTGGATCAGGTCTATTTAATATTTCTTCAAAATGTTCTGCCCATCTTTTCTTCTGCTCGGTATCTGATGTTAGAACTTTACCATCTTTACTCTTCATTGGACCACCTTTGAAACAAAAGTTCCAGTAAGTTGTTTTAGTGTATTGTATAGCATTTTACTGTTTCCAGTCTTAGCTGCCTTTTCCCTTCTTCGGCCAGTCGATTGACATCTGCTCTTTTATCTCTTCTAGCTGCTCTTTTCACTTCCTTGTCTTTTAGTCTATATTCCTCTTTAGCTTGGATTTCATCTGTTGCTTTCTTAGTATTAAATATTGCTAGTTTCATCTTTCTTCTTTCTTGAATACATTTCCAGGTGTCATCGCTTATCCAGGGTTTTCTGTCTTTCGTCTTTAATCCTGCACTACTATTTGCTGCCCCCAATAGTGTGTCCTTTATCTTAGTCCATTTGTCTTCAATGTTCTGTTCATTTTCACCATTGAGTAACTCAAACCTATTCTTAAGTTCGAGCTGATATTCCTCTTTTGCTTCTTTATTTTGTAGCCTTTGACTGTCTATTCGCAGTTGTTCTTTTTTAGTATGGTGAATTTTCAATTTCAGTTTCAATTTACCTATGCATAAATTATGATCGCTTCCTACATCTGCCCCTCTGTATGCACGGACATCCAACAATGATGTTCTAAATTGGGTATTTATGCGCATATGGTCAATCTGATTCCTGGTCACTCCATCTGGTGAGTGCCAAGTAAGTTTATGAATTTCCTTATGTGCAAAGTTGTATGATACAACAGTTTATATTTAGTTAGTTGTGTGATACAACAGTTTATATTTAGTTAGTTGTGTGATACAACAGTTTATATTTAGTTAGTTGTGTGATACAACAGTTTATAGTTAGTTAGTTGTGTGATACATACACTTTAGTTATACATTACTAACTACCTTTAATAAGAAGTGAGTAAAAATATGAGATGTCAATATGAGATGTCAATATGAGATGCCAATATGAGATGTCAATATGAGATGTCAATATGAGATGTCAATATGAGATGCCAATATGAGATGCCAATATGTGATAGAGTGAGTACAAGATGAGATGTCAGTATGAGATAAGAAGTGAGTACAAGATGAGATGTCAATATGAGATGTCAATATGAGATGTCAATATGAGATGCCAATATGAGATGTCAATATGAGATAGAAGTGAGTACGGGGTATAACTTCCCCTATCGTTCATTGGTAACTGTATATTTCTGTATTGTTTCACCTGGAGAGAAGTTCAAGTTCAGCAATAGATAAACATGTATTGCTAAATCCGTGCGTTCCAACCATATTTTAATGTTGTAAATGACTTCATGTATAAATGACTCATCTTTGATTTCTTCAAGGTTGCATATTCGTGTCTCTGTATTTGAATTTACTCACTTCTTCTCTTCTTGTCAAATTATCTGTAATTATACCATTATTGTTTGGTGTTTATTTCTTACTAAAAGTGTCACATTCTTGTTTGGTGTTTATTTCTTACTGAAAGTGTCACATTCTTTTTTGGTGTTTATTTCTTACTGAAAGTGTCACATTCTTTTTTAACATTTCTTTTCATCGATCAATCAATCAAGTATCATGCCTGCCGGGGTAGGCGATCATGTCTCTTCACAGCTCTATCTCCTTCATGCTGTTAATCAGTTCTGACGTCGATCTTTTGTCGATTAAAAACGTTTAAAGGCGACGCATGACTTCATTGCACCGGGTTTCCCTCGTAGTGCTCGGTTCCTTTCAGCAGAAGCAGAACGCCACCTGTCGAGATTATTGCACAGAGCACGAACTCAGTATCTCCAACAATATTCCAAGATACATCTGAAAAACAATGCATTTGTGAATCGACTGACGCCGTCCGGATTCTTCTTCTTCTTCTTCAAACGCTACATTTCGACCACTTGTTAACCACTTTTTATGATTTGTATGTGATCCGAGACTAAGATCGATTGTACGTTGTGCCAGTTATGCGCCTACAAGTAGGCCAACACATCCGATTTCTGCGACGCTTTTTATTTACTAGGGTATCTATTCTAGGCCCTTCCTCAGTCGTCTCTTACGACATTTCTACGTAGGTCTCAGTGTTACTATTCTTTGCTCCCCTTGAGAGCCACGACAAGACACGAGCCAGCTCTAACTCCAACTCATGTATTGATAATTACTATTAACTATGTTAGGTATTTTGTCAACCTGAGAAGTGCAGTATTTTAGGACTCTGTTTTGGAAAAGTATATAAGTGGAAGAAATCAAGAACGCGGATCAAACCCGTATCATACTCAACAATATCTGCATTTTCCAAAGGATACCATCTTTAAAAAAAACTTAAAATATAAATAGAGTTTAGCTTAGTTTAGTCGTCAGGTCATCATTACTGCACGTCGAACTAATTAGTCCATAAGTGCTTCGATCTCCCCTCATTATGTCTCTCAGCGTGTGGCGACTAACGACCTCGGTTCTTTGTTGGTGTACTATTCTTCTTAGGCTACCTGCATGGTGTTCTTGTCCAGCTACACCACACTATAAATAGAGTGTTATTATACAGTACTGAGTACTTGAAAATGACCCACAACATTATAAAAACAAGTTTGGGACATTCCAAAAGAAATGTATAAGAAGATTATTACAAATGTTCTGCAAAATACGATAGCAAATGAAGGGATTTTGAAACAAAGCACAGCCAACTCTAATATTGGGCCGCATAACTGACCGGTAATCCCTGACCTAATTTCAGTTGGGGGTATGGAATTTACATATGTTTGATAGAACACTGCAAGATTTTTTGCAATTTTTCTCAACTCTTGAGTCTATGGTTATTTATTGATGAAAACTATTCATAATATTGATATTCCTTTTTGGTAAACTTAACTTGTTACATAATATAACCTTGATTTGGCATGTTGTGTTGATTTCAAGATTAATTCGTCTATATACAACAATACTGGAATGCAAGGTGACGTGACCGGTTGTGGTCTGACTTCCCATAATTTTTACCTGAGTCCGCCGGCCGTATGAATTTATAGTTGTCGGTGAAACAAACACTGTGCATCGTTGGAGACCATCATGAAAAGATGGAGGTTGATTAGGTTATGTATATCGTATACCGTGGCATCTGTGGCCTAGGGGTTAGTGACTCGGTCTATTAACCCCGACGTTCTGAGTTCGAATCACCCTGCGGATAGTTTGCTTGCAAATTGTTTACGACGATTTTAACAGAAGGACGATGGCGCCACCCGTTCAGAAAGCAATGGCAAACTACTGAGCGTATAAGTGGTGCCTAGAAAATCAACGACTCGTTTACTGTAGTTGATGGCTACGTCCTTTAGAATATGACACGATTTTCATTTTCATTTTATATCGTATACCAGTGTAGGGGCAATGGCTAGAACAACTCTACGGTGGACAGTGGATGGCAAAT
This sequence comes from Arion vulgaris, assembly GCA_020796225.1. Lineage (NCBI taxonomy): Eukaryota > Metazoa > Mollusca > Gastropoda > Stylommatophora > Arionidae > Arion > Arion vulgaris. Next base: position 34,185,891 of record CM036762.1, on the reverse strand, counting down.
GAAGACACGCCACCTACTGAAAGTGTTGTACACAATATGAACTATGTGTAGTTAAACTGTCGTTACTGCCTATAATATCACTTTTTGGGAGGTCTAGGACAGGAGGGCCATGCTCCTGTTGAATATAATGACTGCATGGCTAGTGCAGTCGTTGCGAAAGTGTACAGGGTAGGATGTTTTCTTTATACCCTGGACAGAAGCAAACACCTTGACCTTACCGTGGATTAAACATGGGTAGTCCCACACATGACCTGACGCTGTGAGGCATACAGGATTCGAGAAAGAAAGAGAAAGAAGTCCCACACATAGGATCCACGCTTTCATCTATATGGCCATACGCTCCCACTGAGTGCACGCTTTAATCTATACGGCCATACGCTCCCACTGAGTACACGCTTTCATCTATACGGTCATACGCTCCCACTGAGTCACGCTTTCAAACTATACGGCCATACGCTCCCACTGAGTACACGCTTTCATCTATACGGCCATACGCTCCCACTGAGTACACGCTTTCATCTATACGGTCATACGCTCCCACTGAGTACACGCTTTCATCTATACGGCCATACGCTCCCACTGAGTACACGCTTTCATCTATACGGCCATACGCTCCCACTGAGTACACGCTTAATCTACGGTCATACCTCACTGGTACCACATACGGTCTACACTCCACCGAGTATGTGTCTCCGGCAATAATATTTTCGAAAAAGAAATGATTGAACGAAATTATCCAAATACTTGGAGTGATTCACTAGATATACAGATGACCAAAATGTGTCTATATAAGTATATCTGCAGTTGTTTGTGGATCTATCCATCTAATCTGTCGCCCTGTCTGTTTGTATGTCTGTCTCTCTGTCTGTTTGTCTGTCTGTCTAATTTTATCTAATCTACGTTTAATATCTAATCTAATAGAATCCATCCATCCCTGACTCCCTCCCTGTCTGTCTGCATGCCTGGATGTTTGTACGTCCGTTCATCCTATCTGTTTGTCTGTCTGTCTGTCCACACATCCAGCCTGCTTGTCTTGTCACGAACTGTCCGGTCCTGCCCTGACTTGTTCTGCCGACTTGCTGTCTCCCTTTGTTCTGACTATCTGTCTGTCGACAGTCAGTTCTCTTTGTCTTCCTAGCCACATTGTCATTCTACTCCAACGTTATACCCTCCACATTCCTTCATCATATCAATACATTCTATATTCCCTACTGATTTCTCTTTCTAATCTCTCTATCATCACGGAGGTCTTTGTGACTAAGTGGTTAAGCCATTGCCTTGCGAGTGGGAAGTCTTGGGTTTCAATCTGCACCGCGTCGTTCTGTTCATGACTGCATGTTTTTCCAGAGACACTAGGATTGTTTGTCGGAGCTACGGGGTTCGTGCTTTGTGCAATATTCTCGGCAGGTGGCGTGCCATTTCTGCGGAGTGGGACCAAACCATATTGGAGTAAAAACCTAATACAACGAAATCAATCCTTCGGCTTTAAACCTCCCTTGTTTAAACCTCCTTGTTTAAACCTCCCCTTTTTTAAACCTCCCTTGTTTAAACCTCCCTTGTTTAAACCTCCCTTGTTTAAACCTCCCTTGTTTAAACCTCCTTGTTTAAACCTCCCTTGTTTAAACCTCCTTGTTTAAACCTCCCTTGTTTAAACCTTCACACATCATCATTTTCCAGACTGGTTTTTGTTTCTAACCTCTTATCATCCTCACCTCCTATTTTCTCATGTTATCTTATTAATTGTCACATTCTCTCCTCCTCTTTCTCCTCCTCATCTTAATTCTTTTCTCTATTCTTATTACCTTGTCACACCTCCTTGTAAACCTCATTCTATTCTTTCATGTAACTCCTTATTACATTGTAATTCTTTTCCTCTCTAACCTCCTCTCTTAACCTCCTTTATTATTCTTATTACATTGTCACATTTCTCTCTCTTATCTTTATCTCTATTCTTTCATGTATTTTATTACATTGTCACATTCTTTCTATCTCTCTCTCATCCTCATCTCTATTCTTTCATGTATTCTTATTACATTGTCACATTCTCTCTCTCTCTCTCTCTCTCTCTCTCTCTCATCCCATCTCTATTCTTTCATGTATTCTTATTGCTTGTCACATTCTCTCTCTCTATCATTGATATCCATTTTCTTTCCTCGTATGTTCTCTCTATCATTGATATCCATTTTCTTTCCTCGTATGTTCTCTCTATCATTGATATCCATTTTCTTTCCTCGTATGTTCTCTCTATCATTGATATCCATTTTCTTTCCTCGTATGTTCTCTCTATCATTGATATCCATTTTCTTTTCTCGTATGTTATCTTTATCATTGATATCCATTTTCTTTCCTCGTATGTTCTCTCTATCATTGATATGCATTTTCTTTCCTCGTATGTTCTCTCTATCATTGATATCCATTTTCTTTTCTCGTATGTTCTCTCTATCATTGATATCCATTTTCTTTTCTCGTATGTTCTCTCTATCATTGATATCCATTTTCTTTTCTCGTATGTTCTCTCTATCATTGATATCCATTTTCTTTTCTCGTATGTTCTCTCTATCATTGATATCCATTTTCTTTCCTCGTATGTTCTCTCTATCATTGATATTCATTTTCTTTCTCGTATGTTCTCTCTATATGATATCCATTTTCTTTCTCTATGTTCTCCTATCATTGCATTTCTTCTTCATTTTTCTTCTTCTTTACGAACGCTCCATATCAACCACTTGTTAACCACTCAGTGTGATTTGTATGTGATCTGAGCCTAAGAGCCATTGTACGTTGTGCCAGTTATGCGTCTACAAGTAGGCCAGCACATCCGATTTCGGCGACGATTTTTATTTACTTGGGTAGCTTCTCTAGGTCCTACATCAGTCGCCTCTTACGACATGCCTTGTAGGTTGCAGTGGTACTATTCTTTGCTTCCCTTGCGGCCCCGGCATCACACGGGAGCAATGTCTTTCAAGTAACATCTCTCATACTATCCCTGACATCACATGGGTGCAATGTCTTTCAAGTAGCATCTCTCATACTATCCCTGACATCACATGGGAGCAATGTCTTTCAAGTAACATCTCTCATACTATCCCTGACATCACATGGGAGCAATGTCTTTCAAGTAACATCTCTCATACTATCCCTGACATCACATGGGTGCAATGTCTTTCAAGTAACATCTCTCATACTATCCCTGACATCACATGGGAGCAATGTCTTTCAAGTAACATCTCTCATACTATCCCTGACATCACATGGGAGCAATGTCTTTCAAGTAACATCTCTCATACTATCCCTGACATCACATGGGTGCAATGTCTTTCAAGTAACATCTCTCATACTATCCCTGACATCACATGGGAGCAATGTCTTTCAAGTAACATCTCTCATACTATCCCTGACATCACATGGGAGCAATGTCTTTCAAGTAACATCTCTCATACTATCCCTGACATCACATGGGTGCAATGTCTTTCAAGTAACATCTCTCATACTATCCCTGACATCACATGGGAGCAATGTCTTTCAAGTAACATCTCTCATACTATCCCTGACATCACATGGGAGCAATGTCTTTCAAGTAACATCTCTCATACTATCCCTGACATCACATGGGTGCAATGTCTTTCAAGTAGCATCTCTCATACTATCCCTGACATCACATGGGAGCAATGTCTTTCAAGTAACATCTCTCATACTATCCCTGACATCACATGGGTGCAATGTCTTTCAAGTAACATCTCTCATACTATCCCTGACATCACATGGGTGCAATGTCTTTCAAGTAACATCTCTCATACTATCCCTGACATCACATGGGTGCAATGTCTTTCAAGTAACATCTCTCATACTATCCCTGACATCACATGGGAGCAATGTCTTTCAAGTAACATCTCTCATACTATCCCTGACATCACATGGGAGCAATGTCTTTCAAGTAACATCTCTCATACTATCCCTGACATCACATGGGTGCAATGTCTTTCAAGTAGCATCTCTCATACTATCCCTGACATCACATGGGAGCAATGTCTTTCAAGTAACATCTCTCATACTATCCCTGACATCACATGGGTGCAATGTCTTTCAAGTAACATCTCTCATACTATCCCTGACATCACATGGGTGCAATGTCTTTCAAGTAACATCTCTCATACTATCCCTGACATCACATGGGTGCAATGTCTTTCAAGTAACATCTCTCATACTATCCCTGACATCACATGGGTGCAATGTCTTTCAAGTAACATCTCTCATACTATCCCTGACATCGAGACTAAATAGAATGAGTACACCACAAATTTATGTGTACCCACCATCCTTGAAATTTCTCATGACTGTCTCATTTTGCTTCCTCTCTGCACGTCTCAAAATCTCTTCACGTCTTCAAGTCTTTCAACATCATCCGCTCGCCTGTCAGAACGCCCATGATTCGCTCACTCTCTCTTCTAGTTCAATCGGCGGAGAATACAAAAACAGAACCCAACCTTCTCATGTTGAAACAGTAGGATTAACGTGCTAGAAAAACCAATTAAGAATAGCTTGCACGGAGTTTCTTTGTGCACACTTGGCTTTGATGCACGATTTTTTGATGATTATTTTGGAGTACGTTTGTGTTGTTTAACAGCGGAATCTATCTAAACAGTTTGTATCTGTTACATAATGTTTCAGTGAGTAGTTTACACCGTTTACATAACACCTGTAATTGCTATTTTATATTCTTTCAATAAATATATATATATATATATATATATATATATATATATATAATACTATATATATAGTGCGTTTCAAAACGTTCGGTCAACGATTGACCTCAAATATCTCCATATTCATTGCATGGATGAACATGATTTTTGCATGTGGTGTTGTATTTCCGATGTCCCAACGATTTTCTCAAATTCAATGTTGCAGGTAGTGTACTTTTCTTGCAACTGCGAATTCCTTTGATCTTTTCAAACCTAGTAATTATTTGGTGCTGGAAGAAAATAATTTACCGTAGATTTTTAAAAATCACATATTTTGGCATAGGCGTATATACAATTCGAATTTTGGAGGGTGAGATAACTCATATTATATAAATCATATAAAGTGTTTACTCACTTATTCTGAGTCCGATGAGTCTAACATATTGATGACTATTCTTGGCTGCACGAACGACAGTCCATCTTTGTCCCAGTAGTCATTTTCCTCCTTTAAGACATGGTCTTCGCATTTACACCAATAATCTCTGTCTATCTTCGACAGGGCGGCATATGTTAGTTCTTTCATATTGCTTAGCTTGAAGTTTTATTTTCAGCTGCTACCAGTCCTTTAACTTTGGCCCAAATGAGTTCAATTGGGTTTAAGTGTGAATGATAAGGTGGTAGTCTCAAACACACATGACCATGCTGTTGAATCAACAGTTTGGAATACCCTGGTTTTCTGTGAGGTTTTAACAATAGATAGTAATTCAGGCTTCAAAAACCCCTCGTTAAATGGAACGTTCTCCTTTCTGAGCCAAAGTTTTATAGCATCTTTTGTACTCGAAGATGTCGGGATTTTGTCTTCTTCTGACACAGTGTTGTGGTATTGACTGTACTGATAGCTCCATTAACATTGAGTAATTTATGTAGATATCTTTTACTTAAGCCCAAAGCATGCATAGTTCTCTGTTCAGGATTTGATATACTCCGATACAGTTTTCCACTATTAGATTCTCTGATAAAATATTTATACATTTTCACAGCCACTGTATGCAGTGTAAGAAACTTGATTTTCATACCCATTATATAACAAATCTAGAATACTAAACGTTTTGTAATACACCTATGCTCTGAAAACACAAACAGGGAAATTGTAACTAAACACACCGGAAGGATCATTATACATTTTTTAAAGTGCAATAAAGCGATTAAAATCGGGAAAACCACATGAAAAACGTGCAAGTCGTGGAACTTGCAACATCTCACAAATATGAAGGGGTAATACTTCTCATTATATGGTTGGCTAAGGAGATGGTCACTTTTATATACTTTACATAAAGAAAATTTTAAACCATACGTTTGTTATTGAGTAAAAAAATATCAACCTTGGGACATTACGATCTTAGATCATATGCAAAGTTACAACAATTACGGTCAAGCGGTTGCAGAGATATTAAATTTTCCCCGCGGAAAATCATTTTGAAAGGCACTATAGCTTTAGTATCTAGCTTTGCACTGTATTTACATATTTATATATTGCATGTGGGCGTCTGTAGCCTAAGCGGTAGTGAGCTCGATCACAACCCAAGCGTACCTGGTTCAAACTCTGCGGCCGGCAGTTTTGAAGCAAATTTGTCCGCGTGGGTTTTTACGAACGGTAAAAATAGACCCCACCATTCAGAAAGCAATGACAAACTACTGAACGTATAAGTGGTGCCTAGAAAAATAAACGCCTCGTTTACTGTGGTTAATGACGTCGTCCTGTAAAGGATATACCACGATTTTCATATTACTTTGCATTTTATATTAACAAATCTAAAAGAAATTGATGTTCGCAGTATTAAAAAAAAGCTGAAACATAATAAATTCAGTGATCAGTGATTGATTGATTGATTGATAGGACCATCTTCATTGCACTTGGGTGAGTAACCATCACGTATTACTTACTCATTGTTAACAGATAACAATATCGCAAATCACTGTGATTGTCTGTCCTCCATTAACTTCGTTTACAACCGCCATCTTTCAAGTGAATATAATCATCTTATACCATAGGTTACCAAACATTTTCGGGCCATTGCCCACTTTATCAGACATAACTTTTGTAATGCCCCCTCATTCTCCACTCACTCCCAATTATAACAGTTTTCCGCGTTCAAGCAGTTTGATATGTTCAACGTAAACACCAACTAATGATACATTACTGTTTCAGTTTCAGTTTGGAATATCTTCATTGCACTCCGGACATGTCCATATGTGCTCCGATCTCTTTCTTATGCTGTTAAAGTATTGAAAATCTAGTGGTCAATATGTGCTTCATCTTGAACAGTTATTCAATCGAAGTCACGAATATAATTTATCTTTAAATATATATTATTAATTTCTTCAATAAGGAGCCACCGACCCCTAGATCGCCTGAAACCCCCATCATCACAAATGCTTCTGAGCTCACTATCGCCCCCTAGAAGCTTCAGCACCCACTGGGGCGGTACCGCCAGTTTGGGAACATATCATCTATACGAAGCTTAGTTTTTTTGTTCAATCGGATGAATAGAAAGTCTTCCGATCTGAATCTAATTCATCAACTACATACATGTTTAATAACGTATATATATATCTTTAGTAACCGTTTAGTTATCACCTTTAAACAGCCACCTATACACCTTGACACTTGAGTGTCTTTAGATGCTGCCACCATCTTCAAACAACTAGACTTACAGTAAGTCTACTTAACCACATATAACATGTTAATACTACATTGTTAATTTAATTTAATAGCCGTCCATCGCAAGCGATGATGACAACAATCTCAGACGTGTGCTGTTGCACCTCTCTGGTGTGTGCGGAGGTGACTGTAGAGTCCCAATCCTAGAACAGAATCACCGACCACAGGCGGGGCATACATGATCAAGGTTAGACATGTGCGTGTTGTGTGCTCTGTCTTTTCGCGCTGCTCGTTTTCTCTGTGACTCAACAATACGATGGTTCTCAGCTATTCGGGTTCCTCTTTTGTTGTTACAGCGCCACATTTGGCGATCTTGCGCAAGGGATTCCCAGCACGTATTGTCTATATCGAAACATTTCAGAGACACTTTAAGAGTGTCTTTAAAGCGTTTTTCTGTCCACCAGCTAAACGTCTGCCCCTTCAAGCTCGCCATACATCAACTGTTTTGGGATGCGTTTATCAGGCATCCGAGCAACGTGACCGACCCATCTCACTTGGGCCTACTGCAACAGGGTGTTGACGCTTGGGATCTTTGCTCTTGTGAGGACTTCGCTGTCTGGAATTTTGTCCTGCCAGTTTATTTTTAGTATTCTGCGTAGACAGCTTGTGTGGAAATGGTTTAATTTTCTTGCGTGTCTGCTATACACTGTCCATGTCTCGCTTGCGTACAGCAGCGTGGTTAGCACTATGGCCTGGTAAACTTTCAGCTTTGTGACTATGCTTATCCCCTTCCGTCCCACACAGTGACACGTAACCTTCCGAACGCAACACTGGCTTTGGATATCCTATTGTTGACCTCAGAATCTATGTTTGCCGATCTGGATAGGAGGCTGCCAAGATAAGCAAAGTTGTCCGTTGAGTGGAGACGCTGGTGTTTAATGTTGATGACTGGATCGTAATACTGTTCTCTAGGGGCGGGCTGGAACATGACCTCTGTTTTTGGTGTTAATGGTGAGGCCAAACCTATTACAGGCCATTGAGAACTTGTCCATGTAAGTCTGCATTTCTTCCGCAGAGTTGGTAGCGTGGGCGCAGTCATCAGCGAACAACATGTTTGAGATAGTTGATTCTTTTACCTTGGTGGAGGATTTTAACCTCCGAAGATTGAATAGATTACCGTCTGTCCTGTATCTAATCTTTACCCCATGTTCGTCGCCTTCCCAAAAGACATTGTTAATACGATGTTATTATTAGACAATATCATATTTTCATCAGTGTTTGACAAAATGGAGTATACAAACCTGAAACTTTACATCTTATCTACTTCTTCTTTGCGTTCGGTTTCGTATGCTCGTCTAAAACATGAGATTGCTAAGCCTCTATGGAGCTGCATGTCATTTGGAGTTTCTCGATAGTTTCTCTGTAAGCTTCGTTCATGAGGCCATGTTTCGTTTCGTTTCGTGAGTGTATGTATGATGGACATGACTGCAGGATGTGATCTGGAGTCTGTGTTTCTTTTTGACATGCACAATGTGCTGTCTGAGCAGGCTTTTTTCTGTGCATGCGATGATTGAACCTGCAGTGACATGTTCTTAGGCGAAAGATTGTTGTTTGCTATTTTCTGCTTAGTTTGCTGATGGGATCTTGTGGGTGTTTGCTGTGGTTTTGTTGCCCCCACAACTCTTTGTTTACATCTTATAATTTGTGATATTTTGTCTCATGAACGTTAACTCATTTAATCGTTATGAGCAGGTAGATAATACAAGACTGGTAGGGCTACTTTACAATCTCATTTGTTACTGATGTCTTAGTTTAGTTTAGTAAAACATTGCTTTCTCTTGTCTATCACTGAGTGCATTCTGTTGTTAGATTTCATGACATTCTGTTTCTCAGTGTTATCACAGGACGTCACATCTCTTTATATACACACTCGATATTGTCAAGATGGGATGTACTCAAGGAGTCTTTGAACGGTTTTCTTTCTTCTGTTTTTTTGTGCTTGATGTGAATGGTGGTCTCATGTCACGATTTTGTCATTACTGTCGTTTTAAAGAATAGATGATCAACGTTGTATGTGTTATGTCGTTGTATTGAAAATATCATTGCTGTGTTTAAAAGTGTCATGTTCATATCAATAACGTTTAGTTGCAATTTGTATCTAGCATTTTAACTGCAATAGTGTTCTTTGAAATAGAGGGCTGAGATGGTATGATAGGGTCACAATGAGAAACTATGGAGAGAAAAACATATTCCAGTAAACCAAGAGTTAACAAAAACAAGATGCCGCGCTGGATAGGACACACTTTGAGAAAAGCAGAGGGGAATATAACAAGACGGGTAATTTCTTGGAACCCACAGGGGCATCGAATAAAGCGAGGTCTACAAATACACGAAGACGAGATTTGGAGGTAGAGATCAACAATAATAAAGAAGAGTTGGAGAGAGTTGTAGGAGATAACTAGAGAGAGGAAGACTTGGGATGAGTTGGTTGGGTGCTATGCCCCAATCTTGGTTAAAAGGCAGAGAGAGATGAGAAGAGGAGAGAAAGAGAGAAGAAGAGTATTATTTGAAGCGAGCTGCCCGGAAAGACAAAACACAACATCAACTTGTCTAATCTTGATCATGTTCCAAACTGTGATAGGGGATTGTTTTCGAGGATTGGACTCTACAGTCACATCCACACACATCAGAGAAGTGCAGAAGCAGACGTCTGAGGCTGTTGTCATCATTGCTTGCCATGGACAGCTTATTATTTTCTTTTTTTGTTAACGTATCGGTGTTTCCTTCAATTTGTAATATTTACTTCTTCATGTTTACCTTTGATTGATTGATTGATTGATTGAATGATAGGACCATCATCATTGCAATGTGTGGATAATAATGCGTATTTCTATCTATTTCCTTAACAGAAAAATATGAACGACAGTACACGAACTCCGTGGCACCGACGATTGTCACCGTTGTAACTTTGGAAATGGTAAAAAATATTGTTTAAATTTGATTTTAATCGTTTTTAAAGAGATTTACCCGGACAGCGGTTTTGCAACCTTCTCTTAATGTTTGTCAACTGTCAAGGGATCACATGTTTTACCCATCTGTTTATCTGTCTGTGCGTGCATGCATTCGTATGTGTGTGCAGCATGTAACGGTTTCATATTTATATTGAACAAGACATATAATTCTATTTCTTCTTCATCTTTCAACTCTCAACGGAGCACATGTCTTCAACAAATTTCTTCCAGTTCTTCCTCTCTCCTGCCACCCCTTCCAATTCTTTCCATGTTTTACCTATTATTTTAACATCAGTCTCCATCTTTCTTCTCCAGGTATGTCTAGGACTTTCCCTACTCTTCTTTCCCTGCAGGTTCCAAACAGTACCTGTCTTGTCGGTCTTCTCAATGTATGTCCTATCCATCGTCAGCGTCTCTTCCTGAGTTCTTTCTCCATTGGTATCTGCTTCGTTCTTTTTCTGAGTTCCTCGTTCGTAATCGTATCATAGCATCTCAGTCCCTAATAGTCTACGTAAACATCCATTTATGAAGGTCTGTAGTTTTCTCATGATTACATAATTATATTTGATAGAATAACATGGCACACTTGTAAACTTAAAACTGATGCTATTCTGTAGTAAACCGTAATCAGTTGTAGTTCAACGTAACAACGACATAGGTCTGAAACATCCCATAATATGCATCTCTCTTCTCCTTTCCACCCTTCCTACACCACCTTTTCGCCCGTGTGTTGCCCGGGGGAGCAAAGAATAGTAACAATGCGACCTACAAAGCAGGTCGTAAGAGGCGACTGAGGTAGGGACCTAAGGAAGCTACCCTAGTAAAGAAAAAGCGTCGCAGAAATCGGATGTGCTGGCCTACTTGTAGACAGATAACGGGCACAAAGTACAATCGCTCTTAGGCTCAGATAACGTACATGTCACAAATAGTGATTAACAAGTGGTTAATATAGAGTATTCGAGGAAGAAGAACGCAGGTTTTCTAGGTGATTCTGTCACCGGAAAGACGTCGTTTTCCATTTAATCACACTGCCACTAAAGACCAGTTTACCGAGCTGTTGAATACGAGTACAATCATCCAGTAATCAGAATCTGAGAATAGTGACCACACAACCGTCATTGTGTTCGACTTTTCCAGTTAACTTGTTTTTAGTTAATTATATCTTGGAGTTTGTTGTATTAGTCACTGATGTCAGCGTCGCTCATTGCATCATCCTGTTTCAACCATCATCATCATTATTTAACACAAATGACTATCTCTCTCCACATGTTATCTCGTTTTCGACTCACCAACATGTCCATAACACATCTCTACCTCTCCCACACATCACAACCTCTCCAATGCATAGCATTTGTATCACTTACATATTCACTTATTCCTCTCCGCTCCTCGTGGAGTATAGGGCCTGAACAGTTGTTCTCCACTTTTCTCGGTCTCTTACTGTTTTATTTATGGCCTCCCAGGGTAGTACAGCACTCTTTAGTTTCCAAGGAAACTTCGTCTCTAGGTCTGTTTAGGGGTCCTCTTTTTCGTTTTCTTTGTGTTGTTTCGTGTTCCATATCACAATCTCATACTTTTGTCCCCACTTCACTGACACGTCAACACTGACCTCATGCTACCTCCACCACATTTCACTACCTTCTCGTCAAATCATAGTTCACTCCCACAAATCATAGTTGTCTCCCACAAATCATAACTCTCTCCCACAAATCGTCACTCTCTCCCACGAGTCATCACTCTCTCCCACAAACCATCACTCTCACCCACAAGTTATCACTCTCTCCCACAAGTGATAACTCTCCCACGAGTCATCACTCTCTCCCACAAGTGATAACTCTCTCCCACAAGTGATAACTCTCTCCCACAAACCATCACTCTCTCCCACAAGTTATCACTCTCTCCCACAAGTGATAACTCTCTTCCACGAACCATAAATCTCTCCCACAAATCATCACTCTCCCACACATTTTACATTATAGTCCGTTTACAAATGTTTGCCCTCAGTCAAGTTCAATTTACTCAAAAAGTATCTGTTGTATTGATTTGAAATTTTGCATGCAGTCTTATATTTACGATGACCAAAGGAATATGTCGTTGACAGGTCGAAATGCAGCTCAGATTTTGCATATCGGCGAATTTCTTTGATGTTTTGCGAAAACTTTAGCAAAGCTATGCAAAAGAACTAATTTTACAGTGATACACTTCATATAGGTTAAGGATGTCATACAAGGCGGATCCCTATTCATATAGTGATGGGTGCCATGTATATAATTAACATAGAGATATAATTAGCATAGACATATGGAAGAATTATAAAATAGAAAATGACTGGAGTATGACAATAATATATTTCTAACCTTATTCTGTGTCGGACGAGTCCAGAGTAGATTGATGACTGTTCTAGGTTGAATTAAATGCAAACAATCTTTTCTCCAATATTCATCTTCTTCTTTCAAGACATGGTCCTCACATTTTATCCAGTAAGCTTTATCAACATTTGATAGCGCAGCATGGGTTAGTATCTTGACGTCAGCCAATTTGAATGTAGTATTTTCAGCTGCCACTTGTCCTTTAATTTTAGCCCACACAAGTTCTATTGGGTTGAAATGTGAATGGTACGGTGAAAGTCTCAAACACCTATGACCATGCTCCTCTATCAACTTGTCAATTTGAAATTTCTTTGACTTTTGTGTCTGCTTTACAAGGGACAACAATTCTGGTTTGAAGTAAGTTTCATTGAACGGAATATTTTCATTGATGAGCCACATCTTTATTGCGTCTTTTGTGCTCGATGTCGTAGGTATTTTGTCTTCTTGTGATATAACATTGTGATACGATGCGTTGTCCATTATGAGACAAGATGGTCTATCTAAAGATAGAAGAACTGTTTTCTCGAGCCAATTTCTAAATATTTGGCCATTCATCTCTGCGTGATAATCCCTGTTGTCTGTAGACTTTGAAACGAAAACGAGTTCAGCATTCTGCAATAACCCATTATGTCTACTACCACCGTGGGTTATGACTAAACCTTGTCCTTTACTACTTGGTACATATCGCTTTATCCTTCCATCTACTGACTGCCATTCCTTTGCATTGGCGTGATGTGCATTGACCCATGTTTCATCCAAATACACAATATCATAACCTTCTCTGCGCATTTCTCTTACTTCACGTAGGTACTTGCTTCTCATGACTACTAAATGCGGCTGCTCGCAAATAATATTTCTTCCACTCGTATACTTTCTAAAGGTGAAGCCTAATGTCCTTATAACTTTCCACAACGTACATTTAGATAACTCAATGTCATTGTTCTTCCGTAAACAAGTCTGCAGCTTTCTTACAGTCACTGTTTCTTTGCAATCCAACATTTTCACAATTGCTCGTCGTATAACCTCCTTGTCAAAGCTATCTACAATTGACTTTCTACCGGCTATTTGCTTATTGTTTGGAGGGTTTATTCTTGATTCATGCATCCATCGACGAAATGACCGTTTACACAAACCCAAAGCATGCACTGTTCTCTTTTCGGGGTTTAAAATAGATTGATAAAGTCTTCCACGATCAGCTTCTCTACAAAAATATAAATACAGCTTCATTGCAATGCTTTGAAGTGTGCAGAATTTCACTTTCAATCCCATTCTGTAATATAGCAAGAATCAGCCAACGTTTCTGGTAAATGGTTTCTGGTAAACTCACCCACTGCCTGTATTGGTATAGACTTTACCTCTGAGCATATCCGTTCAAGTGTGACACCAGCTTCTAAACGGCAAAAAACCGTGCCGAAAAATATGTTGTTGACCACAGAAGTTTGGGTGTGAAGATGTAAAATCTTTAAAAATGTGTCCTTTTACACTGACAAGAGTTTTATATACCCCATATAAACAAATATGGAAATAAGCTGTACAATCTACAAAGACAAAAATTTTTTGTTTGGTCATTCATATTTCAAGTTTGTATGCAAAATTTCATCATCGTAGTTGAAATGGTTGCAGAGTTATAGATTTTTAAACAGGGTCAAACATTTGTAAAGCACTACGACGCACATTTCAATATATGTAAAATATACTTTCACATTTATTTCGTTTTTCGTCACATATTTTCATTTTAAGTGCTGATATGGATTGATTATCAAGCTGTATATGTTATGTCTGACGTATTGGAAGTTTGAATTTATTTGCTTCTTTTGTATCATTTGTTTGATAAATGTCTTTTGTATCATTTGTTTGATAAATGTCTTTTATATCATTTGTTTGATAAATGTCTTTTGTATCATTTGTTTGATAAATGTCTTTTGTATCATTTGTTTGATAAATGTCTTTTGTATCATTTGTTTGATAAATGTATTTTATATCATTTGTTTGATAAATGTCTTTTGTATCATTTGTTTGATAAATGTCTTTTGTATCATTTGTTTGATAAATGTCTTTTATATCATTTGTTTGATAAATGTCTTTTGTATCATTTGTTTGATAAATGTCTTATATCATTTGTTTGATAAATGTCTTTTATATCATTTGTTTGATAAATGTCTTTTATATCATTTGTTTGATAAATGTCTTTTGTATCATTTGTTTGATAAATGTCTTTTGTATCATTTGTTTGATAAATGTCTTTTGTATCATTTGTTTGATAAATGTCTTTTGTATCATTTGTTTGATAAATGTCTTTTGTA
The DNA here is from genome assembly GCA_020796225.1 of Arion vulgaris. Classification (NCBI taxonomy): domain Eukaryota; kingdom Metazoa; phylum Mollusca; class Gastropoda; order Stylommatophora; family Arionidae; genus Arion; species Arion vulgaris. The sequence goes on along the minus strand of CM036762.1, from coordinate 34,170,861 downwards.
TCATTTGTTTGATAATGTCTTTTGTATCATTTGTTTGATAATGTCTTTTGTATCATTTGTTTGATAATGTCTTTTGTATCATTTGTTTGATAAATGTCTTTTATATCATTTGTTTGATAAATGTCTTTTGTATCATTTGTTTGATAAATGTCTTTTGTATCATTTGTTTGATAAATGTCTTTTGTATCATTTGTTTAATAAATGTCTTTTATATCATTTGTTTGATAAATGTCTTTTATATCATTTGTTTGATAAATGTCTTTTATATCATTTGTTTGATAAATGTCTTTTATATCATTTGTTTGATAAATGTCTTTTGTATCATTTGTTTGATAAATGTCTTTTATATCATTTGTTTGATAAATGTCTTTTATATCATTTGTTTGATAAATGTCTTTTATATCATTTGTTTGATAAATGTCTTTATATCATTTGTTTGATAATGTCTTTTATATCATTTGTTTGATAAATGTCTTTTATATCATTTGTTTGATAAATGTCTTTTATATCATTTGTTTGATAAATGTCTTTTATATCATTTGTTTGATAAATGTCTTTATATCATTTGTTTGATAATGTCTTTTATATCATTTGTTTGAAAAATGTCTTTTATATCATTTGTTTGATAAATGTCTTTTATATCATTTGTTTGATAAATGTCTTTTGGTAGCAACATCACTGTAAAATGTTTCTGTGCTTTGTAAAACTATATTACTTTGTTGTTACATATTTCGTCTATATGTAAAATAAAACATTTCAACATTAAATCAAATTGTTCAGGTAAACTATATCCAATGCTTATTGTACAGACTAAACAATCAGACAGAATGTAGCATAAACGCATAGATTCCCAAACTTTTTTTCGGCCCACCGCCAACTTTGCACAACACAACTTTACACCCTCCACATATATACATACTCTATTTTCTCTTTGACATAGAAAATTGATATATATTTCTGTCATACATGGTCAATTTTCAAATAATTATATGCGTGAAATAGAAAATTGATGAAAAAATGGATCGCGTAAGACGGGCATAAGATGAATTTAAATGCAGAATTCAAATTATAAATGATTATTCAATAGCAAAATCACGAAAATAATTTATTTTAAATATTTTAAAATTAATTTCTCCTTTAAGAGCCAACGATCCCTAACCGCCTGAACACCCCAATTCTTCTGAACCCACTATCGCCCCGTAGAACGTTTCAGCGCCCACTGAGGACGATACCGCCCACAATGAGAAACGCTGCATTAACAAATATTTCCCTAAAAATATATTATCACTGAAGCGGCTTCCCTCACAAAATAGGAAGTATTAACATCTTAGTGGACCAGAACAAAAACCACGTTTTTACAAGCCATTTGTTTTAAGCAGATATTTAAAACAGGAAGCTGTAATTATTTTTGTCAGCCCCACACACAAGTTTTAAAAAAAGATATGGAACATGTACCGTATATCCAAGTGTTCAGAATTGAATTCTCTGTTTATTTACATTGGTGAAATATTTCTGATTATGAAAACACATCGTAGTGTGTCTTCTGTAGAAAGGTATCCAAACTAAAGTCACGTAGTGTTGCGGCTGGTTCACTTAGAGTTAAAGTATTATTGTTATTGGTCATTAGTTATCACAAACTATCTGTCCAATATTGACAACCTCGTTCCTTGTTATCAAACTAATTGATCTTCATATCACCAGTATTAATAGTAGTAGTGTCTGTTTGTGATCTCTCTGATAACACAGTTTACAAATAATATACTGTTTATCACTGTGTTGTTATGGAAACGTACGGATATCTGAGATTTTTTGATAAACTAATTGGTTATCTGTCCAGAAATGTATTTCTAACCAAAGACTGATGAAAGAACCAATAGTCATCTCTTTAATTGTTTCTTGTAGATTAGTTAATACTCTTTCGTTTGTTGCTATTTTTGTAATAGTTTAATTTCTATGACATGATTGATTGATAGGACCATCATCATTGCACTTCGGTGAGCAACCATGTGTGCTCCAATCTCATTCTCACACAGGAAGATCTCAGTGAACGAACTTCGTAGCTCTGGCAGAGTCCCCGATGTAATTTTAAGAGTGAAGATATTTTTGTAGAAATTTTATTTTTTCTCTTTTCTAAATGAATTTTGCACGGGCAGCGACTTTCCATCCTGCTCTTTTCGATTTTGAACAGCCAAGGGTTCTTTTACGTGCTTAAATTGAACACGGGACCTACGTTTTATCGTCCGTCTCCGATAGGACTAGGAACTAGATCTCACTTATACTGAGATCAGGAATCTCTAGAAAATGACATGAACACTGTAATAGTTTAATTTCTGCTAGATGTATATATGTGTTGGACTAATGTTAAAATTCTGAACCAGAAGCATACACCAACGGCGTAGTTTCTCTATGGTGCACTAGGAAACCGAGTCAGTACTTAATTATGTAGCCAGGTGGCCAGTTATACACTGTGGCTAAGTGATTACGCCCTTGCCTAGCCAGTTGAAGGTCGTGGGTTAGAATCCGAACCGCGCTGCTCTGTTCACGAGGGTATTTTTTTCCATAGACCCCTAGGATTGTTTCCGTATCTACGGAGTTCGTGCTTTGTGCAATACTCTCGGCAGGAGGAGTGTCATTTATGCAGAGAGGGACCGAACAACATGGGGTAAAACCCGGTGCAATGAAGTCAATCCTTCGGTCTTTAACCTTCCCCTTACCACATCCCCCTGGCTATACAATATTTATACAAACTTCCATATTCAGTCCAACTTCTTCTGCTTCGAACGCTCCATATCGACAACTTGTTAACCACGCTGAGCGATTTGAATGTGATCTGAGCCTAAGAGCGATTGTACGCTGCGCCAGTTATGCCCTGACATCCGATTTCTGCGATGCTTTTATTTACTAGGGTAGCTTCCCTAGGTCTTACATCAGTCGCCTCTCACGACATGCCTTGTAGGTCGCAGTGGTACTATTCTTTGCTTCCTTTGTGGTTCCCGGACCATAGGGCGATCTGTCCAACAAATTCCTCCCCTCCTCCATTCCACAACTTCTTGTTCAATGTTAGAGTCCAAATCCTAGGAAATGTTAACCCGAAACAAATGCTTACAGAAAACGGATGCACCAGGCTGTAAAGCGCATAACATGGTGCAACGACCCCTCACAATGAGAATGAGATAACGGATTCGTCCGTCACCAATCTGCCTCGGAGATTTAGTCACGCAGTAAGAATGTCAGACATACCATCACGAGGGTGCCCAAAACTTACTGCGGTAAGAGGTTGGCAGAAACAGGGAAGCAGAAATCATATGAATTATATCCTACAGAACTGCCCCTAGTATGCAAACTTAAGAAAAAAGAAGTGGCCCACTTACACTAGTGTCCAAGACAAACTGTATGGCGTGGCTGATAATCTGAGGCAGACGGCTGCCTTTATTAGAGAATCCGAAATCCCAATCTAGTGAGAATGCAGAGACAAACTGTATGGCGTCTGATAATCTGAGCTAGACGGCTGCCTTTATTAGATAATCCAAATCCCAATCTAGTGAGAACACAGGAAAGATTCCAAATTCTACACTAAAATACACGTTTCAATATAAGTTAATAAGTACATTTACAGACGTTTCAAAACTGTTGAAATCCAGCTGGACAGATTGTTTATTCGAGCAAAGGAAAAACAAAATTAAGAGGCAAGACTGTTTTGTTCCGTCAGAAGCTTGTAGAAGCAGGACGTGTGAGGGTTGAGCAGATGTTCTTTGTCAAGTAAAACATGCTTGTAGAAGAGAGCAATTTGAAGTGAAACATCAGGTAATGGAAAGTGTTGTTACACTCATGGGAGATTACTCGAATAGCTTGTAAAGTTATATAGGAAGATAACGGTTGTAGGTAATCATGATCATGATAAACAACAAGATTATATTTATACTGATGAATTGCCTGTGTGTTGCCCAGGCTTGCAAAGGAGCAAAGAATAGTAACACTGTCACCTACAAGGCATGTCGTAAGAGGCGACTGAGGTAGGGGCCTGGGAAAGCTACCGTAGTAAAATAAAAAGCGTCCCCGAAATCGGATATTCTGGCTTACTTGTAGACGCATAGCTGGCAGCACAACGTATAATTCCTCGTTTGCTCAAATCACATACAAATCACATACAAATCACATACAAATCACATATGGTGGTTTAACAAGTGATCGATATGAACCGTTCGAAGAAGATACTTTGAAATTAGAAGACGGTTTATTGATAATTTTATTGATTCTTTGATTGAATTATCACCATTTTACTTTGGTGATTAAATCAAATGTATTCTGATATTTTTTTTAAAGACAAGAGGATCTCAGCGATAGTGCAGAAGTATATAGCACCGGCGAGGTGTTCTCTATGTAATTTTGAGAATGACGAAAGTGTGTAGGAATTATCTGTTAATTAATTGTGTGACAATACAGTCTACTCATATCAGTTTTCATTTGTATCATGTGTAGAAATCTATGCGTTTAGGGGCCTACAAAACCAATGTACAACGTATACACGTTCTTGGCAAAGTTCAAACATATCACAAAGACTGATTAAAATTGGTCGTAAAGAACGAACGCAAAGAAGAAGAAGAAGATTTCTATCATGGGATGTAAGAGTACGTATGTGCGGTATATACCTGTGTATGTGTGTGTGGCTGAGGTATGCACGTATTAATACCTAAGGTATGTAAATATGTGAGCGTCTGTAGCTCAAACGGTAGTGAGCTCGATACACACACCCAAGCGTACCTGGTTCAAACCCCACGGTGGGCAAGTGTGGAAGCAAATTCGTTTATATGGGATTTTTACATAAGGTAAAAGTAGACCTCAACGTTCAGAAAACAATGACAAACTACTGAACGTATAAATGATGCCTAGAAAATCATCGATTCGTTTAGTGTGGGTGATGGCTACGTCCTGTAAAGAATATGCCAGGATTTCCATTTCATGTCAATATCTATGTTTGAAATATGTAATCATTCATTTATGTGATATTTCTTTATGTAATGTATGTAAGAATTCATTCCCGGTTTGTTTCTTTATGTAATGTATGTAAGAATTCATTTCCGGTGTGTTTCTTTATGTAATGTATGTAAGAATTCATTTCCGGTGTGTTTCTTTATGTAATGTATGTAAGAATTCATTCCCGGTGTGTTTCTTTATGTAATGTATGTAAGAATTCATTCCCGGTGTGTTTCTTTATGTAATGTATGTAAGAATTCATTCCCGGTGTGTTTCTTATGTAATGTATGTAAAATTCATTCCGGTGTGTTTCTTTATGTAGGTTGTAAGAATTCATTCCGTGTGTTTTTTATGTAATTATTAAATTATTTCTGGTTTGTTTCTTTATGTAACAATTAATTTCTGGTGTGTTTCTCTATGTAATGTATGTAAGAATTTATTCCTGATGTATTTATTTATGTAAGTATGTAATAATTAATTTATGTGTATTTCTTTATGTAACGTATGAAATTCATTCTGGTGTGTTTCTTTGTGTAAGATATGTAATAATTCATTTATAATGTGTTTCTTTGTGTAAGATATGTAATAATTCATTTATAATGTGTTTCTTTGTGTAAGATATGTAAGAATTCATATTTAGATCAACATAATATTGTTCAAGTAGTAACATATATCTTGCAGAACGTCGCTATCAGCACAGTCCGTCTAAAAAACTACTGTCTCTAGCAAATTTCACCAACACCTCCAGCGCCATGTTCAAGCTTTCTTTGATGTCATGCTGCCAACTTCGTCTTGGTTGTCCCCTGCCTCATACTCCAGTAACCACACCTTCCATTACCATTCTCTCCAAACCAGTGTGACGTTTAACGTGGTCAAAATATGTCATCTTCCGGGACATGATGTTATTTATGATCCCATGCTCATTGATAAGCAGATCTTGTAGGATGTCTTTGTTTCTTCTCTTCTTTGTCCGGGATGTTCTAAGAACTTTTCTGTAACACCTACTTTCAAAAGCTTCAATTTTGTTCTGAAATGTTTCTTCTATGGCCCACTATTCACATACATACGTATTATATTATTGTTTTTGTGAATTGAAACTTCTGGGGCGAATCACCAGCCGACATTGTTGTATATACATATTTGCTAGCGTAAACCGTGGCTCCCAGCAACATAAGGCCGAATAGCTCAGACGGGAACTCGAAAATTTCTATTTAATACGGGTCTGGTTTTATAAGGGTTTGATAGAACACGGTAAGCTTTTGTTTTGTAATTTTACTCAATTTTATGAGTCCATGGTTATTTATTGATGACAAATATGAATAATAATGTTATTCTTGAGTGTTAAACTGAACTTGTTACATAATACTGATATTCATTAGTGTTAAACTGAACTTGTTACATAATACTGATATTCATTAGTGTTAAACTGAACTTGTTACATAATACTGATATTCATTAGTGTTAAACTGAACTTGTTACATAATACTGATATTCATTAGTGTTAAACTGAACTTGTTACATAATACTGATATTCATTAGTGTTAAACTGAACTTGTTACATAATATTACTTTGATTTAACGTGTTGTGTTGTTTTAAAATGAATTCATCTTTACATAACAATACTGGAATGTGAGGTCACGCGACGGTTGTGGTCTTATTTCCTAGAATATTTACCTGAGCCTGTCAGCCGTATGTTAGCGGAGACCACGCTCAAATACACGCACACACGTTTGTCATTTGTAAACACACATCCTTGCAACAGATCAATACATTCCGTATGTGTATGTGTGTCTGTTTCTCAAAGAGTAAACATGACTTCTAGCGTGAACAGTAACTCCAGACAGAATCATGAATGCAACTCTCTGATCTGTGTATCAATAACCGATCAATTTTAAAAATCTAACTTCCCGTAACTATCTGTATGATAAGGTGACTTTATCATGTCCTTGTTGGTTGATATAAAATGCGAACATAAACTAACAGGTATCTGTTCACCTTCTCGTGTGTTTGTTAGTACTATATATATATAATTGTTTAAACACCCTCTCGTGTGTTGCCAGGGCTCGCATGGGAGTAAGAATTGTAATACTGCAACCTACAAGGCATGTCTTAAGAGGCGACAAAGACACGGGCCTAGGTAAGCTACCTAGTAAATAAAAAGCGTCGTAGAAATCGGATGTGCTGGCCTACTTCTAAGCGCATAACTGGCACAACCTACAATCACTCTTAGGCTCAGATCGCATATAAGTCAGACAGAGTGGTTTAACTATTGTTCGATATGTAGAGTTGGAAGAAGAAGAAGTTTTGGTTTTCCCGATCCAGAAGCACTTGAGCTTGTCAGCTCTTTGGCTCAGTGTCATGGACATCGTAACTCTTTGGCTCAGTGTCATGGACATCGTAACTCTTTGGCTCAGTGCCATGGACATCGTAACTCTTTGGCTCAGTGCCATGGACATCGTAACTCTTTGGCTCAGTGCCATGGACATCGTAACTCTTTGGCTCAGTGCCATGGACATCGTAACTCTTTGGCTCAGTGTCATGGACATCGTAACTCTTTGGCTCAGTGTCATGGACATCGTAACTCTTTGGCTCAGTGTCATGGACATCGTAACTCTTTGGCTCAGTGTCATGGACATCGTAACTCTTTGGCTCAGTGTCATGGACATCGTAACTCTTTGGCTCAGTGCCATGGACATCGTAACTCTTCGGTTCGGTGCCACGAACACCGTAAATCTGGGAATCTGTGGCTTTTCTGCCATCCCGCTGAATTGAACCCGCACACACAGAGGGATAGTCACCCGTAGCTACGAACACGCTGGGCAGACGGGTGAAGAAGAAGTTGAAACAGCTGCATAGATACATTGAAATGTACATCGTGGCATATCTTTTACATAAAGTCGTCGTCAACAACAGCAAACAAGTCGTTGATTTTCTAGACACCACTCATACGTTCAGTAGTTTACTATTGCTTTCTGAACGATCAGGTTTATTTTTACCGTTCGTAAACATCCACGGAAACAAATGTGCTTCCAAATTGCCCGCCGTGAAGTTTTAACCACGTACTCTTGGGTTGTGATCGATCTCACCACTGCTAAGCTACAGACATCCACTAACACATTAGTCAGCTTTTAACAGATGAATGTATATGACCGTTGATAGATCATGTTTGTAATCTGTTCATCTCCTCATCTGATAATATCGGGATCATAGGCACAATGAATTAAAGTAACAAGGCAGTGCCAGGGTCAAGGAGCTGGAGCTGACCAAGACCCTACTCCACCGTAACGTGGAGCTGACCAAGACCCTACTCCACCGTAACGTGGAACTGACCAAGACCCTACTCCACCGTAACGTGGAGCTGACCAAGACCCTACTCCACCATAACGTGGAGCTGGCTCTCGTTTCAAAGGTACTTGATTCGTTCCATCGTGGAGCTGACCAAGACCCTACTCCACCGTAACGTGGAGCTGGCTCTAGTTTCAAAGGTACTTGATTCGTTCCATCGTGGAGCTGACCAAGACCCTACTCCACCGTAACGTGGAGCTGACCAAGACCCTACTCCACCGTAACGTGGAGCTGACCAAGACCCTACTTCACTGTATCGTGGAGCTGACCAAGACCTTACTTCACTGTAACGTGGAGCTGGCTCTAGTTTCAAAGGTACTTGATTCCTACCAGCGTGGAGCTGACCAAGACCCTACTTCACTGTAACGTGGAGCTGGCTCTCGTTTCAAAGGTACTTGATTCGTTCCATCGTGGAGCTGACCAAGACCCTACTCCACCGTAACGTGGAGCTGACCAAGACCCTACTTCACTGTAACGTGGAGCTGACCAAGACCCTACTTCACTGTAACGTAGAGCTGACTCTAGTTTCAAAGGTACTTGATTCCTACCAGCGTGGAGCTGACCAAGACCCTACTTCACTATAACGTGGAGCTGGCTCTCGTTTCAAAGGTACTTGATTCGTTCCATCGTGGAGCTGACCAAGACCCTACTCCACCGTAACGTGGAGCTGACCAAGACCCTACTTCACTGTAACGTGGAGCTGACCAAGACCCTACTTCACTGTAACGTGGAGCTGGCTCTAGTTTCAAAGGTACTTGATTCCTACCAGCGTGGAGCTGACCAAGACCCTACTCCACCGTAACGTGGAGCTGGCTCTCGTTTCAAAGGTCTTGATTCCTTCCATTGTGGAGCTGACCAAGACCCTACTCCACCGTAACGTGGAGCTGGCTCTCGTTTCATAGGTACTTGATTCCTTCCATCGTGGAGCTGACCAAGACCCTACTCCACCGTAACGTGGAGCTGACCAAGACCCTACTTCACTGTAACGTGGAGCTGACCAAGACCCTACTTCACTGTAACGTGGAGCTGACCAAGACCCTACTTCACTGTAACGTGGAGCTGGCTCTAGTTTCAAAGGTACTTGATTCGTTCCATCGTGGAGCTGACCAAGACCCTACTCCACCGTAACGTGGAGCTGACCAAGACCCTACTTCACTGTAACGTGGAGCTGACCAAGACCCTACTTCACTATAACGTGGAGCTGGCTCTCGTTTCAAAGGTACTTGATTCGTTCCATCGTGGAGCTGACCAAGACCCTACTCCACCGTAACGTGGAGCTGGCTCTCGTTTCAAAGGTACTTGATTCCTTCCATCGTGGAGCTGACCAAGACCCTACTCCACCGTAAAGTGGAGCTGGCTCTCGTTTCAAAGGTACTTGATTCGTTCCATCGTGAGCTGACCAAGACCCTACTCCACCGTAACGTGGAGCTGACCAAGACCCTACTTCACTGTAACGTGGAGCTGGCTCTCGTTTCAAAGGTACTTGATTCGTTCCATCGTGAGCTGACCAAGACCCTACTCCACCGTAACGTGGAGCTGACTCTAGTTTCAAAGGTACTTGATTCCTTCCAGCGTGGAGCTGACCAAGACCCTACTCCACCGTAACGTGGAGCTGACTCTAGTTTCAAAGGTACTTGATTCGTTCCATCGTGGAGCTGACCAAGACCCTACTCCACCGTAACGTGGAGCTGGCTCTCGTTTCAAAGGTACTTGATTCGTTCCATCGTGGAGCTATCGGGATATATTCTAGTAATTCCTGATTTCAGTGTCAGTGACATCGAGTTCCTAGTCGTATCGGAGACGTACGACAAAATATAAGTGCCGTCTTCAAATTAAATACGTAAAATACCCATTGGCCGTTCAAAATTGAGAAGAGCAGGCTGGAAAGCCGCTGCCCGGGCAAAATTCATTTGAAAAGTTAGAATTAAATTCCTGCAACATATCTTTACCATCTTTATAATTACACCGGGACCCTCGCCGGGGCTCAGGATTATATGCTGCCGTTGAGATTTTCCTATTTAAGAAAGAGAGCGGAACACATGGTTATTCACAGAAGTATAACGATAATGGTCCTATCAATCAATCAATGAATCAATCAATCAATCAAACATGGTAACCCTGGAACATATTGTATCATTGTAGTCTGACAAAGCTAGTAGGGATCGACGTCCAACTACAATAATATTAGAGGCTACGGTAAGCTCAGCAGCCTGGGGGTATAAGATCTGTCCGTAAAACAGAAGAAGGAGGACTGCGCCTACACCTCTAGATCAATAATTGAAACAGAAGCAATGTCCGTTTAGTTGTATCAGAACTGCCCAGTGATGGGCAAAACTCGGTTAATAGCTGATGTACATGTACTAAATCAATAAAGTGCTGTGTCGGTTGGCGTTGGCGATCACGTTTCTCCACATCTGTATGTCTCTGGTACAATTCATCAACTCCGTCACCGAACCATTGCCGATCCACTATTTCCAGCCATAAGGAATTTTGTCCCCTTGTCTCCCTCTATCTATCTTTCCCTCTATTTTTCCTGTTGTAACCAAATGTTCTAAACTACCCCATCTAATTGTATGTCCGAAAAACCTTGACTGTCTGCTTCTTATTTGATTGATTAGATTTCGATATGAATCTGTCTCCGACAAAATCTCTTCATTTGTCTTTCTAGCTGTCCATGGAATCTTTAACATTCTACTGAGAAACCACATTTCTGTGGCTTTCAATGTTCTTACTATTTGTCTTTTCATTGTCCATGATTCACTGCCATATACAAGTATTGGCTCTATATAGCATGCATACCTATACTGCTATATGTAAAACAAGAAACTATATGTAACAATATAGCCAAACTGACTGGGCCTGTCAATACGTATGATATAATCACACATGTCCTGTATCCAGCTTGTCTGCTTAATTAAAACATATAATTACTTAGCGAAAACTGAAAATCTCTTGGGTACGACAGAAACGACACATGTCCCCAAAAAATTGAAAATGTTCGTTATTCAAAGTGGCTTCACCGAGTCGAAAATAACAAAGCATGAGTATGTTTTAGTTACTGGCGAAACACGTAAAAACAAAGTACTGTAGTTTTACAAAATACGAAAAGATCAATAATACACAACTGTGATTTGTGGTTTCTACTGCAAAGTCATAATCAAGCAAAGGATAGAAGAGAAGTAAAGAAACTCACTTCTTTCACGATACAATACATATAGAATCAGACAAATAAATTACTAACGGCCCTGATTTTGTCTGAATTTATTGTCTGATTCTATATATACTGTACCGTAACGTGGAGCTGGCTCTCGTTTCAAAGGTACTTGATTCGTTCCATCGTGGAGCTGACCAAGACCCTACTCCACCGTAACGTGGAGCTGACCAGACCTACTTCACTGTAACGTGGAGCTGACCAAGACCCTACTTCACTGTAACGTAGAGCTGACTCTAGTTTCAAAGGTACTTGATTCCTACCAGCGTGGAGCTGACCAAGACCCTACTTCACTATAACGTGGAGCTGGCTCTCGTTTCAAAGGTACTTGATTCGTTCCATCGTGGAGCTGACCAAGACCCTACTCCACCGTAACGTGGAGCTGACCAAGACCCTACTTCACTGTAACGTGGAGCTGACCAAGACCCTACTTCACTGTAACGTGGAGCTGGCTCTAGTTTCAAAGGTACTTGATTCCTACCAGCGTGGAGCTGACCAAGACCCTACTCCACCGTAACGTGGAGCTGGCTCTCGTTTCAAAGGTACTTGATTCCTTCCATCGTGGAGCTGACCAAGACCCTACTCCACCGTAACGTGGAGCTGGCTCTCGTTTCAAAGGTACTTGATTCCTTCCATCGTGGAGCTGACCAAGACCCTACTCCACCGTAACGTGGAGCTGGCTCTCGTTTCAAAGGTACTTGATTCGTTCCATCGTGAGCTGACCAAGACCCTACTCCACCGTAACGTGGAGCTGACCAAGACCCTACTTCACTGTAACGTGGAGCTGGCTCTCGTTTCAAAGGTACTTGATTCGTTCCATCGTGAGCTGACCAAGACCCTACTCCACCGTAACGTGGAGCTGACTCTAGTTTCAAAGGTACTTGATTCCTTCCAGCGTGGAGCTGACCAAGACCCTACTCCACCGTAACGTGGAGCTGACTCTAGTTTCAAAGGTACTTGATTCGTTCCATCGTGGAGCTGACCAAGACCCTACTCCACCGTAACGTGGAGCTGGCTCTCGTTTCAAAGGTACTTGATTCGTTCCATCGTGGAGCTATCGGGATATCTTCTAGTAATTCCTGATTTCAGTGTCAGTGACATCGAGTTCCTAGTCGTATCGGAGACGTACGATAAAATATAAGTGCCGTCTTCAAATTAAATACGTAAAAGACCCATTGGCCGTTCAAAATTGAGAAGAGCAGGCTGGAAAGCCGCTGCCCGGGCAAAATTCATTTGAAAAGTTAGAATTAAATTCCTGCAACATATCTTTACATATCTTTATACTCTTTACCATGAGTTTATATGCTGCCGTTGAGATTTTCCTATTTAAGAAAGAGAGCGGAACACATGGTTATTCACAGAAGTGTAACGATAATGGTCCTATCAATCAATCAATGAATCAATCAATCAATCAAACATGGTAACCCTGGAACATATTGTATCATTGTAGTCTGACAAAGCTAGTAGGGATCGACGTCCAACTACAATAATATTAGAGGCTCGTAAGCTCAGCAGCCTGGGGGATAAGATCTGTCCGTAAACAGAAGAAGGAGGACTGCGCCTACACCTCCCTAGATCAATAATTGAAACAGAAGCAATGTCCGTTTAGTTGTATCAGAACTGCCCAGTGATGGCAAACTCGTTAATAGCTGATGTACATGTACTAAATCAATAAAGTGCTGTGTCGGTTGGCGTTGGCGATCACGTTTCTCCACATCTGTATGTCTCTGGTACAATTCATCAACTCCGTCACCGAACCATTGCCGATCCACTATTTCCAGCCATAAGGAATTTTGTCCCCTTGTCTCCCTCTATCTATCTTTCCCTCTATTTTGCCTGTTGTAACCAAATGTTCTAAACTACCCCATCTAATTGTATGTCCGAAAAACCTTGACTGTCTGCTTCTTATTTGATTGATTAGATTTCGATATGAATCTGTCTCCGACAAAATCTCTTCATTTGTCTTTCTAGCTGTCCATGGAATCTTTAACATTCTACTGAGAAACCACATTTCTGTGGCTTTCAATGTTCTTACTATTTGTCTTTTCATTGTCCATGATTCACTGCCATATACAAGTATTGGCTCTATATATCATGCATACCTATACTGCTATATGTAAAACAAGAAACTATATGTAACAATATAGCCAAACTGACTGGGCCTGTCAATACGTATGATATAATCACACATGTCCTGTATCCAGCTTGTCTGCTTAATTAAAACATATAATTACTTAGCGAAAACTGAAAATCTCTTGGGTACGACAGAAACGACACATGTCCCCAAAAAATTGAAAATGTTCGTTATTCAAAGTGGCTTCACCGAGTCGAAAATAACAAAGCATGAGTATGTGTTAGTTACTGGCGAAACACGTAAAAACAAAGTACTGTAGTTTTACAAAATACGAAAAGATCAATAATACATAACTGTGATTTGTGGTTTCTACTGCAAAGTCATAATCAAGCAAAGGATAGAAGAGAAGTAAAGAAACTCACTTCTTTCACGATACAATACATATAGAATCAGACAAATAAATTACTAACGGCCCTGATTTTGTCTGAATTTATTGTCTGATTCTATATATACTGTGCCTTGAAAGAAGTGAATTCACTTCTATTGTATCCTTTGCTTGATAAAGGCTTTTGGTCGAAACGTTGCTGTGTATTGTTATTGTTGTTGTATTTTGTAAAACTACAGTACTTTGTTTTTACGTGTTTTGCCATTACTACATAGTTTTACTGCAGTCTTCCCTTATATCGATGACACAATTACTACATAGTGTTACTGCAGTCTTCCCTTATATCGATGACACAATTACTACATAGTTTAACTGCAGTCTTCCCTTAAATCGATGACACAATTACTACATAGTTTAACTGCAGTCTTCCCTTATATCGATGTTTAGTTAATCATATTTGATAAAATTTGTAAAATGTATTTACCTTCATACATTCATTTTAATATTCTTTTATTTTAGAGACATCCTACATAATGTACTACTACCAACACCTGATTTCATGATGGACATGAGTAACGCATTGAGCTGGTGGCAGTATGCACCTGGTTTAAATATGCTACAAACTTACCAACAATCATAGTGGCGTTTCATCATTCACGAACTTGGAAAGTGCCACCTATGGCTCAAGGTGGTAAGGAAAATCTACAGGTGGCCCCAATGGAGGAGCAGGTAAACTCAGCGACTCCTCTGATTTCGAGGAGAATATATCGGACCGCCTGTCAACATTCACAATTAGGAAACAGACATCGTACAGGTGAGCTTTGTTGTGATGATTTTCATAAACTTTAATGATTTCAGAAACAGGTATACATATCACCTTCACATGGCAATTGTGTAGAAATGCAACAATATTGCTGATATTGCATTCACATGGCAATTGTGTAGATATGCAACAACATTGCTGAATCATAACCAGTCATAACTATCCTTGAAGCTGTGTTACTTCTTCTTCACCCTTCGCCCCTAGGGAAGCATAGGTCCGCAACCAAGCCCGCCTATCCAAGGCGATCTTTTCCAGTTCTCTCCACTATTTCCCATTTTCTTGCCATGAGTCCCTCTTTGCGGGTACTTCCACGGTGATGCTAGGAATTTTCCTGGTTGTGGTTTCTGTAGCTGTCTAGTTATTTTTGGGTGGGAAGCTAGCCCCAAGGCCAACCTCCTTAGTCGCCTCTTACGACATGCGTGGCAGGGAACAGTGGTTCTATTCTTTATACCCTAATGTGGGCCCCGTAACCACTCCGGCGAGGCTGTGTTACTACTTCTATTAATATAATCGTTTCCTTCTACCCGTAGTAGAGTTCATTCATAGAGATCACACAAGCTGTCTGTCTTCTACTCCGTAGTGTAGAGTTCATTCATAGAGATCACACAAGCTGTCTGTCTTCTACCTCGTAGGGTAGAGTTCATTCATAGAGATCACACAAGCTGTCTGTCTTCTACCTCGTAGGGTAGAGTTCATTCATAGAGATCACACAAGCTGTCTGTCTTCACCTGTAGGAGAGTTCATTCATAGAGATCACACAAGCTGTCTGTCTTCTACCCGTAGGAGAGTTCATTCATAGAGATCACACAAGCTGTCTGTCTTCTACCTCGTAGGGTAGAGTTCATTCATAGAGATCACACCAGCTGTCTGTCTTCTACCCCGTAGGGTAGAGTTCATTCATAGAGATCACACAAGCTGTCTGTCTTCTACCTTGTAGGGTAGAGTTCATTCATAGAGATCACACAAGCTGTCTGTCTTCTACCCTGTAGTTGAGTTCATTCATAGAGATCACACAAGCTGTCTGTCTTCTACCTGTAGGTAGAGTTCATTCATAGAGATCACACAAGCTGTCTGTCTTCTACCTCGTAGGGTAGAGTTCATTCATAGAGATCACACAAGCTGTCTGTCTTCTACCCCGTAGGGTAGAGTTCATTCATATAGATCACACAAGCTGTCTGTCTTCTACCCCGTAGGGTAGAGTTCATTCATAGAGATCACACAAGCTGTCTGTCTTCTACCCGTAGGTAGAGTTCATTCATAGAGATCACACAAGCTGTCTGTCTTCTACCTCGTAGGGTAGAGTTCATTCATAGAGATCACACAAGCTGTCTGTCTTCTACCCCGTAGGGTAGAGTTCATTCATAGAGATCACACAAGCTGTCTGTCTTCTAACAATTGTTTCAGTATAATTCTCGATCATATGCAGACTTTACTATGTTGTTCTTTTATTGAAATTTATTTCCTCCTGAATGTTTCAATTCCTGACAGATACACTCCATGTTCGATCCCTTGGCAAGGTGACATGTTTTTTTTAATATAGGGAAGAAAATGAAACCGATCACCTTCAAATGCGTGTCGACAGCCTCGGGCAAACAGTTTTAATTCCTCTGCACTATAGAATCCCCCAGCGTCCTCTCAGAAAATGAGAACCAAGCACTGTCAAAAATATTTGTAAAATGTGAAGTGGATCTTCAGTTTTATACATTCTCTGATCATGTTCTGTATATTTGAGCATGATACTGCTCACAGCAGATTAAAAACCCAAGATTCAATCCAAACATGTATGTGTGAACTAAGTTTTCAAACTCTAACATTGATATTATAGTACACATATTACTTATGAAAAATACAATACACTTGTGTATATGTTTATAGTGTTGTTTTTTATTTTCTTCATTTTCCAAGATTCGTTATATATATATATATATTACAGCAGTTTTACCTGTTCTTTGCACGGGAATTTAGTTTAAATCTATTTGTAAAGTCCCTTAAAGAAACATGCCCTGTTGCCTCAAAATCGGCTTCTTCCTCATTCAAACAATACGTTTTGTCTCCATTAAAGTTTGAAAACTTTGTCGGTTGGCCAAATAATATTAAAATGTCCTCATTCCGATTGACAGTAAAACCTGATAAACAGAATTCCCGTTCCTGTGAATGTTGACAAATAACAATTTAAAATATCCATCATTCCGATTGCCAGTAAAACCTGATACAACAGAATTTCCGTTCCCGTGAAAGTTGACAAATAATTTAAAATGTCCATCATTCCGATTGCCATTAAAACCTGATACAACATAATTCTGTGGCTTTCAGAGATTTTTCAGATGATCATACATATTCAAAAACGCCTGTCAGAGTCATCGTCCAGTCATCCACTAGCTTATCCTGTGTAAAACGTTACCACCCTAACAATCCTTCGGAATTTCCTTTTCTCATGGCCAAATGTCTTGCTGTCAATGCCGTCATGATGGCATCATCTATCACATCCTGAATATATTTTCTCCGTGGTCTTACTATTCTCCACTTTGTCGAAATACTCCCACCTAACTGTCTTTAAAGCCCTACATGTTGATTGATTGATAGAAAAGTCATCAGTGTACTTCAGTGAATAACCATCTGTGCTCCGATTATTTTCTCAACGGCAGTGCACAAACACTGTAACACCAGCGAAGGTCTCTGATGTTATTTTGAAAATCTTCTGCCCACCCGCCTCCCGTCGATACGTCCGTTTCTTTCCGTCCTCCCTTCGAGCGTGCGACCGTCCCTCCTCCGTACGTCCTGTCCGTCCCCTCCGTACGTCCGTCCGTCCCTCCGTACGTCCGTCCGTCTGTCTGCAGTTATATCTGTCTGTCCTTATTTGATTCTCCCCCTCTCTATCTCGCTGTCTCTTTCTCTTACTATCTGCTCTGCAATGTGCGGAAACCTACAAATCTGACGTGGAACAGATCAGATCTGGAGAAAACCGAGGGGATGCTGTGGTGATACGTAATAAATTGGCGTTTTAGGACAAAGACACGTACGTATGGTATCACATAAGCAAGCAAAAATTAATAATAAAATAATAAAACTAACAAAAATCCAACGTATCGACTATAAGTCTTCTTCAGGGAAACATACAAACACCATTAGTTACCATTACTGCCACTTTCTCTCAAACATGCTTACAACAAACATAAATAAAAACCTGACATCCGTGTCCACCGATGTGATAAGTCCCTTTATATAATTCCTCATCAACAAGAAACATAGAATTCTGTTGAGAGAACTACTCTGATATATTCTTTCTATTATAGTATTCACCGCCTACACATAACACGATGAAATACTTGACAAGTGCGTCAAACTTTTGAACGCAACTGACCCGTCGCTTGCTTCTCTAGAAAATTGATTGATTTTACGATCAATTGTATAGAAATAGTTTGACATCTTTCTGCAACTATGTGTGACGAGAGTTGGAGTGGAATCTTAGTTAGCAAAGACATGTTCCGACTGTAACTAATTAGTTTGTGAGTGCTTGACGTTAATCCATGTGTCCATCTGTTCTATTCTATCTTTGTCTTTCACTCTCCGTGTAGGCGTTTTGTACGAGTTCTTTCTTAATTCTCGTAGTTCTTTCTTAATTTCATTTCTCGACAGTTGGGAATGGATAGTGAGTCACTGGGCGGAGTCGATTGTTGGATGCCGGGCCCGCAAAGGAAGCAAAGAATAGCACCAATGCGATCTACAAGGCATGTCGTAAAGGCGACTAATGTAGGACCTAGGGAAGCTACCCTAGTAAATATAAAGCGTGGCAGAAATCGGATGTGCTGTCCTACTTGTAGATGCATAACTGGCACAACGTACAATCGCTCTTAGGCTCAGATCATATATAAATCTCAAATATTGGTTTACAAGAGATCGATATTGTGCGTTTCAAGAAGAAGGTTGTGTTAGAAGGTAAGCAGAATGAGCTAAGACACAGGTACATTCAATGATGAAATAGAAACAGAAAATAAGAATAAGATAAGAACGATAGGAAAGAAACAATAAAATGTCTGATTTACTGGTCCTCATTACGGAGACAATTTGAGGCAACATTACCACAAAGTGATCAGACATTTCTAAGCTGCTGATAAACTGAAGACAGTTCTAACACCCCTAGTGGACATTTAGAAGCCAGTGTGTTTTATCCACGTCCAGGTTTCAGTCGGCCGCTGGCGTGACAGTGCAAAAGTGCGCTATTGCACTTAGCAGAATTTGAGAAGGATTGTTCATATGAATGTTTGAATGTTCCTAGTTGATGTTCTAGACGTCAAGGATTGTTCATATGAATGGTTGAATGTTCCTAGTTGATATTCTAGACGTCAAGGATTGTTCATATGAATGGTTGAATGTTCCTAGTTGATGTTCTAGACGTCAAGGATTGTTCATATGAATGGTTGAATGTTCCTAGTTGATGTTCTAGACGTCAAGGATTGTTCATATGAATGGTTGAATGTTCCTAGTTGATGTTCTAGACGTATGTAGCTGATTGATTTATGGGAACATTCTCACTGCACTTTGGATAATGACACACACATGATCCGATCTCTTTATTACGCAGGGAAATCTCTGCGGCAGAACATAAACTCCGTAGCACCGGTAAGAACCTCGATTAAATCTGGGAATGCTGATTTGCCGGAATTTTGTTGAAATTGTTAATTAATTTTGGCGGGCATCTGCTTTCTAACATACTTGTATCACTTTCCCAAAGGCAACAGATTCTAATCTAGATACCATTCTCTCGTAAACGGAGTAGCCCTTCTCCCCCACCCCCACCCTCCTCCAAAAAAAAATGTGACTAAGCTTTTGACTAAGCATGTTGAATAAAATAAGGCATGTTTAGTCGACTCATCCTAACAAGACCCTACGGCAACTAAATAATTTGGACCTAATTCAAACAGAAATGTGCACATTTTGTGTATATCATTAATAGTATCACTGCCACACGTTGTGACATTCATATAAAACGTCAGGTATTAGTTTCTGTAGCCCATAGATTCCCAAACTTTTCAGCCCACCGCCCACTTTGCACGACATAAACTTTGTAACTGCCCCTCTCCATTATGAAAGGTCTCCAACGCCCCCCACCCCAACATTAATATACCTGCTCTATTTTCACTTTGACATAGTAAATTTATATATATTTCTGTCATACATGGTCAATTTTTAAATGATTATATACATTAAATAGAAAATTGATGAAAATATGGATCGTGTAAAATGGAC
This sequence comes from Arion vulgaris, assembly GCA_020796225.1. Classification (NCBI taxonomy): domain Eukaryota; kingdom Metazoa; phylum Mollusca; class Gastropoda; order Stylommatophora; family Arionidae; genus Arion; species Arion vulgaris. The sequence goes on along the minus strand of CM036762.1, from coordinate 34,150,801 downwards.
ATAAGATAAATTAAAATGCAGGATTCAAATTTTTAATGATTATTCAATCGCAAAATTACGAAAAATAACTCCTCCCAAATGCTTCTGAATCCACTATCGCCCCCTGGAAGGCTTCAGCACCACAAGGGGCGGTACCACCCACTTTGGGAAACGCTGATGTAGCCTATGGAGGCTTCCATCTTCCGACGAGAGCTTACGTTGATCTATTGTCCTTGACATGCGTTTAAGCAAACAGGCTTGCATCAAAAGCACCGATTATTGGGGAGGAAGATTGATAAGAGGTACACCTTTGTTTGATCAGTCACGGCATCATCAATAATTGATGGCATCATTATCAGGTGCCGTGCCAGCTGGCGTAGGCAGTCATGGACCTCCAGAAATGTATGTTTCTCGTGTTTGCTATCATCTCAGATGTTGATGCTCGTCCGTCCCATGAAGTCAGACTATCCAACATTGCCTCTCTCTCTCTGTCTCGTTTTCTCTCCATTTGACTTACCAGTTCTTACAATGTATTCTAAACCACTATTTTTCATCACATGCCTGAAAAATGATGACTGCCTCTTTCTTATATTGATGATACGCTTTCTCTGTGTCTTGACCTCATTCAGCACCTCCTCATTAGTCATTTTAGCAGTCTATGGGATTCACAATGTTCTTCTGTAAAACCACATCTCTGTGGCACTATTAAACTTGTATATCGTTTAAAGAAACTTATAGTCGTAACATCGATTAATACTGGTGCATGAGGAGCAGACTGAGAAATATGTTAAACAGGTCAGCTAGGGAACCAACAGCATACATAACAACAAAGTAAAAAGGGAAACCCTTTTTCGTACCTCGAAATATATTGCATAATACGGTATTAGGCCGGTATTTTATCATAGTCGGCACACGATGGGTGATGTGATCAACATCACGCCTGACGCCTTTACTTCCCAGTGCTTCTTCTCGTACCAAGTTAACGGTTGGGTCGACATGAGAGCCACTACAGTCGAAAAAACATCCACGCTCACTGTGGAATTGAACCCGACCACTAGTCTAAGAAGCGGGTTCCCTAACAACTACGCTACTGCGGCTTTTATCAGCATAAATACCTTTGAAATCTACTTGGTGTTAGAGTGACTGAGCGTCTATGAGTTTGCCCATAGCGATATGTAGTGAGTTCATTAACCAATTAAAATAGTAAAGAACTTAGCCTCTCAGAAAATACATTCGTAACTATTTGTTATGTTAATGAACACGTCTGTTTGACTTCTAGTGTGATCAATGGCAGATAGTGCTTATCAACATTCAATCTTCATTAAGTATTGTATTGTGATAGTCGGAACTGCACTAGAAATTATCATCAAAGAGATGCTATCTTAATAAAGCAGAATGAAAATAAAATGTTAATATATTAATGACGGTGGATAATTCAGATATCTTCAACGTTTTCGATCTAACTTTTCTCCCTAATTTGCTTCCAAACTGCCCGCCGCGGAGTTTTGAACCAGGTGCTCTTGGGTTGTGATCGAGCTGACTACCGCTAAACCACATATGCCCACACTGCTTTCACTGCGGGTTCCTATACATGTTCATTCTTGTTATATTTGACTGGTTTTTCCTCAATGTGTGTGCTATCCATGGTCTTCTCCATATCATTAAACGATGTGTACTACACAAGCTGACCAGAGTCAACAAGTATAGGTCAGAAAATTGAACATCGTTAACTTCGCTAATGATGATTTGTCACCCTAACCTGTCGTACGTACTTTTGAGGGGTCGAAATCTGTCATTTTGGGGACCACTAACATGGATGCAAATATGGAGAAGAGAAAATCAGATGGGATTTAGACAAGAACAAAGAATGAACATCCAATGCATTGTTGGCTCATGTTAGTTAACTGATGTATGCTGAGCTCTGCAGTACATAACATGGCACTAGCACTGATCTTCTTGCCGACACCATATACAAATATTCTTGAACAAATATAACCAATACAATGACATGTCTGTAGTCACGGCAGCATAAGCCGATTGCTTGTCAAGATGGGTGGCAGAGTGAAAGAGTGTGAGAGAGAGAGAGAGAGAGAGAATTTAAGGGTTAGAGAGAGATAGAGTTAATGGTAGTGAGAATTGAAATGAAGAGACATAAATGAGAAACATATATAATATAGAGAGATGAATATTTCATGTGTCACACTATATTTGTTATATTCATACTATATTCATAAAGAATTAATATATTCCATACTATATTCCATACTATATTCCATATATATTCATACTATATTCCATACTATATTCATACTATATTCCCTACTATATTCCATACTATCATACTATATTCTCATATTCTATATTTCCATACTATTCCATACTATATTCCATATTCATTATATATTCTTTCATACTATATTTTCCATACTATATATTCATATTATATTTTCCATATCATATATTTCCATACTATATTTTCATACTATATTTTCATACTATATTTTCATACTATATTTATACATATTTCATCTATATTTCATATTATAGAGTTTGTCTTTCCTTTGATGAAACAGTAGGGTGAGAGTGGGGTTTGTCAATGGGTAAGCACATTCTCCATATCAGCTGCACTGGCTAGGCACAAAGGGAGGGGACACTTCTCTTGTCCCACCTCAACAATCTCCTTATTAAGTGCTGGAGAGAGGGAGCATTTCCTCGACATGAGGCATGCAAAGATAGTGACACTCTATAAAAACAAAGGGGATAAGCGGTATTTTAACAACTACAGAGGCATCTCCCCTTTAAAGTGTTACAGGCAAGGCCTTTGCACTAGTCCTTTCAAAATGACTACATAAACTGGCGGAGCGTGTTCTCCCAGAGTCACAATGTGGATTTAGAGCTGGACGGTCAACAACTGACATGATATCTTCAAGTACAAGAAAAGTACAGAGAGCAGTAAAGAGAAGAAAGAGAGCAGTGCCAAAGAGCAAATTTACCAACCCTTGTCTTTTCAAGAGGTTAAAACCCTCATGCAGAGAAAATCTGCAGTAGACTGGAGCACAAACACTGGATATGATTATGGAAAAGACTCACTGAAAGACCTAAGCAGAACATACCAGGTCATTATATTTCGACTACGCACAGGACACTGCAGACTTAACAAACACTTATATAGACATAGAATAAGTCAAACAGCTCTCTGCCAGTGTCAGCAGGTGGAACAGACACCAGAGCATATCATGCAAGACTGTCCTCTCCTGTGTGAGCTGAGAAGCAACATGTGGCCACACTCAGTCGACCTGAAAACTAAGCTTTGGGGAAACCTGACAGACCTGAAGCTGACTATCCAGTTTGTGGTCCACAGTAAATTAAGCACATGACCAGAGATCGCTGAAGCAAAATCGCTGAAGAAGAAGAAGAATATTCTATTTCAAACTGTTTCATGCTTTATTTCCGCCCATGTGCTGTCGGGGTCCTCAATCAGAGCAAAAAATTGTAACACAGCACCTACAAAGCATGTCGTAAGAGGCGGCTAAGGTAGGTGCCTAGGAAGCTACCTAGTAAATAAACTGCATCGCAGAAATCGGATGTGTTGGCCTACTTGTTGGCGCATAACTGGCACAACGTACAATCGCTCTTAGACTCAGATGACATACAAATCACACAGTGGTTAATAAGTTGCATACGGTCTGCAAGTAATTTCTCCATACCGCTCTATCCTGGGCAACTCCATCAATCTCCTCCATGTAACTGAGACCGATACCTCTTGCCTCTCTCAGCAAAGTTCGTTTCAGGGTCTCCTTAGGTCGACCTCTCTTCTTGAACCCTTTGCATCCCACTTCAATGCCTGCTTTGATATTCGTTGATCATTTCTCCTCAAGATGTGTACTCCAGTAATATGTTCAATTTAATATATATACAGTAATTGTAAAACGGATATACATATTCATGTACTGGACACTGCAGACTCAACATAATAACAATAATTTATCTCGTACCGTTATAAGTTACATAGGGCCTTCAAGCAATTTCTTCATACCACTTATCCTGGGTAACTCGCTCAATCTCCTCCATGGAACTGAGACCGATATTTCTTGCCTCTCGCTGGCACATGTTAGGATTGATACAACATTTGAATTGAAAATTCAACATAAACTCATAAACTCAACATAAACTCATAAACTCAACATAAACTAGGAATAATTCAAACAGCTCTCTGTCACCGATATCAGACAGAACAGACAACAGTACATCTCCCTGCAAGACTGTCCACCCTTGTTGTAATTGAGAAGCAACATGTGGCAATATGCAGTCGACCTTTAATCTAAGCTTTTGGGGAAATCAGACAGACATCAAACTAACTCCAGTTTGTGGTCCACGGTGAATTAAGCGCATGATCAGAGATCGCCGAAAAAGTATGCCATTTGGTAAATTGGAGAATGCCATTTGGTAGGCTGGTATTTTTCCTTGACAACAGACGGATGACGTAGTTAACATCACTGAGTCCACCTTTATTACATCAGTTGTTCTTGGGTGCCCAACTGAGACCGAGTCGATCTGAGAGTTGTTTGAGGGCGGAAACAAAAATCGTATTTAAACTGATTATTTTGAACCTGGGACCAAACGTATGCCAGGCAAATGCACCAGCCACTGTTCTATCGTGACTGTTGTAATGCATTCATTCTTTACGGAAAGTGAACAATACGATTCGAGGATTGTTTTTTTTTCTTTATTCAAAATGAAATACAACAATGGATGAAGACGCAACAAGTAAGATGTCATAAGTAGACCTCAGATCAACAAACCGAAGATAGCTAAGACTTAACTCCACCTACAAGTAGTGACATTGATAACAGTCATAAATTGATATGGTCGTATTGTCTGACTATATATGTTATGTCTGCTATATAGGAAGTCTGAATTTCTTTAACACTGTTGTTTCCTTTGTTTGATAAAGACCTTTGGTCGAAACGTCGCTGTATATTGTTTTTGTACTTTGTAAAACTGCAGTACTTTTGTTGTTGTTGTTTGCGTTCATTCTTGCTCGGCCAATTGAATCATTCTTCGCAGCCAATTGAATCATTCTTCGCGGCCAATTGAATCATTCTTCGCGGCCAATTGAATCATTCTTCGCGGCCAATTGAATCATTCTTCGCGGCCAATTTATCATTCTTCGCGGCCAATTTATCATTGTTCGCGGCCAATTGAATCATTCTTCGCGGCCAATTGAATCATTCTTCGCGGCCAATTGAATCATTCTTCGCGGCCAATTGAATCATTCTTCGCGGCCAATTGAATCATTCTTCGCTGCCAATTTTATCATTCTTCGCGGCCAATTTTATCATTCTTCGCGGCCAATTTTATCATTCTTCGCGGCCAATTTTATCATTCTTCGTGGCCAATTTTATCATTCTTCGCGGCCAATTTTATCATTCTTCGCGGCCAATTTTATTATTCTTCGTGGCCAATTTTATCATTCTTATTGTGATATATTATTCATCTTTGACAAGAACGTGTTTTTGCGTTGTGCCAATTATGCGCCTATTTAGACTAGGTCAGCACATCCGGTTTCGCCAGCATTTTATTTACTAGGTTAGCTTGCCCAGGGCTTGCTCTCTTATGATCATCTTTCGCTGTAACAATACTTTTGTGTTGATGTGTTTCGCCATTGCTGCATAGACCGACAGCAAGACTGGGCACACTAGACAGACAGCTGCAAGTCAGTGCACAATAGACAGACATCTGCAAGTCGGTGCACAATAGGCAGACAGCAGCAAGACGGTGCTCAATAGACAGACAGCTGCAAGTCGGTGCACAATAGGCAGATGCAAGTCGGTGCACAATAAACAGGCATCAGCAAGTCGGTGCACACTAGACAGACAGCAGCAGGTTGTTGCACAATAGACAGACAGCAGCAAGTCGGGGCTCAATAGACAGACAGCAGCAAGACGGGGCTCAATAGGCAGACAGCAGCAAGACGGTGCTCAATAGACAGACAGCTGCAAGTCGGTGCACAATAGGCAGATGCAAGTCGGTGCACAATAAACAGGCATCAGCAAGTCGGTGCACACTAGACAGACAGCAGCAGGTTGTTGCACAATAGACAGACAGCAGCAAGTCGGGGCTCAATAGACAGACAGCAGCAAATCGGGGCTCAATAGACAGACAGCAGCAAGACGGGGCTCAATAGACAGACAGCAGCAAGACAGTAAAGATACGTCAGCATGGCCATGCCCAGCATACAGACGACAGTGCCACTAATTGCAGACGACATGAAAGCAGAGCTTGAGAACAGCAGGAAGTACTGACATGATCTAATCAGAACCTGGTGGGTGAGCTCATTCACAAGTTGGATTAGAAAGCTTGAGAAATACACTTCACGTGCTAGATCTTACTGATAATCAAATCGGATTATAGCACTATATAATGTATGATATAGTCTTATCTGGTGACGACTGAGATAAAGAGAGAGAGAGAGGTAGGAAGGAGAGAGATATGGGGAAGGAGAGAGAAATGGGGAAGGAGAGAGAAAGAGAGAGATATATATGGGGAAGGAGTGAGAAAGAGAGAGAGATATGGGGAAGGAGAGAGAGAGGGGAAAGGAGAGAGAAAGAGAGAGAGAGATATGGGGAAGGAGAGAGAAAGAGATATATATATATATATATATGGGGAAGGAGAGAGAAAGAGAGAGAGAGAGAGAGATATGGGGAAGGAGAGAGAAAGAGAGAGAGAGAGATATGGGGAAGGAGAGAGAAAGAGAGAGAGAGATATGGGGAAGGAGAGAGAAAGAATATTAATATTGGATGAAGGAGAGAAAGAGAGAGAGAGAGATATAAAGGAAGAGAGAAAAGAGAGAAGTATTGGGGAGAGAGAAAAGAGAGAGAGAGAGGGAGGAGAGAGAATGATGGGAAGGAGAGAATGGGAAGGAGAGAGAAAGAGAGTATATATATGGGGAAGGAGGAGAAAGAGAGAGAGAGGGAAGGGGAAGGAGAGAAAGAAGAGAGAGAGATATGGGAAGGAGAGAGAAAGAGAGAAGAGAGAGATATGGGAAGGGAGAGAGAAGAGAGAGATATGGGGAAGGAGAGAGAAAGAGAGAGAGAGATATGGGGAAGAGAGAGAAGAGAGAGAGAGATATGGGAAGGAGAGAGAAAGAGAGAGAGAGATATGGGAAGGAGAGAGAGAGAGAGAGAGAGAGAGAGATATGGGAAGGAGAGAGAAAGATGAGAGATATGGGGAAGAGAGAGAGAGAGATATGGGGAAGGAGAGAGAAAGAATATAATATATATGGGGAAGGAGAGAGAGAGGGGGAAAGGAGAGAGCTAAAGTAGAAGAGAGAGATATGGGGAAGGAGAGAGAGAGATATGGGGAAGGAGAGAGTAAGGAGGAAGGGAAGAGAGAGAGAATATGGGGAAGGAGAGAGAGAGCATATGTTTTTTAGTTTGTACGTAAGTTTGAAAAGAAAAGTCAGATACAGCGAGAGAGCACTTATATCCTGCTGGTCTCCTGATAGTACAATATGTACAGGAGAGAGAGAGAGAGAGTGAAACAGAGGGAGAGATTGATTGATAGGACCATCATCATTGCACTTCAGTGAGTAACCATGTGTGCCCTGAATCTCTTTCTTACACCGGAAGATCTCAGCTGCAGTGCACAAACCCCGTAACACCGGCGAGTGTCCCAGATGTAATTTTGAAGATGGTGAAGATATTTTTGTAGGAATTTTATTTTTAATCTTTTATAATTAATATTGCCTGGGCAGGGGCTTTCCAGCCTGCTCTATTCGATGTTTGAACTGCCACGGGTTTACGTGCGGAAATTGAGCACAGGTCTTCCGATTTATCGTCCGTCTCCGATAGTACTACTAACTCGATGTCACCTACACTGAGATCAGGATCTCTGTACAAATATCCTGATGGCTCCACGAGGAACGAACGTGGTACCTTTGTCACGAGAGACGAGTACCTAACTTCTATGTCACATAGACCCTTAAGAGAGAGAGAGAGAGAAGAGAGAGAGCAGAGAGTAGAGACAGAGAGAGAGACAGAGAGATAGAGAGAGACAGAGAGAGACAGAGAGAGACAGAAAGACCATATGTGCTGTTGGCGTTTTCATGATGAACAAAGAAAGCGATACCGAAAGTAACAAGAAGCATATTTTCTCCTGCTGACTATCTCGAGAGTAAGGGAGAGAGGGATAACGTTTGTTCTTCTGGTTCCCTTAGTGAGTAAATGAACTAGGTAGAGAGAATGTTCTTCTGGTTCCATTAGTGAGTAAATGAACTAGGTAGAGAGAATGTTCTTCTGGTTCCCTTGGTGAGTAAATGAACTAGGTAGAGAGAATGTTTGTTTTCTGGTTCCCTTGGTGAGTAAATGAACTAGGTAGAGAGAATGTTCTTCTGGTTCCCTTAGTGAGTAAATGAACTAGGTAGAGAGAATGTTCTTCTGGTTCCCTTGGTAAGTAAATGAACTAGGTAGAGAGAATGTTCTTCTGGTTCCCTTAGTGAGTAAATGAACTAGGTAGAGAGAATGTTTGTTTTCTGGTTCCCTTAGTGAGTAAATGAACTAGGTAGAGAGAATGTTCTTCTGGTTCCCTTAGTGAGTAAATGAACTAGGTAGAGAGAATGTTCTTCTGGTTCCTTTGGTAAGTAAATGAACTAGGTAGAGAGAATGTTCTTCTGGTTCCCTTAGTGAGTAAATGAACTAGGTAGAGAGAATGTTCTTCTGGTTCCCTTAGTGAGTAAATGAACTAGGTAGAGAGAATGTTCTTCTGGTTCCCTTAGTGAGTAAATGAACTAGGTAGAGAGAATGTTCTTGTCTTAGTGGTATGCCTGTAGTGCAGTAAATGAACTAGGTAGAGAGAATGTTCTTCTGGTTCCCTTAGTGAGTAAATGAACTAGGTAGAGAGAATGTTCTTCTGGTTCCCTTGGTAAGTAAATGAACTAGGTAGAGAGAATGTTCTTCTGGTTCCCTTAGTGAGTAAATGAACTAGGTAGAGAGAATGTTCTTCTGGTTCCCTTAGTGAGTAAATGAACTAGGTAGAGAGAATGTTCTTCTGGTTCCCTTGGTGAGTAAATGAGCTAGGTAGAGAGAATGTTCTTCTGGTTCTCTTGGTAAGTAAATGAACTAGGTAGTGAGAGTGTTTGTCATCCTGGCTTCCCGTGGGAGTACGAGAGAGAGATAGATAGAATGTCCGTTTGTCTTCCTCACGTCTTGGTGAGTTAGAGACAGAGGGACAGAAATATGGAGATAGAGATAGTGAAAGACTGAACATTTGTTCTCCTGACTTTCTGCTGAGTAGGAGAAAGACAAAACGTTTCTTTGTTTTCATGGTTTTCTTCTTGGTGAGAGAGAAAAAAGAAAAAGAAGAAAAGATTTTTTTTCTGCTGGTTTTCAAATGAATAAGAAAGAAAAAGAGAAATGGAGATAGAGAGATAGAGAGAAAGAATACGTTTATCCTTTTGACTTCTCTGTAAGATGGAGCATTTTCCCCTTTTATTGTTGGTGAGTATAGAGAGAAATAGAGACACTTGTCTCTGAGCTTCCTGGTAGGTAAGAGAGAGAGAGAGAGAGAGAGAGAGAGAGAGAGAGAGAGATCGTATATTCTATTTTCTTTGTTGTCAGTGCTAAAGTGAGAGAGAAAGAAATCGTATGTTCTACTCAGTGCTAGAGGGAGAGAGAGATATTATATGTTATATTGACTGTTGCCAGTGCTAGAGAGAGAGAGAGAGAGAGAGAGAGAGAGATGGACGTATTTCATGAATAAGTCGGACAGAAAGATAGTATTTGCCGTACTGGTCACTTCTGAATAACTGAAACGGTAGAGAGGCTCTCTCTCAAGCAAGTGAGGCAGTGAGCAGAATATTTTGCTATCTTCCTCTCGAACGATTGAGACAGAGTCATCACTCTTGAGAGTTAGTGAGAAAGTGTGATGGTGTATCTGTGTGTGGGAGTATTTATGTGTGTGTGTTCAGTTGTGATTCAGCCCTCACTTCTTCCTCTCCCCTCTTTGTGCCGCGTATTCCAATCCCAGTGTCACATTTCCACTTTTCATTCATAATTTTCTGGCCACGTCATTGCCCGTTCCCGCCACTATGTACCCCCTCCCCGTTGCTTGCGCGCTGTTACATCTTGGAATCATTCAACATGTTATGTATTTTCCTATTAGTTGTTTCCCTTTGTCCATAAACGATGTGCCTTTCAGCTACTTCGTAGTATCTGTGCTATTCGTAACTATTGCATTAGATACTCGTTATTTAAAACTATATATTATTCATCATCAAATAGCTTGAGCTGAGGACAACTTTTCCCACTCTAACAGTCCATGAGAATTTATCTATCTCATAAAGCTCTGATGACGTTATGTTCAGCCCATTAGCTACATCCTGAATCCATCTTCTTCGTTGTCTTCCTCTTCTTCCCTTTGCAATTATGCCTATGCAAATATTATTATTGGCTGTTAACTGTAACCGACATATAGATAAAAAAAAGACACAACTGGATTTACTGTCTGTAATACCGCTTTTTATGTGGTGTAGGACGGGGGCATGTGTATGTAAAATTTAATGTCCGCATGGCTAGTGCAGTCGTCACGAAACTGTTAAGGTTGGGATTTTTCTTTAGTTTTGCTCGAGACAGGAAAAATCATCATGGCTTCACCGGGGATTGAACCCGGGTCTTTCACATAGGGCCCACACTCAAATCCATTCCCCCAGCCGCTTTACCGATGTATAGATACCGAGTTTATAAGTTAGTAAATCAATCTCTAGCTTGATAAGTCGATTTACGTCTGAATGAATGCCTGATTGCTTGATTGATAGTACCAGCATCATTGCACTTCAGTAAATAACTATATGTGCTCGATTTTTTCTCACACATGAAGATCTCATCGACGATGCACTAACTCCGTAGCACCGACGAGGATCGCCGATGTAACTTTGAAGATGGAGATCATGTGTAAGAATGCTATTTATTTTTAATGAGTTTTGCACGAACAGCGATTTTCAGTTTTCTTATCGATTTCAGCTTTTCTTATCGATTTCTAAGCTTTTCTTATCGATTTCTCAGCCTTTCTTATCGATTTCTCAGCTTTTCTTATCGATTTCTCAGCTTTTCTTATCGATTCTCAGCTTTCTTATCGATTTCTCAGCTTTTCTTATCGATTTCTCAGCTTTCTTATCGATTTCTAGCCTTTTTATCGATTTTCAGCTTTCTTATCGATTTTCAGCTTTCTTATCGATTTCTCAGCCTTTCTTATCGATTTCTCAGCTTTTCTTATCGATTTCTCAGCCTTTCTTATCGATTTCTCAGCTTTTCTTATCGATTTCTCAGCTTTTCTTATCGATTTCTCAGCCTTTCTTTTATCGATTTCTAGCTTTTCTTATCGATTTCCGCTTTTCTTATCGATTTCTCAGCCTTTCTTATCGATTTCTCAGACTTTCTTATCGATTTCTCAGCTTTTCTTATCGATTTCTCAGCTTTTCTTATCGATTTCTCAGCTTTTCTTATCGATTTCTCAGCTTTTCTTATCGATTTCTCAGCCTTTCTTATCGATTTTCAGCTTTTCTTATCGATTTCTCAGCCTTTTTATCGATTTCTCAGCCTTTCTTATCGATTTTCAGCTTTTCTTATCGATTTTCAGCCTTTCTTATCGATTTCTAGCTTTTCTTATCGTTTCTCAGCTCTTTCTTATCGATTTCTCAGCCTTTCTTATCGATTTCTAAGCTTTTCTTATCGATTTCTCAGCCTTTCTTATCGATTTCTCAGACTTTCTTATCGATTTCTCAGCTTTTCTTATCAATTTCTCAGCCTTTCTTATCGATTTCTCAGCTTTTCTTATCGATTTCTCAGCTTTTCTTATCAATTTCTCAGCTTTTCTTATCAATTTCTCAGCTTTCTTATCAATTTTCAATACTTTTTTTTTTGATTTCCCTCAGCTTTTTCGTTTTATCACATGCTCTTCAATGCATTTCTAAAATCAATTTTCAGCTTTTCTTATCAATTTCTCAGACTTTCTTATCGATTTCTCAGCTTTTCTTATCAATTTCTCAGCTTTTCTTATCGATTTCTCAGACTTTCTTATCGATTTCAGTTTTCTTATCAATTTCTCAGCTTTTCTTATCAATTTCTCAGCTTTTCTTATCAATTTCTCAGACTTTCTTATCGATTTCTCAGCTTTTCTTATCAATTTCTCAGCTTTTCTTATCGATTTCTCAGACTTTCTTATCGATTTCTCAGCTTTTCTTATCAATTTCTCAGCTTTTCTTATCAATTTCTCAGCTTTTCTTATCAATTTCTCAGACTTTCTTATCGATTTCTCAGCTTTTCTTATCAATTTCTCAGCTTTTCTTATCGATTTCTCAGACTTTCTTATCGATTTCTCAGCTTTTCTTATCAATTTCTCAGCTTTTCTTATCAATTTCTCAGCTTTTCTTATCAATTTCTCAGACTTTCTTATCGATTTCTCAGCTTTTCTTATCAATTTCTCAGCTTTTCTTATCAATTTCTCAGCTTTTCTTATCAATTTCTCAGACTTTCTTATCGATTTCTCAGCTTTTCTTATTAATTTCTCAGACTTTCTTATCGATTTCTCAGACTTTCTTATCGATTTCTCAGCTTTTCTTATTAATTTCTCAGACTTTCTTATCGATTTCTCAGCTTTTCTTATTAATTTCTCAGACTTTCTTATCGATTTCTCAGCTTTTCTTATCAATTTCTCAGCTATTCTTATCGAATTTTAACTACTATATTTTCATTTAGATGTTCACCTTGAACACGGGCAAATCATGTTATCGTCTTTATCTGACATGCAATGCATAGGTGTCAACATGGATATTTAACAAAGCAATGAAAAACAAAATAGATATGCTTTCCAATGTAATTGTTTCAGACAGTCTTCCATATATCATGGACAGAGAAGAGAACAAATAGATCTGTCCAGAAAGTAATCAAAATCAAAGAAAACTAGCTAATGATACAATTAAGAATACAAAAATGTAAGTATTTTGGAGAGGCCCCAAGGGTTGGAGATGATCATTATAGCAAGAGGCATCTCTCAAAGAGAAGAAGAGGAAGACCCTGGAGAAGATAGGCTCAGAACTTAACTGATGATTTGAGCTTGACGGCTGCAGAGGCTGAACGTCTGGCCTATGAGAGAGAGAAATTCAGAAGGACTTTTAGTGTGGCAAAGTACAGTTTTTTGTGTGTTTTTTTTCGATCCAGAAGCACTTGAGCCTGTGGCTTTTCTGCCAACCCACTGAATTGAACCGCACTCCTATTTTTACCCGTTGTCCAACGCGCTACGAACACGCTGGGCAGGCGGACCAAAGTTCTGTTCAGCAGGTATTTGAGTAACGGATATTTACTATTCGCGCAATCACAATTGGCCATGTTTACACGACCCAATCACAACAGAAGCAGTTCCCTACAGAATTCATTTGCTACAATTTTTCTGCTATTAAGAACGGACTCTCCTCCATTTTCTTATGCTTTATCAGCTCGCAGTTCTTGACCGCCTACTGATTCCTTAGAATTACATTAGAAGCCTATTATGTGTACAGAAAACATGGACATTGGAGACTTTATCATTAGCTCATACTGTGCAATCTGTCTGTTTTTGCTAAGAACTTTTCTATTTTCGTTCACTTTATTGTATTTGAAGGGCCGACAAGCACAACATCAACCGATTTGTTCGTTCCATCCTGTCAGGGCATCAATCACTCGGTCACATACACAACGTCTGTCGTGTTCTCTTATCACACTTATGTTCATCCTTGCAAACTTGCATTCATGCGCTTGTATGCGCGTGCGGATAAATATCATTGTTTTTGTTCTTTGAACTATTTGCATGCGAATAAACAGTTTTCTTCCTACGTCCGCTCTTCTGTCAATCACAGGGGAACTGGTGCAGAATTTTCGCAACATTGCCTGAGCCACACACATACTTTCTTAAAGCAGATTTGATCATTATATTTACTCAAGATGTTCACATTCACTCACACACTCACACGCATACCCACACACAGCTACTCGTATTCACATAATACTTACATAGACACACACCAGACGCATATATATGGACACGTTCTTTCACAACTTGGCTTATAATTGTCTCCCTCCCTCCTTATCTCTCTCTCTCACACTTTTCCCTCTAATTTTCTAAACATTTTTCTATCTTACTATCTCTGTCACACACACACGCACGCACGCACGCACGCACGCACACGATAGAGTGGTATGGAGAAATTGCTTGCAGGCTTTATGTAACGTATAATGAAACACGTATGTTGAAACCACGTTAATATTCACTGTTATTTAAATACCAATTTGTTAATGGAGAGTTGCTAAAAGAAAATATATTATAAATTTCTTTTGTTAAGCACCAGAGCACTTTCAGATACCAACATTTGCGGAGTTAAAAGCTTTATTTATTTTTATAAATTCACCGAATTTATTATTTAAAAAAATTTTCAACACAAAAAACATAAAATAGATCTTGATAATACTTTTTTGGTGCATTTAATATTTTAGTTCTAGAGATGGCTAGTCAGAAAATATTATACTGTCAAAAGAGTTTGTAATGTGCCTTATCGTAATTTAAGAGTTAATAAATTAAATACAATATGAGGACTATCATCATAGCACTCCGGACATGTCCATAGGTGCTCCGATCTCCGTCTCAACAAATCCAGCAGCATTCAGCGGCCCAACACGTCAGTTCAATGTTGATAGATCAATCTCTGCATATTTTGTATGTCATTCTTTTCGGGCTGCGCCAATATTGACACCTATCTCTCTCAATCTGGTCAGCGAGTGGAACTCACAACCCTGAAACTCATCTTTTTTAAAAAACTCTCTAATGCGTTAACACTTATACGAACACTAGAACATCGATAATATAGTGGTTAGTGCACCTTCTATGTAGGATAGGGCTTCGGGGTTCAATTCCATAATTGAACAAGGTTTCTCATTTCAACCATGCCCAAATTTAATACCATAGAAACACTAGGAAGCAAAGTAGGACAGTATTTATTGTTTTAGTTCGTGATGTTGATTTGTGTGAAAATTGGTGCTGCCAGAAAGGTTAGTCATGTGGCTTGTCGTATTCTAGGAGTTAAGTATATACATTATAGTAGTTTTACACCTAAGTCTAAATGATACATTCGAAAGGTTAACCACTGAAACCAGGACTGGACATATGTTCAAAAAATAACAATAGAGACTTGATCAGTGAGTAGTTTAGCACAGAAGCAAGTGGTATCTGTGGCATGGAGGTAAAATGCTCATATCTCGCATCAAATGTACTGGGTTCGCTTCCCAGGTCAGGCGATCGGAATATTTTCCAGTGATTTGTGATCTCAGTGTAGGTGAAATTGAGTTCGTATTCCTGTCGGAGACGGATGATAAAACATACGTTGAGCATGTAAAATAATCATTAGCAGTTGAGAATCGATACGTGTAGTCTGCAAAGTATTTTATTTGTCTCAACTGTAAATATCCTTCTTTGATAGATGGCCATAAAAGTATATCATCATCATCGGGTGCCGTGTAGGCTGGCGTAAGTGATCACGGATCTCCATAAATCTATGTCCCTGGTATTTGCTATCATCTCATGTTAAATCTCTCCATGAAGTCAGGCTGTCCACAATTTCCTCTCTATATCTTCCTCTATCTCGTCTACCTTCGAATTTACCAGTTTGTCACAATGTGTTCTAAACCTTTCCTTCTCATCACATGTCCGAAAAATGATGACTCATTCAAATATTGATAATACGTTTTCTCTGTGTCTTCACCTCTTTCAACATCTTCACCTCATTCAACATCTTCACTCATTCAACATCTTCACTCATTCAACATCTCCACCTCATTCAACACTTCACCTCATTCAACATCTTCACCTCATTCAACATCTTCACCTCTTTCAACACCTTCACCTCATTCAACATCTCCACCCCATTCAACATCTTCACCTCATTCAACATCTTCACCTCATTCAACATCTTCACTAACCTACTTATTCAACACCTTCACCTTATTCAAAACCTTCACTCATTAACATCTTCACCTCATTCAACACCTTCACCTCATTCAACATCTTCACCTCATTCAACATCTTTCACCTCATTCAACATCTTCACCTCATTCAACATCTTCACCTCATTCAACACCTTCACCTCATTCAACACTTCACCTCATTCAACATCTTCACCTCATTCAACATCTTCACCTCATTCAACATCTTCACCTCATTCAACACCTTACTCTTAACACCTCACCTCATTCAACACCATCACCTCATTCAACATCTCACCTTATTCAACACCTCCACCTCATTCAACATCTTCACCTCATTCAACATCTTCACCTCATTCAACACCTTCACCTCATTCAACATCCTCACCTCATTCAACATCTTCACCTCATTCAACACCTTCACCTCATTCAACATCTTCACCTCATTCAACATCTTCACCTCATTCAACATCTTCACCTCATTCAACATCTTCACCTCATTCAACACTTCACCTATTCAACATCTTCACCTAATTCAACATCTTCACCTCATTCAACATCTTCACCTCATTCAACATCTTCCTCATTCAACACCTTCACTCTTCAACATCTTCACCTCATTCAACATCTCACTCATTCAACCTTACCTATTGAACACTCTTCACCTATTCAACATCTTACCTCATTCAACATCTTCACCTCATTCAACATCTTCACCTCATTCAACATCTTCACCTCATTCAACACCTTCACCTCATTCAACACTTCACTCATTCACATCTTCTCTGTCAAACTCACCTCATTCAAATTCACCTCATTCAACACTTCACCATTCAAATCTCACTAATTCACCTTTCATTCAACATCAATCATTCAACATCTTCACTCATTAACATTTTACTATTCAACATCTTCCTCATTCAACATCTTTCACCTCATTCATCTTCACTTACACCTTTACCTTGATTAAAACCTTCCTCATTCAAATCTTATCGATTAACATCTCCACTCTTTAACATCCTTCACCTTCAATTTCACCTCATTCAACTATACCTTTTCAACCTTACCTCATTTCAAAATCTCATCCATTCAACATCTTCACCTCTTCACTTCTGTCCTCTGTTCAGCATCTTCCCTTATAAACACTTCATTTTCAACACCTCATTATTTTCATCTTCATTCAAATCTTTACCTCATTCTTCACTATTCAAATCTTACTCTTAACACTACTCATTCAACATTTACACTCATTCAACATCTTCCTCATTCAACACCTTCACCTCATTCAACACTGTCACTATAACACTTCATCATATTAAACATTTCCACTATTCAACACTCCGTATTCAACATCTTCATCATTCAACATCTTCACCTAATTCAAGACCCAATCATTTACATACCCAACATCATTAACATCTTCACTCTTCAGACCTTGCACTCATCAACACTTACTCATTTCACATCTTCTAACTATTCAACATCTTCACTTTTCAACATCTCACCTCATTCAACACTTCACTTTCAAATCTTACCATTCAACATCTTCACCATTCAACATCTTACTCATTCAACATTACCTATTAAATCTTCATAAATTTAACATCTATCCTATTCAACATCTTCACTCATTCAACATCTTACCTCATTCAAATCTTCATCATTAACATCTTACCTATTCAACATCTTCCTATTAAATCACCTCAGTAACATCTTCATCATTCAACATCTACTATCAACATCTTCTACTCATTCAACATCTTCCTATTCAACACCAATATTCAACATCTACACTCATTCAAGCATTTCATTCAACATTCACCCATAACATTACACTATTCTAACATCTTCACTGATTCAACATCTGCCCTCATTCAACATCTTGCTCAATTCAACATCTTCACCTCTTCAACACTTCACCTCATTCAACATCTTCACTTAACACTTCCCTTATTAAACCTTCACATCATTCAACATCTTACTATTAACATCTCCACCTCATTCAACACTTCACCTCATTCAACATCTTCACTCATTCAACATCTTCACTCTTTCAACACTTCACCCTTCAACATCTCCATCATTCAACATCTTCACTCATTCAACATCTTCACTATTCAACATCTTCATAACACCTTCACCTTATCAACACTTCACTATTCAACACTTCACTCATTCAACATCTTCTATTCTAACACCCATCATTCAACATCTTCACCTCTTTCAACATCTTCACTCATTCAACATCTTCACCTCATTCAACAAAGTTCACTCATTCAACACCTTACCTCATTTCAACACTTACCTCATTCAACACTGATCAAAAACATCTCCCCTCATTCAACCTTCACTCAGACATCTTCACCTCATTCAAAATCTTACCTTCATTCAACATTCACCTCATTCACATCCACCTCATTCAACATCTTCCCCATTGAAGCACCTTCACTCATTCAACATACTTTACTATTACTCTTCTACCTCATTCAACATCTTCACCTCTTTAAATCTTTACTCATTCAACACCTTCACCTCATTCAACATCTTCACCTCATTCAACATCTTCACCTCATTCAACATCTTCACCTCATTCAACACCTTCACCTCATTCAACATCTTCACCTAATTCAACATCTTCACCTCATTCAACATCTTCACCTCATTCAACATCTTCACCTCATTCAACATCTTCACCTCATACAACATCTTCACCTCATTCAACACCTTCACCTCATTCAACACCTTCACCTCATTCAACATCTTCACCTCATTCAACATCTTCACCTCATTCAACATCTTCACCTCATTCAACACCTTCACCTCATTCAACATCTTCACCTCATTCAACATCTTCACCTCATTCAACACCTTCAACTCATTCAACATCTCCAGCTCATTCAACATCTTCACCTCATTCAACATCTCCACCTCATTCAACACCTTCACCTCATTCAACATCTTCACCTCATTCAACATCTTCACCTCATTCAACATCTTCACCTTAACACCTTCACCTTATTCAACACCTTCACCTCATTCAACACCTTCACCTCATTCAACATCTTCACCTCATTCAACATCTTCACCTCATTCAACATCTTCACCTCATTCAACACCTTCACCTCATTCAACATCTTCACCTAATTCAACATCTTCTCCTCATTCAACATCTTCACCTCATTCAACATCTTCACCTCATTCAACACCTTCACCTCATTCAACACCTTCACCTCATTCAACATCTACACCTCATTCAACATCTTCACCTCATTCAACATCTTCACCTCATTCAACATCTTCACCTCATTCAACACCTTCACCTCATTCAACATCTTCACCTCTTTCAACATCTTCACCTCATTCAACACCTTCACCTCATTCAACATCTTCACCTAATTCAACATCTTCACCTCATTCAACATCTTCACCTCATTCAACATCTTCACCTCATTCAACACCTTCACCTCATTCAACACCTTCACCTCATTCAACAGCTTCACCTCATTCAACATCTTCACCTCATTCAACATCTTTACCTCATTCAACATCTTCACCTCATTCAACATCTTCACCTCATTCAACACCTTCACCTCATTCAACACCTTCACCTCATTCAACATCTTTACCTCATTCAACATCTTCACCTCATTCAACATCTTCACCTCATTCAACATCTTCACTCATTCAACATCTTCACTCTATTCAACACCTTCACCTCATTCAACACCTTCACCTCATTCAACATCTTCACCTCATTCAACATCTTCACCTCATTCAACACCTTCACCTCATTCAACATCTCCACCTCATTCAACATCTTCACCTCATTCAACATCTCCACCTCATTCAACACCTTCACCTCATTCAACATCTTCACCTCATTCAACATCTTCACCTCATTAAACATCTTCACCTCATTCAACATCTTCACCTCATTCAACATCTTCACCTCATTCAACATCTTCACCTTAACACCTTCACCTTATTCAACACCTTCACCTCATTCAACATCTTCACCTCATTCAACATCTCCACCTCATTCAACACCTTCACCTCATTCAACATCTTCACCTCATTCAACATCTTCACCTCTTTCAACACCTTCACCTCATTCAACATCTCCATCCCATTCAACATCTTCACCTCATTCAACATCTTCACCTCATTCAACATCTTCACCTTAACACCTTCACCTTATTCAACACCTTCACCTTATTCAACACCTTCACCTCATTCAACATCTTCACCTCATTCAACACCTTCACCTCATTCAACATCTTCACCTCTTTCAACATCTTCACCTCATTCAACATCTTCACCTCATTCAACATCTTCACCTCATTCAACACCTTCACCTCATTCAACACCTTCACCTCATTCAACATCTCCACCTCATTCAACAACTCCACCTCATTCAACATCTTCACCTCATTCAACATCTTCACCTCATTCAACACCTTCACCTCATTCAACATCCCCACTCATTCAACATCTTCACCTCATTCAACACCTTCACCTCATTCAACATCTTCACCTCATTCAACATCTTCACCTCATTCAACATCTTCACTCTTTCAACATCTTCACTCATTCAACACCTTCACCTCATTCAACATCTTCACCTCATTCAACATCTTCACCTCATTCAACATCTTCACCTCATTCAACATCTTCACCTCATTCAACACCTTCACCTCATTCAACATCTTCACCTAATTCAACATCTTCACCTCATCCAACATCTTCACCTCATTCAACATCTTCACCTCATTCAACATCTTCACCTCATTCAACATCTTCACCTCATTCAACACCTTCACCTCATTCAACACCTTCACCTCATTCAACATCTTCACCTCATTCAACATCTTCACCTCATTCAACATCTTCACCTCATTCAACATCTTTACCTCATTCAACACCTTCACCTCATTCAACATCTTCACCTCATTCAACATCTTCACCTTAACACCTTCACCTTATTCAACACCTTCACCTCATTCAACATCTTCACCTCATTCAACATCTTCACCTCATTCAACATCTTCACCTCTTTCAACATCTTCACCTCATTCAACACCTTCACCTCATTCAACATCTTCACCTCATTCAACATCTTCACCTCATTCAACATCTTCACCTCATTCAACACCTTCACCTCATTCAACATCTTCACCTAATTCAACATCTTCACCTCATTCAACATCTTCACCTCATTCAACATCTTCACCTCATTCAACATCTTCACTCATACAACATCTTCACTCATTCAACACCTTCACCTCATTCAACACCTTCACCTCATTCAACATCTTCACTCATTCAACATCTTCACCTCATTCAACATCTTCACCTCATTCAACACCTTCACCTCATTCAACATCTTCACCTCATTCAACATCTTCACCTCATTCAACACCTTCAACTCATTCAACATCTCCAGCTCATTCAACATCTTCACCTCATTCAACATCTCCACCTCATTCAACACCTTCACCTCATTCAACATCTTCACCTCATTCAACATCTTCACCTCATTCAACATCTTCACCTTAACACCTTCACCTTATTCAACACCTTCACCTCATTCAACACCTTCACCTCATTCAACATCTTCACCTCATTCAACATCTTCACCTCATTCAACATCTTCACCTCATTCAACACCTTCACCTCATTCAACATCTTCACCTAATTCAACATCTTCACCTCATTCAACATCTTCACCTCATTCAACATCTTCACCTCATTCAACACCTTCACCTCATTCAACACCTTCACCTCATTCAACATCTACACCTCATTCAACATCTTCACCTCATTCAACATCTTCACCTCATTCAACATCTTCACCTCATTCAACACCTTCACCTCATTCAACACCTTCACCTCATTCAACATCTTCACCTCATTCAACATCTTCACCTCATTCAACATCTTCACCTCATTCAACATCTTCACCTCATTCAACATCTTCCCCTCATTCAACACCTTCACCTCATTCAACACCTTCACCTCATTCAACACCTTCACCTCATTCAACATCTTCACCTCATTCAACATCTTCACCTCATTCAACACCTTCACCTCATTCAACATCTTCACCTCATTCAACATCTTACCTCATTCAACACCTTCAACTCATTCAACATCTCCACTCTCATTCAACACCTTCACCTCATTCAACATCTTCACCTCATTCAACATCTTCACCTCATTCAACATCTTCACCTCATTCAACATCTTCACCTCATTCAACATCTTCACCTCATTCAACATCTTCACCTTAACACCTTCACCTTATTCAACACCTTCACCTCATTCAACATCTTCACCTCATTCAACATCTCCACCTCATTCAACACCGTCACCTCATTCAACATCTTCACCTCATTCAACATCTTCACCTCTTTCAACACCTTCACCTCATTCAACATCTCCACCCCATTCAACATCTTCACCTCATTCAACATCTTCACCTCATTCAACATCTTCACCTTAACACCTTCACCTTATTCAACACCTTCACCTTATTCAACACCTTCACCTCATTCAACATCTTCACCTCATTTAACATCTTCACCTAATTCAATATCTTCACCTCATTCAACATCTTCACCTCATTCAACATCTTCACCTCATTCAACATCTTCACCTCATTCAACATCTTCACCTCATTCAACATCTTCAACTCATTCAACACCTTCACCTCATTCAACACCTTCACCTCATTCAACATCTTCACCTCATTCAACATCTTCACCTCATTCAACATCTTCACCTCATTCAACACCTTCACTCATTCAACATCTTCACCTCATTCAACATCTTCACCTCATTCAACACCTTCAACTCATTCAACATCTCCACCTCATTCAACATCTTCACCTCATTCAACATCTCCACTCATTCAACACCTTCACCTCATTCAACATCTTCACCTCATTCAACATCTTCACCTCATTCAACATCTTCACCTTAACACCTTCACCTTATTCAACACCTTCACCTCATTCAACATCTTCACCTCATTCAACATCTCCACCTCATTCAACACCTTCACCTCATTCAACATCTTCACCTCATTCAACATCTTCACCTCTTTCAACACCTTCACCTCATTCAACATCTCCACCCCATTCAACATCTTCACCTCATTCAACATCTTCACCTCATTCAACATCTTCACCTTAACACCTTCACCTTATTCAACACCTTCATCTTATTCAACACCTTCACCTCATTCAACATCTTCACCTCATTCAACACCTTCACCTCATTCAACACCTTCACCTCATTCAACATCTTCACCTCTTTCAACATCTTCACCTCATTCAACACCTTCACCTCATTCAACATCTTCACCTCATTCAACATCTTCACCTCATTCAACATCTTCACCTCATTCAACACCTTCACCTCATTCAACATCTTCACCTAATTCAATATCTTCACTCATTCAACATCTTCACCTCATTCAACATCTTCACCTCATTCAACATCTTCACCTCATTCAACATCTTCACCTCATTCAACATCTTCACCTCATTCAACACCTTCCTCATTCAACACCTTCACCTCATTCAACATCTTCACCTCATTCAACATCTTCAACTCATTCAACATCTTCACCTCATTCAACACCTTCACCTCATTCAACATCTTCACCTCATTCAACATCTTCACCTCATTCAACACCTTCAACTCATTCAACATCTCCACCTCATTCAACATCTTCACCTCATTCAACATCTCCACCTCATTCAACACCTTCACCTCATTCAACATCTTCACCTCATTCAACATCTTCACCTCATTCAACATCTTCACCTTCACACCTTCACCTTATTCAACACCTTCACCTCATTCAACATCTTCACCTCATTCAACATCTCCACCTCATTCAACATCTTCACCTCATTCAACATCTTCACCTCTTTCAACACCTTCACCTCTTTCAACACCTTCACCTCATTCAACATCTCCACCCCATTCAACATCTTCACCTCATTCAACATCTTCACCTCATTCAACATCTTCACCTTAACACCTTCACCTTATTCAACACCTTCATCTTATTCAACACCTTCACCTCATTCAACATCTTCACCTCATTCAACACCTTCACCTCATTCAACATCTTCACCTCTTTCAACATCTTCACCTCATTCAACACCTTCACCTCATTCAACATCTTCACCTCATTCAACACCTTCACCTCATTCAACATCTTCACCTCATTCAACATCTTCACCTCATTCAACATCTTCACCTCATTCAACATCTTCACCTCATTCAACACCTTCACCTCATTCAACATCTCACCTCATTCAACATCTTCACCTCCTTCAACACCTTCAACTCATTCAACATCTTCACCTCATTCAACATCTTCACCTCATTCAACATCTTCACCTCTTTCAACATCTTCACCTCATTCAACATCTTCACCTCATTCAACACCTTCACCTCATTCAACATCTTCACCTCCTTCAACATCTTCACCTCATTCAACATCTTCACCTCATTCAACATCTCCACATTCGTCATTCTAGCAGTTCATGGCATTCTTATCGTTCTTCTGTCAAATAACATCTCTGTGTAAAACTCTATACCAACGATTAAAGATCAAAACATAAATTCAGTTTGTACGAGGAAGTACAAGAGATTAAATCATTAGTGATCAGTTTTTGATGGTGACGTTTTTCCTACTGTTCACTGGTATTTTACCATATTTGTATCTTACATCCTGTGTTTGATAAAGACCGTTTCGTCGAAACATCGATTTTCCTTGCAAGTTTGAAAATTTGTCAGGCCTTCCAATGTTGTCTATATAACTAATCTTTTAACGTATATTTAATCTCTTCCTAACATGCTTTAATCTCTCTACTTGTTTTTTGTTTGTTTGTTTGTTGCTGCCTTGATAAAGACCTATTTGTCGAAACGTCGATTGTTTTATCTTTGTTACGTACGTATGCCTTGATTTTGTCAAACTATAATTTACCCGCTAATAAATTTACCACCATTGCTTCGTGTTTTCATCTTTCGTCTTTATAAATCAACTCGAAATGTGAAGGGAAGTAATCACTTCATCGATGATAAAATATTTTGGTATGTTCACGATCGTTTCCCTTGAGTTATGTCCAGTTCAGAAAGTCGTAAACCTAATACTGCAAGACCCAGCAATGCATATGTAATAAAAGAAATATTAAACTAGGTCTCCTCTTATTATCTTTAACTAATCAACAGATTTTTATACAATATAATCAACAAGACAATCTTTATTTGAAATCTACTGGAACCTCTACAGGAAGATATACTTCTATATGTAACAATCTAGTAAATACTTCTATATGCAACAATCTAGTAAATACTTCTATATGCAACAATCTAGTAAATACTTCTATATGTAACAATCTAGTAAATACTTCTATATGTAACAATCTAGTAAATCTTTATATGTAAAATCTAGTAAATACTTCTATATGTAACAATCTAGTAAATACTTCTATATGTAACAATCTAGTAAATACTTCTATATGCAACAATCTAGTAAATACTTCTATATGCAACAATCTAGTAAATACTTCTATATGTAACAATCTAGTAAATACTTCTATATGTAACAATCTAGTAAATACTTCTATATGTAACAATCTAGTAAATACTTCTATATGTAACAATCTAGTAAATACTTCTATATGTAACAATCTAGTAAATACTTCTATATGCAACAATCTAGTAAACAAAAAAAGATGAAAATGTAAAGGCATTCTTAAATAGTACTATAATATTAAATATCTAGGCTCCACTGGGAGTTGAACCCACGCTCCTCGACCATTTGGCTAAGATCAAAGTGTAGTGTCCACTTGATCACGGTCTGAGCCTTGGTAGAGCCATAAACCCTTTAGAACCAATAATCAAATAAATATATTAAAATATGCCGAGCAGTTCACATTCGAAAGAATGAAAACGTTCCGAGTTTTTATACATTTCAAACTAACAGGGCCCATCCGCTGCTGCACTAACGAAAAGGACCAAACACCAAGTTAAAAAACATACTAAGAATGTAAAGTGAGTGGTTGATGGTGAGAAATCAAATATTCTGGACACGTAGTGAGACACCACCATCTGTTGAAAACTATAATATAATCAAAGTAAGCGGTCAAGAAACAGTCATGGATATATTTCTAAGGTAAACATTACATTATGGACAAAGAACAGGTATCACCACAATGTCAAAGGTCAGGCAGTGTTGCAAGTGCATACAGTCGACCTTCCATGTGGAGATGGCACCTAATCAATCACACCTCATCATCATCATTTGTTGAATGCCCTTTAAGCTTCATGAATGATACGTTTTTATTTTCTCTGTTTGAGTGTAAGCCTCTCTCTCTCTATATATATATATCTGTTTATGTTTCATTGTATTCAATTTAGAGTACATAATTCTATCTTTATTCTAACCATCTTTCCAAAATACTTTCAACTAATTATTGTTTTTCCTTTATTAATTCTTTCAGGTGAGTCTTATCTGGATTATTATGTTAAGGATTAACAAGCGCTTAAGGTAAGGTCTGATATTTTGTTACTAATAACAGGTGGCGGGACACGCTGTAACTGTTCACGTGAAATTAACCTGTTAACCTGTAAAACCTGATATTTCATTCTAACCGTATCTGACCGTATTACATTCCGATTCCGAAAACAACTTTACAAATAGATTGATACTAAATTCCCTGTGCGAAGAACGGGTAAAACTGCTAGTAACGCATAAATTGCAAACATTCATCAACTTGCGTCTGCGCAGAATAGGGAGACTGAGCTGGTATGATAGGGTCACAAATGAGGAACTTATGGAGAGAACAAGACATATTCCAGTGAACCAAGAGGTTAAAGAAAGACGCCGACGCATATAGGACACACTTTCCGAAAGCCTGAGGGGGAATAACCAGAAGGGTCCTTTCCTGGAGCTCGCGGGACAGCGAAAGAGGGGAGGCCGAGAAATACATGGAGACGAGATTTGGAGGTAGAGATCAATAATATAAAGAAAAGCTGGAGGAAGCCGCAGGAGATAGCTAGAGATAATAAGACATTGCATGAGCTCGTCGAGGGCCTGTGCCAATCCGGGTTAAACATGCAGAGACAGAGAGCGAGAGATAGAGACACTCCACATGAATATATCTGATTGTTATTGCTGTATCATTTTTCCGTTTTCGTTTTTAACATGTATTTCGTTTTTAACATGTATTTCGTTTTTAATCACAAATTGTCATTTTATGCCCGTTATGGATTTATCGTTTGACAGTATATGTGATGTCTGGTGTATAGTAAGTCTGAATTTCTTCTCTTCTTGTGTATACTTTGCCTTTTCATCGATACGTCGCTATATCTTGTTTTTGTACTTTGAAAAACTATATTACTTGGTTTTTACGTGTTTCGTATTTTACTACATAGTTTTACTGCAGTCTTCATTTGTATATATATTTATATATTTATATATCGATGATACATTTATGATATCTTACGTGCTTATTGATATTATGCTATATGATACATTCCAAGATACAAGATAGTTTTTCAGAAACTGAAATCTGATCTAGTGTAATTCACCAACTGAAATCTGATCTAGTGTAATTCACCAACTGAAATCTGATCTAGTGTAATTCACCAACTGAAATCTGATCTAGTGTAATTCAGAAACTGAAATCTGATCTAGTGTAATTCACTAACTGAAATCTGTTGTAGCAAATGTTGTAACATGTTGATGACTTCTGGATTGTGGAGAATAAAGATATTGCTGCTTTCAAATATTTGAAGATCAGGGATGACTTCATTGCACGATGTTTCCCCCATATGGCTCGGTTCCTGTCCGCAGAAGTGGCACGTTCCTGCATTAAAGTGTTACACAAAACACGGACAAGGTAGCTCCGGCAACAATCGTAGGAATCTTAGAAATAAATAGGAACATAACGACGCAGTGTGGATTCGAACTCACGACCATGGAAAGGCAATACAAATGGCTTAACTACTTCATCAGAGACACCAACGTTTTCATTTAATTCTCACTCATTCTGCCCTCTTATTCATTCCATTTTTCCGTTGTCGTTCATTCACGTTTTCTGTCGTATTTATTATGTTTTCTTCTCTCATTCAATATTTATAACATAATGGGTAATTCTGCTGTCATTTTGACTTCATTTAGTTTGTATGTATCATAGGTTCATTCTTATGTCATCCATTCAGTTCTTATGTCATCCATTCAGTTCTTATGTCACCCATTCAGTTCTTATGTCATCCATTCAGTTCTTATGTAATCCATTCAGTTCTTATGTCATCCATTCAGTTCTTATGTCATCCATTCAGTTCTTTTGTCATTCATTCAGTTCTTATGTCATCCAATCATTTCTCATGAAGAACCATTTGACCGTTCAAAAATCGAGAAGATCAGGTTGGAAAGCCGCTGCCCAGGCAAATGCATTAAAAAATAAAAATGAAATTCATGCAAAATATCTTCATCATCTTCAAAATTACATTGGGGACCCTCACCGGTGCTACGGAGTTCGTGCACTGCCGCTGAGATCTTCCTGTGTAAGAAAGAGATCGAGCACACATGGTTACTCACCAAAGTACTATGACGATGATATATCAATCAATCAGTCAGTTCACATGTCATTCATTCCGGTCTCCTTTCTCATTCATTATTTTCTCTTACGTCAATCATTCTGCTCTATTCTGTGATTTATATTCTTTTCATCTGGTGCATTTAATTTGTTCTTTACTGTCATCAATTCTGTTTTATTCTGTCTGTCATTCTGATCTCCTTAGTTTTTTCTTTCTGGTGTCCTCTACGATTTATCCTCTCTCATCTGCTATTTATTTTCTTATCCTCTGTCATTCATTCTGTTTTCCTTTTGTGTTCATCTTCTCTGTCATTCATTTTGTTTTCCTTTTGTGTTCATCTTCTCTGTCATTCATTCTGTTTTCCTTTTGAGTTCATCTTCTCTGTCATTAATTCTGTTTTCCTTTTGTGTTCATCTTCTCTGTCATTAATTCTGTTTTCCTTTTGAGTTCATCTTCTCTGTCATTAATTCTGTTTTCCTTTTGTGTTCATCTTCTCTGTCATTAATTCTGTTTTCCTTTTGTGTTCATCTTCTCTGTCATTAATTCTGTTTTCCTTTTGTGTTATCTTCTGTCATTCATTCTGTTTTCCTTTCTGAGTTCATCTTCTCTGTCATTTCATTCTGTTTTATTTATTTTCTTCTGTTACACTCTGTCATTCATTCGTTTCCTTAGTTCATGTTATCTGTCATTCATTCATAGTGACTTGTCATTCATCAATATTGACTCTGTCATTCATTCAATAGTGACTTTGTCATTCATTCAATAGTGACTCTGTCATTCATTCAATAGTGACTCTGTCATTCATTCAATAGTGACTTTGTCATTCATTCAATAGTGACTCTGTCATTCATTCAATAGTGACTCTGTCATTCATTCAATAGTGACTCTGTCATTCATTCAATAGTGACTCTGTCTTTCATTCAATAGTGACTCTGTCTTTCATTCAATAGTGACTCTGTCATTCATTCAATAGTGACTTTGTCATTCATTCAATAGTGACTCTGTCATTCATTCAATAGTGACTCTGTCATTCTTTTCAATAGTGACTCTGTCATTCATTCAATAGTGACTCTGTCTTTCATTCAATAGTGACTCTGTCTTTCATTCAATAGTGACTCTGTCATTCATTCAATAGTGACTTTGTCATTCATTCAATAGTGACTCTGTCATTCATTCAATAGTGACTCTGTCATTCATTCAATAGTGACTCTGTCATTCATTCAATAGTGACTCTGTCATTCATTCAATAGTGACTCTGTCATTCATTCAATAGTGACTCTGTCATTCATTCAATAGTGACTCTGTCATTCATTCAATAGTGAGACTATCGTGACATACCTACAATAGTGAGACTATCGTGACATACCTACGGGCTCTCTGTGGTTAAGTAGTTAAGCCCTTTGTCTTGTGAGTCGTGGGCTCGAATCCGGACCGCGCCGTTTTGTTCACGAGTACAGTTTTTTCCAGAGACCGTAGGATTGTTGCTGGAGCTACGGAGTTCGTGCTGTGTGTAGTACTCTCGGCAGGTGGTGTGCCATTTTTGCGGAAAGTGACCGAGCCATATGGGGTCAAACTGGAGTAATGAAGTCAATTCTTCAACTTTAAAATCCTTTTTTTTCGATCCAGAAGCTCTTGAGCTTTTAACTCTTGGGCTCGGTGCCATGGACATCGTAAACCTTCGGTTCGGTGCCACGAACCGTGAATCTTGAGAACCTGTGGTTTTTCTACCAGCCCGCGGATTTGAACTCGCACTCACAGAGGGCTTTTAAACCCTAGGCACCATCTAAAAAATAAAAGTAACGGTTAACTAACTCTCCCAGAAGTACTAGCTGATAGTAGCAGTACATACCGCTATCATTGCAGAGTTCTGTCTTCTTTTCCCCAACACACATACCCTTCTCCCAATCAAAGAGAATCTAGCCCCAGGAGAATGAATCGACGGATATAGATACCAAATGCCCCTTAATGCGTTGCTATTCTGGGAGCTCAATGCTATTTTAGGCCTGAACAGTTTAACGGGTAGACGGATCAGCGTTGCCGATGTTGTCACGTTAAGAATGGCTCCACTAAAAACTGCTCATACACCCCATCTTAAACAGAAAATAGAGTTCGTGTCATATTACAATAGAGCTAAGAACAAATGCATCTATAGCTCGCGGCTGTGCCAAACTGATCCATGTAGTGGAATTTTTATTCTTTTAGTTTAGAACTTGCATACACTAATCCTGTAGGAAATAGAGTGAAGAGCAAGGGGAGGGGATGGAAGGGGATAGATGCTGACTCGGAAATATATAAATAACAAAATTCTTGGATATAATATTTATATATAAATTCTTTTATATAATATTTATATATAAAATCTTGGATATAATATTTATATATGAAATCATGGATATAATATTTATATATAAATTCTTGGATATAATATTTATATATAAATTCTTGGATATAATATTTATATATAAATTCTTGGATATAATATTTATATATAAATTTTTGGATATAATATTTATATATAAATTCTTGGATATAATATTTATTAATAAATTCTTGGATATAATATTTATTAATAAATTCTTGGATATAATAGTTATATATAAATTCCTGGATATAATATTTATATATAAATATTTGAATTCTCCGAAAGAAGTTTATTATTATTTTTCATATTTGTTGGCCTACACGTTCTGATATAACCAATAAAAGGTTCGACATTAGGTTGAAAAGAGCGTGCCTCGGCTTAAAGACGCTTTAACCCCCTACTTAACAAACAATAATATATGTATGCAAGTCAGCGTTTCTAGGTGACTTACTTACTTACTTATTCCTCTCTGCTCCTCGTGGAGCATAGGGCCTCAACAGTTGTTCGACACTCTTCTCAGTCTCTGGCTGTTTTCTTTATGGTCTCTCACGAAGACTTCAAGAAGACTTGGTTATTGGTTACACAAATGACGTCAATGCACTCGAGTACACCCATAGGGCTCAGTCTTCCCAACAGATATGGAAGAGTATGCAAACTGATGGTTCCGTGGCTCCCTGGTTAAACATACTCTTCACTCTGCCCCCAAGCATCCAGTTCTACTTGTACAACGGGTAACTCCAAACTGCTTGAATCTGTTATACATACTGATGGTTCCCGTGGCTCCCTGGTTAAACTCTTCACTCTGCATCCAGTTCTACTTGTATAACGGGTAACTCGAAACTGCTTAAATCTGTTATCGGAATACACTATAAAAGTGATGACATGCGCAGTGACAGCCTTGGACAAGTGGACTTGATATCTCTGTACTATAGAATCCCTAGTGTGCCGCCCTCGTAAAATGAGAACAATGAACTCTAAGAAAATATTTGATATTATTAATATTATATTACTTTAATATTTCATTTTGTCTTCATGTTCTCTCATTCTTATTTGGTTGATCATCAGTTACCAGTTGTATCCGTTATATGAGGACTATCATCATAGAGCTCCGGACAATCCATTTGTGCTCCGATCTCCACCTCAACAAACCCAGCTGCTTCCAGCGATCCAACACGCACGTGGCCCAACACGCCCGTTCGATGTGGAATAATCAATCTCTTAGCATATTTGGTATGTCGTTCTTTTCGGGCTGCCCCAATATTGACACCCATCTCTCTCAATCTGGTCAGCGAGTGGGATTCACAACCCTGAAACGCCTCTGTTCGGAAATACTCTCTCAGTGCGTTAAGAATGTAATTTCGGTCCATGGCAGCTCTCCATGATATTGTAGCCATGCCAGCCAATCTATTAGTTCGTTCATTTGGTTCATCGTATTTTGTTTATGTTGTATTTCTATTGTCTTTCTTTGTGAAACAATATTTGCTAACTCTCTACTTGTATGTTTGGTATAATTGTATTGCTAACTCTCTACTTGTATTGCTAACTTTCTACTTGTATTTGCTAACACTCTACTTGTATTACTAACTTTCTACTTGTATTGCTAACTTTCTACTTGTATTGCTAACTCTCTACTTGTATTGCTAACTTTCTACTTGTATTGCTAACTTTCTACTTGTATTGCTAACTCTCTACTTGTATTGCTAACTCTCTACTTGTATTGCTAACTTTCTACTTGTATTGCTAACTCTCTACTTGTATTACTAACTTTCTACTTGTATTGCTAACTCTCTACTTGTATTGCTAACTCTCTACTTGTATGTTTGGTATAAAGCCGAAGAGATAACTTTATTGTACAGTTTTCCCCATATGTCTCCTTCACGGTCCACAGAAATGTTGGACAAGTCTATGTTGTTTGTTTTTGGGGACTTTAGGAAACTTATTGATTACAACTTACTGTTGGTAGTTTTTGCGTAGAAGCAACGAAGCGTCCATCGTTATGTATCGTTACTCTTAATTTGAAGCAACAGTCGTACACTTTTTTAAGGGCACACGCACTCACGCGTTGGCTCATTCACACGTACACACTCACTTCCACTTACACACTCACTTCCACTTACACACTCACTTCCACTTACACACTCACTTCCACTTACACACTCACTTCCACTTACATATTAATTACACAACTATCTCTCTCGACCACACACACCACAGACACTCACTTCCACTTACATACTAATTACACAACTATCTCTCTCGACCACACACACCACAGACACTCACTTCCACTTACAGACTAATTACTCAACTATCTCTCTCGACCACACACCACAGACACTCACTTCCACTTACAGACTAATTACTCAACTATCTCTCTCGACCACACACACCACAGACACTCACACACCTACTCTAACTCACTTATTGACTTACTGATTGAAATAGTTCACTAACATATTTACACATGCTAACACACACGCACACACACAAACTATGATATTCACATACTCCCTTGCAGACTTGTTCACTCCTTTTATCTCATTTTTGTCTCTCATTCTCTTTAAAATATGTGTTCCACTAAAAAAAACTACATTCAGTTTAAGCAGATAGTCAGTTTAAGCAGATAGTCGGTTTAAGCAGATAGTCGGTTTAAGCAGATAGTCGGTTTAAGCAGATAGTCGGTTTAAGCAGATAGTCGGTTTAAGCAGATAGTCGGTTTAAGCAGATAGTCAGTTTAAGCAGATAGTCGGTTTAAGCAGATAGTCGGTTTAAGCAGATAGTCGGTTTAAGCAGATAGTCGGTTTAAGCAGATAGTCGGTTTAAGCAGATAGATAGTCGGTTTAAGCAGATAGTCGGTTTAAGCAGATAGTCGGTTTAAGCAGATAGTCGGTTTAAGCAGATAGTCAGTTTAAGCAGATAGTCGGTTTAAGCAGATAGTCGGTTTAAGCAGATAGTCGGTTTAAGCAGATAGTCAGTTTAAGCAGATAGTCAGTTTAAGCAGATATTCAGTTTAAGCAGATAGTCAGTTTAAGCAGATAGTCGGTTTAAGCAGATAGTCGGTTTAAGCAGATAGTCGGTTTAAGCAGATAGATAGTCGGTTTAAGCAGATAGTCGGTTTAAGCAGATAGTCGGTTAAATGTAATTCGGTATAAGTGTGCTCTACTGTTATTGAGAAGAACTAGGAAGTAATGGACAAATAACAGATTGACAAATTTCACTAGAATGTCAAGAAAAGAGATGCTTCGAAAGTATACAACCAACTTTAAATGTAAGTATGACACCTAGTCACATATGTAAGTGTGACACCTAGTCACATATGTAAGTGTGACACCTAGTCACATATGTAAGTATGACACCTAGTCACATATGTAAGTATGACACCTAGTCACATATTCTGTCAATCATGTTTATCTTCTGTTCTTCTATTTCTTTAATATCCCTCGCGCTTGGACTCTGCTCTTCGGCCACATACAAAGTCATATTTCTGAAGAATTTGGGTTCTGTGGTTTTATATACTCTCCGTATAGACGCTGTGGGCAGCTGTGCTATCTCCTACTGACAACTAGATTGTTGGGCAAGAGAAGCTGTGGGCAGCTGTGTGTATCTCCTACTGACAGCTAGATTGTTGGGCAAGAGAAGCTGTGGGCAGCTGTGTGTATCTCCTACTGACAGCTAGATTGCTGGGCAAGAGAAGCTGTGGGCAGCTGTGTGTATCTCCTACTGACAGCTAGATTGCTGGGCAAGAGAAGCTGTGGGCAGCTGTGTGTATCTCCTACTGACAGCTAGATTGCTGGGCAAGAGAAGCTGTGGGCAACTGTATGTATCTCCTACTGACAACTAGATTGTTAGTGATATCATACTACCTTGTATAGATTGTTGGGTATGAGAAACTGTGGGGCAACTGTACGAATCTACCACGAACTGATATTTCTTGCATCTCTCAGCAAAGTTCGTTTCAGTGGCTCCTTATGTCGTCCTTTCTTTCTCGAAATCTTTGTCTCCCACTTCAATGTCTGCTTTGGTATTCTTTGATCAGTTCTTTTCAAGATATGTCCAACATATCTCCATCTTCTCTTTCTTATAACAGTTGTTACTAGTGGTTGTCCAGTCATTTCTCTGATTTCGTCACTTCTCATGAATCCGTTCCATTTTATGTTCATTATTTTTCGCAGACATCTATTTTCAAATGCATTCAACTTGCTTTCTATATCTTTAGTCATTTTCCAACTCTCGCTGGCATATGTTAGAATTGATACAACAACTCTCGCTGGCATATGTTAGAATTGATACAATTCTCGCTGGCATATGTTAGAATTGATACAACAACTCTCGCTGGCATATGTTAGAATTTATAATAGCCGTCCATCGCAAGCGATGATGACAACAATCTCAGACGTGTACTGTTGCACCTCTCTGGTGTGTGCGGAGGTGACTGTAGAGTCCAATCCTAGAACAGAATCCCCGACCACAGGTGGGGCATACATGATCAAGGTTAGACATGTGCGTGTTGTGTGCTCTGTCTTTCGCGCTGCTCGTTTTCTCTGTGACTCAACAATACGATGATTCTCAGCTATTCGGGTTCCTCTTTGTTGTTACAGCGCCACATTTGGCGATCTTGCGCAATGGATTCCCAGCACGTATTGTCTATATCGAAGCATTTCAGAGACACTTTAAGAGTGTCTTTAAAGCGTTTTTCTGTCCACCAGCTAAACGTCTGCCACCTTCAAGCTCGCCATACATCAACTTAGAATTGATACAACAACTCTCGCTGGCATATGTTAGGATTGATACAACAACTCTCGCTGGCATATGTTAGGATTGATACAACAACTCTCGCTGGCATATGTTAGAATTGATACAAAAACTCTCGCTGGCATATGTTAGGATTGATACAACAACTCTCGCTGGCATATGTTAGAATTGATACAACAACATAGTGAATACTTGAGACAAAACAATTCCAAATGCTTGGCCGAAACGAGTGCACAAATTATCATATGGGCTTCCAAACGTTTACCACGTTCATATTTCAATTTTATTTTCCAGTAAAATTACAGTTTTACTATTGTTACTTTTCTGTAATCTTTGTGTTATCTGTAATCTATGTGTTATCTGTAATCTTTGTGTTATCTGTAATCTATGTGTTATCTGTAATCTTTGTGTTATCTGTAATCTTTGTGTTATCTGTAATCTTTGTGTTATCTGTAATCTTTGTGTTATCTGTAATCTTTGTGTTATCTGTAATCTATGTGTTATCTGTAATCTATGTGTTATCTGTAATCTATGTGCTATATAGTGACTCGGTCTATTAACCCCGACGCTATGAGTTCGAATCACGCTGCGGATAATTTGGTTGCAAATTGTTTCGCGTGGATTTTTACAAAGGACGATGGCACCACCCGTTCAGAAAGCAATGGCAAACTACTGAACGTAATAATGCCTAGAAAAATCACAAACAGCGTTTAAAAAAGCTGGGGTTGATTCGCAAAGTCCTGTAAAGGATATGCAATTAACTTGTATGTGTTATATATATGCGTCTGCAGGTTTGGCTCTAGTGCGGTCCTCGTGGCCTTGAACTTGTCACAATCTGCCTTCATTATAATTTGTTTATGAGCTGCCAGGTGTCGACTACCATACTGTGATAGAAGTAACATATCTACCATAATATAAGCAACATATGTGCAGCTTCCGGCCTGTCGTTAGCCTTATTCATATCTTTGCCTAATATTCAACAATATATTTACAATTCAAATAGTAGGCATACTTTAGACATACTTTACGGAGAATCAATAGTTGAAATAGTGTTTTTTTTATCTAAGCAAACATAGAGCGCAATTGACATTAACAACAGAAATAAGTTATACAATGGAAAGAATAATGTGCACTACACAGTTGACTTATGTGTACAGTAATAACACCATCGAGAGTTTGATTATGTTATGTTATGTTATGTTATGCGAACGACGTCATGGTACATTGGGCATTCCCATTCGCGCTCTGTCCTCCGCTTAGCAGCCATCCCAAAGTCCCAAATTTCTCACCGTAAACATGAGAAATTGATTAGTATATCCTTCTCTCTACCACGAAGACGACACTGTCTGGCATGTCCAAACTTAATACCTAATTCTCGAACTCTTTCCAGTGTCTGAGACTCGCTCATGTCACATAAATAGAGTTTGACTAGCACAGTGGTAGTAAGTTGAAGCTATCCTAACATAGTTGTAGTAAGTTGAACTATCCTAGCACAGTGGTAGTAAGTTGAAGCTATTCTAGCATAGTTGTAGTGAGTTGAAGCTATCCTAGCACAGTGGTAGTAAGTTGAAGCTATTCTAGCATAGTTGTAGTGAGTTGAAGCTATCCTAACACAGTGGTAGTAAATTGAACCTATCATAACATAGTTGTAGTAAGTTGAAGCTATCCTAGCACAGTGGTAGTAAGTTGAAGCTATCCTAGCACAGTGGTAGTAAGTTGAAGCTATCCTAGCACAGTGGTAGTAAGTTGAAGCTATTCTAACATAGTTGTAGTAAGTTTAAGCTATTCTAGCATAGTTGTAGTAAGTCATGTACAGGAACAGAGTGCAGATCTAGTACAATGAAAGTGCAGATCTAGTACAATGAAAGGGCAGATCTAGTACAATGAAAGTGCAGATCTAGTACAGTGAAAGGGCAGATCTAGTACAATGAAAGGGCAGATCTAGTACAATGAAAGTGCAGATCTAGTACAATGAAAGGACAGATCTAGTACAATGAAAGTGCAGATCTAGTATAGTTAAAGTGGAGATCTAGTATAGGGAAAGTGCAGATCTAGTCACAGTGAAAGTGCAGATCTAGTCACAGTTAAAGTGCGGATCTAGTACAGTGAAAGTGCGGATCTACACAGTGGCAATGAGACATACACCATTGGATGTAAGCCCTAGCGGGTAAAGGTAAAACATAACAAAATAGAAGTAAAACATAACACACTAGAAGTAAAACATAACACACTAGAAGTAAAACATAATACACTAGAAGTAAAACATAACACAGTAGAAGTAAAACATAACACACTACAAGTAAAACATAACACAGTAGAAGTAAAACATAACACACTAGAAGTAATACATAACACAGTAGAATTAATACATAAAACAGTAGAAGTAATACATAAAACAGTAGAGTAATACAAACAGTAGAAGTAATACATAAACAGTAGAAGTAATACATAACACTAGAGTAATACATAACACATAAGTAATACATAACACAATAGAAGTAATACATAAAACACTAGAAGTAATCATAACATCAATAGAAGTAATACATAACAAGTAAAGTAAACCTAGCACATAAGTATAACTATATATGAATATTGTTTTACTGTCTCGTGATTTCTACAAGATTAGTCTAGTTAAGACACAATATTGTTGACTCAGTTAAGACACAATATTGCTGGCTCAGTTAAGACAGAATATTGCTTTCTCAGTTAAGACAGAATATTGCTGGCTCAGTTAAGACAGAATATTGCTGCTCAGTTAAGAACAATATTGCTGGCTCGAGTCAATGTACGTCCAGAAGATACAATATTGTTGGCTCGAGTCAATGTACGTCAGAAGATACAATATTGTGGTACAATCAAGTTCGTACAGAAGATACAATATTGCTGGCTCGAATCAATGTACGTCCAGTCATTACAACAGTTTACAACAGCTGCTACTTTTATCTTCTTCTTTCTCTATTCCAGTTTTGACTGATAGCGCCAGGATTAGAAGATGTTTCTAGAACATGCTCATCGTACATGGTATCTTTCACTGCATCTTTTATTTCTGTGGTCCACCCTTTGCGTGGGTAACCTTTGCCATGTATTCACTGTATCAGAATAACATTGATATTTCAGACTCACTGTCTGTTGGTAAATCAGCGTATGTGACCGAACCATTTAATTTGTTGTTTCTTGATGAAGTTCAGTAGTGATGTTATAACCACGTTTTCCCCCTGATGCCTTCATCCCTAACCGATCCTTTCTTGATACTCACAGTATTCTGCGTAGACACTCCAACGCTGTCGGGACTAGTTTTTAGATTAGTTTTCAGACACTCTTGTTATTCATGTCAAATTATAATCATTGATATTCTATATTTCCCAACAACAATAGTCATATTATGCTCATACTGATTCGCATTAATATAATCCGACTTAGCTGTTAAGGATTAGCAGTTAAGGATTAGCAGTTAAGGATTAGCAGTTAAGGATTAGCAGTTAAGGATTAGCAGTTAAGGATTAGCAGTTAAGGATTAGCAGTTAAGGATTAGCAGTTAAGGATTAGCAGTTAAGGATTAGCAGTTAAGGATTAGCAGTTAAGGATTAGCAGTAGACACTATATTAATATAGAACCAAGCATGTAGAATAAGCAAAGCACAGACAACAAAAATAACTACAATGAATTACAATGAAATACGATGAATACAGGGAAATACGATGCCTACGAAAAGTTACAAACAACACCAGAAAAGACATAGTCACCAACATCAGCATAAGATAGAAAGTTGGGACAGAACCTTGCTTAAATTACAGTTAGAAACAAAGTTCATCCACTGAATAAGAATGCATCTAAACTCTACTGTATACAATGTCTTCTACAACAGAACATTAGAAAGAAGGGAGAGGAGGCCACGACAAATATGGATAGATGGCATTGTCATCTATCATAAAGCACAAAATATGGATAGTGGATGTATCTATCATAAACAATATGGATAGATGGCATTGTCATCTATCATAAAGCACAAAATATGGATAGATGGCATTGTCATCTATCATAAAGCACAAAATATGGATAGATGGCATTGTCATCTATCATAAAGCACAAAATATGGATAGATGGCATTGTCATCTATCATAAAGCACAAAATATGGATAGACGGCATTGTCATCTATCATAAAGCACAAAATAACTAACACCCAAGCCACTAGAGCAACGCAAGACAAAAACAGAAAACCACAACACTGGATGACAATATGACGATAAAAGAAGAAGAAGAAGAAGTAGTAGACTTTGCCGCTGCATTGCTTGAAAGTCTATACTATTGTTTCCAAAACGTACATATCTCTTGTACTCTCTACATTTGTCATTAGATGATGTTGCCACGCTGCAGTTAGTAGTAATATCATGCAATATTTAGCACTTCAAACTTGTATAACGTAACAAATGATGACTACATTATTACATAATCGCTAATCGAAATGATGACATTATTCAATAATGGGTGAGGGCTAAAATATTTATTCTAATGTTGACTACCGTCATTTCAAACAGAATAGATTAAGCAGTTTTAAACTTTATGTCCCAGCTTGTCCTATTTATTTTAAAGTTTGACAATTTGTGTCAGAAACACACTCAAATGAAATATGTCAGCATGACTACATCTTCTTCACATTTCAACTCCCAACGGAGCACAGGTCTTCAACAAACTTCTTTCAGCCCTTCCTCTCTTTTGCCATCCCTTCCAATTCTTTTCATGTCTTGCATATCCTTTTAATGTACGTCTCCAGCGATCTTGTCCAGGTATTTCTACTAGGCATTCCCATACTCCTCTTTCCCTTCGGGTTCCAAAACAATGTGCGTCTTGCAATGCTTCCGGTGGTTTCTCTTCTATCCATCGCCAGTGTCTTCTCCATATCTCATTCTCCACTGGGATCTACTTAGTTCTTTCTCCACTGGTATCTACTTAGTTCTTTCTCCACTGGTATCTACTTAGTTCTTTCTCTGAGTTCATCGTTCGTAATCTTATCATACCATCTTAGTCTCTCTATTCTACATAAAATAAGCATGACAACCGTGTAGTGCAAACCTGTACTGGTCCAGATTCTTGGTACGTCATATTAGCTATACACCAACCCGTACCCACCTAAAACACTAGAAAGTAGAAGTTGTCAAATAAACATTGGAATCAAGATAGAGTACTATAGAATTATTCGCATGATCAAAGAATATACTAGATATATCGGTGGATCTCATTTCGAATCTACCTTGAAATTAAATTAGATTAAAATTGCCACGTTGTCAGAACATCTGCAATTACTAGGATTTCATTTATAAAGTAGTTTCTCATTTACCTAGAAAAAACAGTCCCAAATGCCCAGCTGAGCCATTGTTTACCCTTCATTTGTTCTCTGTACTCCCTGCACTCATCCCCTTCTTGTTTATTTTAGTGAATACATTACACACGCATTATCATTTCCCAGCATATGCATTGTTACCGGCTCTATTATTTAAAACTAATCTCCTTCATTAACTGGTAGCTCTTTGGCGTAGATCCAAGCCCAAATATACGACGTTAAAAGGATCATTAAAGAGAAATGTACATGCGAAATGTGTGACTGTCAACAAGACAGACTCGAACATTTCCCCAGGCTGAAAACTTCTGTTTCGGAAGTACCTGTTCAACACTAGTAGGGGTCTAATGGTGGTGCAATGTTCTAACCGTCATTGGCAAAGACTGTTTATATATCACAGTCAAGATGATAAAAAATGGTCGAGAACGAACGAAACAAACAAACAAACAAATAATTAACCGTTAGAGTTTCTTTTGAAAACGATTCTAGCAATAGCCATATACGATATTCCTTGTAGAATATTTGTTTTCTTCAGCAGATGAATACATTCTATGCTTCAGTATTTAAATCATCGATTGACATGTCCGTCTTTGTTTTCTTACTGTACTGAAAGTAATGAGACTGTGCTGTTATATTATACTTGTATTTATATGTAATATAATATTTCAGCCCAGTCTATATGACAAGTGGATTTCGTTAGGAATTGATGTTTTTAAGAAAGTGTTCCTGCCAGGTTGGAGTTTTTAAAGCATTTAATTACATGGCGTAGTGGTAAATGCACTTGATTCGTGGGCGCCTGGTCCGGGGTTCAACTCCACAGTGGGATTGGAATTTATTTTCCTACTAAAACGACTCTCACGTCGGCACAATCTTAAATAGGTACCAGAACAACAACACGTGTAAGTAAATGTGTCCAGCGTGTTTCGATGGTCAAAGCAAAATACGTGTCTCACCGCGTATTCTGTAATATAGCTCATGGTATGAACACGGAAAAATAAGTATTTCGGACATATCAAACGATATGAGTGCATAGACAAGATACTTTTGGAGGGAATGGTGCCTGGAAGAAGGACGAGAGGAAGACCTAGAAGACGATTGGTGCAAGTTGTCATTGCTGATCTGAGAATGACTGCTGTTGACGCCGGTCAATTTGCACAGAACAGTTTTTCAGGACTGTTGTTATGGGAGCCAGGTTCCGGAAGGGGCAGGCTACTTGATAATGATGATGATGATGAACAGGGCTTCATTCTCTTATTTATGAAAATGTGTTTAATTGTTTTCAACATACATGTAGCCATGGGCGCCCGCAGGGGTAAGGGGGCACTTGCCCCCTGGATTGCTTGAAAATAGTCAAATAATGTTACTTTCATTACTACTCCTTGTACAAAGTACAAAGAATTTAATGAATGTGCCAGAAACCATACCAGCTCAGCATGGCATCGTGGGTCTCAACAAGAGCTGTTCAAGTTGATCTTCCAGAAGTCCAACTGCAAGTTCAAAACCTGCTCAGTGTAGTAAAACTTCACCGAGGTGATTCCGATAACTATTTCAGGGATATTTTTGAGAAAACAGTACAACTTGCACAGAAAGTGGATATTGAACTGATTATCCCAAGACATTGTGGAAGACAAAAGCATCGAAATAATCCGGGAACCATAAGTGTTGAAGAGTACTTCAGACAAACAGTTTACATTCCATACTTAGATTCTCTAATTAACTCAATGGAGAGTCGATTTTGTGAAGCCAACAGTGCACAATTTAACTTAGCGTTGCTACATCCTTCGAAATTGTGCAAACTGAATCGTCAAACAGTTTAAGGATATAATGTCTACTATTAATCAGGTATACCACATTGGTAATTTTGAAACTGAAGCCTTTGTTGGTTTGTTTTTTTGGAAAACGCGAGAATACAAAAGTAGCCAAGATTTCATCGACTTGTTACCTTTTACAAAGTTTTATCCGAGTGTCAGGTATGCCTTACTAGTTTTGCTAACATTACCAGCAACAACATGTACGCTTTTAGATCTACAATGTCAGATGAACGTCTGTCTGGATTGTGCATGTTAAGCGTACACAGAGACAAAGTGAACTGCAACAAAAAATACTTTATGGACAAAATTGTAGATATGTTTGGTAGCGATAACAGACGACTCCAGTTCTTGTTTAAAGAATAAATTTTATTTTAAATTTATGTTGTAATATTTTTTTGTTATATACATATATTGTGTTCATAAAAATTTTGTTGCTACAGTATG
This sequence comes from Arion vulgaris, assembly GCA_020796225.1. Lineage (NCBI taxonomy): Eukaryota > Metazoa > Mollusca > Gastropoda > Stylommatophora > Arionidae > Arion > Arion vulgaris. Next base: position 34,107,486 of record CM036762.1, on the reverse strand, counting down.
CCCTTCATTACTACAATGTCCTGTCCGTTCGTTCACCATACAAATACGCTACAGTAAATTAAAACTACATTAAAACATTACTAAAAATATTTTGACCCCCCCTAGAAAATTTTCTGCGGGCGCCTCTGCATGTAGCGTAAGGTATGGTGATTACCTCATACTCGAATATTACTTGATTCTCTTATTTATGAAAATGTGTTTAATTGTTTTCAACATACATGTAGCGTAAGGTATGGTGATTACCTCATACTCGAATATTACTTGATTCTCTTATTTATGAAAATGTGTTTAATTGTTTTCAACATACATGTAGCGTAAGGTATGGTGATTACCTCATACTCGAATATTACTTGATTCTCTTATTTATGAAAATGTGTTTAATTGTTTTCAACATACATGTAGCGTAAGATATGGTGATTACCTCATACTCGAATATTACTTCATTCTCTTATTTATGAAAATGTGTTTAATTGTTTTCAACATACATGTAGCGTAAGGTATGGTGATTACCTCATACTCGAATATTACTTCATTCTCTTATTTATGAAAATGTGTTTAATTGTTTTCAACATACATGTAGCGTAAGGTATGGTGATTACCTCATACTCGAATATTACTTGATTCTCTTATTTATGAAAATGTGTTTAATTGTTTTCAACATACATGTAGCGTAAGGTATGGTGATTACCTCATACTCGAATATTACTTGATTCTCTTATTTATGAAAATGTGTTTAATTGTTTTCAACATACATGTAGCGTAAGGTATGGTGATCACCTCATACTCGAATATTACTTGATTCTCTTATTTATGAAAATGTGTTTAATTGTTTTCAACATACATGTAGCGTAAGGTATGGTGATCACCTCATACTCGAATATTACTTGATTCTCTTATTTATGAAAATGTGTTTAATTGTTTTCAACATACATGTAGCGTAAGGTATGGTGATCACCTCATACTCGAATATTACTTGATTCTCTTATTTATGAAAATGTGTTTAATTGTTTTCAACATACATGTAGCGTAAGGTATGGTGATTACCTCATACTCGAATATTACTTGATTCTCTTATTTATGAAAATGTGTTTAATTGTTTTCAACATACATGTAGCGTAAGGTATGGTGATTACCTCATACTCGAATATTACTTGATTCTCTTATTTATGAAAATGTGTTTAATTGTTTTCAACATACATGTAGCGTAAGGTATGGTGATTACCTCATACTCGAATATTACTTGGTTCCCTTATTTATGAAAATGTGTTTAATTGTTTTCAACATACATGTAGCGTAAGGTATGGTGATCACCTCATACTCGAATATTACTTGATTCTCTTATTTATGAAAATGTGTTTAATTGTTTTCAACATACATGTAGTGTAAGGTATGGTGATTACCTCATACTCGAATATTACTTGATTCTCTTCTTGCATGATGTGATCGTGTTCATTTTTCAGTTTTTCCTTATGTTAATGTAAGGGAGATGCGAGTTTCCAATCCTATCGGAGACACATGATACAACATATCGTGTTCACGATGAGAATGTAACATAACCCCTTGTATTGACAAATCAACAGGAGTAGAATGGAACGCCGCTGTAAGATTTAAATTCATGAAAAATTAAAATAAAAATCGTAATTCTTGCATATTTTCACCGTCTTAAAAATTAAACTGAAGACACTGCTACTGAATGTGTGCACTGCCGCTGAGATCGTCCTGAGAAAGAGAGATAGCACACATGGTTATTCGCATAAGTGCAATAATTATGCCCTTTGCAATCAATCAGTCAATCAATATTTATATATATATAATGAACATTATCATTCAATAGATTGTCCCATGCAGAACTTTGCCCACAGAACAGTTCTTCAGGATTTCTGTATCTCATATATTATTAGATATCCGTCCTGCAGCTGTCATGTTTAAATAATCAGTTACATCATGAATCCATCTTCATCATGGTCTTTCTCTTCTCTTCTTTCCCAGAATGCCTCCTTCCATAATTGTCTTCTCTAACCCTTCGTGTCTTTTTATGTTCAAATGACATTAATTTTCCCATATTTATTTGTAGTCCCAGCTATGTTTTCTTTCATTTTGAGTACTTTCTCGATCTCTCTCCAAATTGTATATTAAGATTCTAATAAATATAAATATAACTATTTAGAACCAGAGAAAGAGAAAGAAAGAGAGGGAGAAAGAAAGAGAGAGAGAAAGATAGAGAGATAGAGAGAGAGAGACAAAGAGAGAGAGAGAGAGAGAAAGAAAGAGAGAGCGAGCTCGAAAGTAGAATATTTCAACCTGGTCAATATGACACATTCTGTTCGTTAATGGCCGGTATTTTGCAGAGTTATTGTTTTTGTCTGGCTAGATTTTAAAAACAATTAATTATGCATGAGGATATCAATATGTTTAAGTGTTTTATGCAACTAAGATTTTCCAGTCATATTTTAGTGTCAGATTTTGTAATCTTTACACTACATTGCTTCGTTATGTGTTAGTTGAATACGTCCCTATTTGAATATGAATTCTTGCATCGCCACCTGTATATACGAGTATGGGAACTGTGTAGTGGAGAAACATGGACACTCATCAAACAGCGTGTACACAACATCGATGTTTGATTAAAGTTGTGGAATCTCCCTGGTATTAAAAAGACATAGAAACACTTTATCCAATCGCTACATAGGAAATGAGTTTGGGATCTTCTTCATAGAAAGAAGTATAAAAGATGAAGGATAAGTTTCATTGCACCGAATATTCACATATGGCTCCGTCTCTGTTGGCAAAAATGAAAATGCCAATTGTTGCACAAAGCACGAAATCCGTTGCTCCATCAGCAATCCTAGACATCACAGGAAAAATGAAACATGTGGCTCGCTCCGGATTCGAACCTACAATCTTCAGAACGACATGCAAATGTCTTAACCACTTCGCCATTAAAAATTTTTTTCCGATCGAGAAGCACTTGAGCTTTTCAGCCTTCGGCTCGGTGCCATGGACATCGTAACCTTCGGCTCGGTGCCATGGACATCGTAACCCTTCGGTTCGGTGCCACGAACACCGTAAATCTGGGGAATCTGTGGCTTTTTCTGCCATCTCGCGGAATTGAACCCGCACACACAGAGGGATAGTCACCCGTAGTCCAACGCGCTGGGCAGACGGGCGACCACTTCGTCATAAAGACCGCCTATTGTACATAAATAAACAAACAAACAAGACGCAAACAGAAAGGTATGCAGAAGCTTGGTGATATTGTGTAGAAATATCAGAAAACAAATGAAACTAATCAAGTCAACAAAATTACTGCAACAGAAATTGTATAATACATTGACAATGAAATTACTGCAACAGAAATTGTATAATACATTGACAATGAAATTACTGCAACAGAAATTGTATAATACATTGACAATGAAATTACTGCAACAGAAATTGTATAATACATTGACAATGAAATTACTGCAACAGAAATTGTATAATACATTGACAATGAAATTACTGCAACAGAAATTGTATAATACATTGACAATGAAATTACTGCAACAGAAATTGTATAATACATTGACAATGAAATTACTGCAACAGAAATTGTATAATACATTGACAATGAAATTACTGCAACAGAAATTGTATAATACATTGACAATGAAATTACTGCAACAGAAATTGTATAATACATTGACAATGAAATTACTGCAACAGAAATTGTATAATACATTGACAATGAAATTACTGCAACAGAAATTGTATAATACATTGACAATGAAATTACTGCAACAGAAATTGTATAATACATTGACAATGAAATTACTGCAACAGAAATTGTATAATACATTGACAATGAAATTACTGCAACAGAAATTGTATAATACATTGACAATGAAAATCCTGGCATATCCCTTACAGGGCGTCACCATCAACCACACTAAACGAGTAGTCGATTTTCTCGGCACCACTTATACGTACAGTAGTTTGCCATTGATTTCTGAACGGTGCCACTGCCTATTTGTACCGTTTGTAGCAAACCACGGTTGCTTCCAAACTTCCTTCCGCAGAGTTTGAACCAGATACGCTTGGGTTGTCATCTAGCTCATCACCGCTTAAGCTACACACGCCCACATAAGGAACTACACAATATATAAGTTATATGTGACATAATTTGGAAACAGAGTGACGTGTACCTCAGTTGAAAGCAATATTAAATGAGAGATTGACGATCAGTTTCTAAGAGAAATGTAACTGTGTGTAGATGGGAAGAAAACATTAACCCTTTCGCTGCTACATATTTTCTGAAGGCTGAGCTAAAAATAGCTACTCTTTGTTTCTAGGTCACAAACGTGAACGTACGCCTATAACAGTGACAGTAGCAATGTATAACGTGTTAACATATCTTTATCCACAGAGGAGAGAAAATAACAGACGTGTTAATGCGTCTTTAGAAGTGAGTGGGAGAAACGTATATATACGTCCTTAGCAGTTAAAAGGTTAAGGAGACTAATTTCAGTTTATCAGAATAAATCACACTGATAGCAGACATATAATGTTGGAGAACTATTGCAGTCAACCTTTCATACGTAGACATATAATGTTGGAGAACTATTGCAGTCAACCTTTCATACGTAGACATATAATGTTGGAGAACTATTGCAGTCAACCTTTCATACGTAGACATATAATGTTGGAGAACTATTGCAGTCAACCTTTCATATGTAGACATATAATGTTGGAGAACTATTGCAGTCAACCTTTCATACGTAGACATATAATGTTGGAGAACTATTGCAGTCAACCTTTCATACGTAGACATAAAATGTTGGAGAACTAGTACAGTCAACCTTTCATACGTAGACATAATGTTGAAGAACTACTACAGTCAACGTTTCATACGTAGACATATACTGTTGGAGAACTAGTACAGTCAACCTTTCATACGTAGACATATAATGTTGGAGAACTAGTACAGTCAACCTTTCATACGTAGACATATATTGTTGGAGAACTAGTACAGTCAACCTTTCATACGTAGACATATACTGTTGGAGAACTATTGCAGTCAACCTTTCATACGTAGACATATAATGTTGGAGAACTAGTACAGTCAACCTTTCATACATAGACATATAATGTGGGAGAACTAGTACAGTCAACCTTTCATATGTAGACATATAATGTTGAAGAACTAGTACAGTCAACCTTTCATACGTAGACATATAATGTTAGAGAACTAGTACAGTCAACCTTTCATACGTAGACATATAATGTTGATGAACTAGTACAGTCAACCTTTCATACGTAGACATATAATGTTGAAGAACTAGTACAGTCAACCTTTCATACGTAGACATATAATGTTGAAGAACTAGTACAGTCAACCTTTCATACGTAGACATATAATGTTGGAGAACTAGTACAGTCAACCTTTCATACGTAGACATATAATGTGGGAGAACTAGTACAGTCAACGTTTCATACATAGACATATAATGTGGGAAAACTAGTACAGTCAACCTTTCATACGGAGACATATAATGTTGAAGAACTAGTACAGTCAACCTTTCATACGTAGACATATAATGTTGATGAACTAGTACAGTCAACCTTTCATACGTAGACATATAATGTTGAAGAACTAGTACAGTCAACCTTTCATACGTAGACATATAATGTTGGAGAACTAGTACAGTCAACCTTTCATACGTAGACATATAATGTTGAAGAACTAGTACAGTCAACCTTTCATACGTAGACATATAATGTTGATGAACTAGTACAGTCAACCTTTCATACGTAGACATATAATGTTGAAGAACTAGTACAGTCAACCTTTCATACGTAGACATATAATGTGGGAGAACTAGTACAGTCAACCTTTCATACGTAGACATATAATGTTGAAGAACTAGTACAGTCAACCTTTCATACATAGACATATAATGTGAGAGAACTAGTACAGTCAACCTTTCATATGGAGAGGTTTTATCTATGAAATCTTGACTCTCGTTTCATAGACAGATTAATGTATGTCGTTGTTTTATCTATAATATATGTCAACAGTTGGTAATGAGTATCTATCTATAATATATGTCAACAGTTGGTAATGAGTATCTATCTATAATATATGTCAACAGTTGGTAATGAGTATCTATCTATAATATATGTCAACAGTTGGTAATGAGTATCTCAGTATTATATATCATATAGAGATTAATATCAAATAACAATTCATTAATTTGTTTATATATATATTTTTTGATATGTATGTATCTCATCCAGCACATATTATGATCTGTCTAGAATATGTGATCACTAGTGACATATGTTGTGACTCATCCGTATCGAAATAGTATAAATAACCTGAGCAATGATATCGGTTTTATTGTTTAGTCTATACATCATCTTTCGTGTGTGCTTTTCATGTTCTTGTAGTTTTCCAGCAGTTAACTTTTATACTCGTTGTTAGCACTTATGTATTCATGTCCAATTTGTGTGTGATAATATTGACAGGTCTATATCACACGCTTCTCTTTAAAGATTTTTATTCGCTCAGATGAAATTGAGAAGGTGACACTGCAGATATGTCTTATTCAGTGGATAGTCTTTTCTTGGAACAACTTCTTTCTATGTTATGTTATGTTATGTTATACGATCGACGTCATGGTACATTGGGCATTCCCATTCGTGCTCTGTCCTCCGTTGCAGCAGCCATCCCAAAGTCCATTTGCTCACAGTACCTATGAGAAGTTGATTACTATATCTTCTCTCTCTACCACGAAGACGACACTGTCTGGCATGTCCAAACTTAACGCCTAATTCTCGAACTCATTCCAGTGTCTGAGACCCGCCCATGTCACACAATTGAGAGCGTACCGCATTGGTGATATCGGCTCTGTCCATACTTCTGCCCACTTGAGTCGGGGCACTGTTTGCAAGAGAGCCAGCACGCTCGTTACCCCGCACTCCAGCATGTCCATTCGTGTACAACCAAGTCATTTTCTTGAGATGTGATCTCCGAACTTCTTTCTGAAACCACATGTCAACAAATGTTGATATTTAGTCAATGTGTCAATTGATTGTTCTCGCTGTGATATCTGTAGTCTTGAAGTACATTAAATGATTGATAGGACCATTGCACTTCAGTGAGTAACCATGTGTGCTCCGATGTATTTCTTACACAGGAAGATCTCAGGTTGCAGTGCACGACCAATGGAGAAACTTGAATGCCCGCCGATTTGACACTTATCTGCTCTTGGTGTGATACATATTGTCTTGAAGAATATGTTCTGTTAATTGTTTATTATTCACATATGGACACAATATGTATGTCTGTTTATTTGTCAATGATCTGTTTTTGTTGATGTGCCTATGTGCTTGTAGGACATGTTCTATTGCTTGTTTGTACTCCCGATATGTGTAAATGTATTACATACGCAACTATTGCTTGTTTGTACTCCCGATATGTGTACATGTATTACATACGCAACTATTGCTGTCCGAGTGACCGCTCAGGGCCAGCAATAGTTCCAGAAGCAGCAAAAATGATCGTTTTAGAAGATGTTAATAGCAACTCCACAAACAGCTGGACTAAAGTCACATGACTTGACAAACAAGGAGTTTGAAAACTGACAGAAAGAAGCATGCTTATTCTTAATAAACAGCAATTGATCAACCTATCTTCCACTTGAGATCATGGCACCACCACTAGTTATCCAACAGGCGATACGACTTCATTTGACATTACATCTAAAGTCTGTTCTAGAGCAAGCACATTCTAGAGAAAAGACTGGGTCACAAATAGCAAATGTCCAGTCATGTATACATTTAATATTCAGCAACGATGAATATAACAGTGTTCAACGTAGTATAGTCACTCACATTTGTTTATGAAGAATACCGACATGATTTCTTAGTACGGGTAGACACAGATACGTCGTCATAAAACACAGAAACGAATGACGAAGCAAGAGTATATATTGGATACACAAACAACATTTGAAATACCATCTGGGAGATTCTGGCAAATTCAGACTATCATGGTGGAAACTGAGAAACCGGTGAACACCAAATCTAGCTTCACAACCTGTAGTATTATAGATAGCTCTCAAGATCAGTACTCCAAGTAATTCAGCCCCAAAATTGCCATGTATTTAAGTCCTGCTATCTGAACAGTGTAATCACTGCATGGTCGGCATCAAGTGCATACCTTGGCACTGTGGAGTGCTAGAAAATGAGAAAACCGACCGACTGGCTAAGAAAAGTGCTGCAGATCAGCAGAAAAAATAAAATGCTACCAGTTACGTATAATCATTTTTAAACAATGACACCAGACAACTACCAAAATATAAACATATTAGAACAAGTTGTTATCTTGTCTTAGAACAAGTTGTTATCTTGTCTTAGAACAAGTTGTTATCTTGCGTCTTAGAACAAGTTGTTATCTTGTCTTAGAACAAGTTGTTATCTTGTCTCAGAACAAGTTGTTATCTTGCGTCTTAGAACAAGTTGTTATCTTGTCTTAGAACAAGTTGTTATCTTGTCTCAGAACAAGTTGTTATCTTGCGTCTTAGAACAAGTTGTTATCTTGTCTTAGAACAAGTTGTTATCTTGTCTCAGAACAAGTTGTTATCTTGCGTCTTAGAACAAGTTGTTATCTTGTCTTAGAACAAGTTGTTATCTTGTCTTAGAACAAGTTGTTATCTTGTCTTAGAACAAGTTGTTATCTTGTCTTAGAACAAGTTGTTATCTTGTGTCTCAGAACAAGTTGTTATCTTGTGTCTCGGAACAAGTTGTTATCTTGTGTCTCGGAACAAGTTGTTATCGTGTGTCTCAGAACAAGTTGTTATCTTGTGTCTTAGAACAAGTTGTTATCTTGTCTCAGAACAAGTTGTGATCTTGTGTCTTAGAACAAGTTGTTATCTTGTCTCAGAACAAGTTGTTATCTTGTGTCTCAGAACAAGTTGTGATCTTGTGTCTTGGAACAAGTTGTTATCTTGTGTCTTGGAACAAGTTGTTATCTTGTGTCTTAGAACAAGTTGTTATCTTGTGTCTTAGAACAAGTTGTGATCTTGTGTCTTGGAACAAGTTGTTATCTTGTGTCTCAGAACAAGTTGTTATCTTGTGTCTTAGAACAAGTTGTGATCTTGTGTCTCAGAACAAGTTGTGATCTTGTGTCTTGGAGCAAGTTGTTATCTTGTGTCTTAGAACAAGTTGTTATCTTGTGTCTTCGAACAAGTTGTGATCTTGTGTCTTGGAACAAGTTGTTATCTTGTGTCTTAGAACAAGTTGTGATCTTGTGTCTTGGAACAAGTTGTTATCTTGTGTCTTAGAACAAGTTGTCATCTTGTGTCTCAGAACAAGTTGTTATCTTGTCTCAGAACAAGTTGTTATCTTGTGTCTCAGAACAAGTTGTTATCTTGTGTCTCGGAACAAGTTGTGATCGTGTGTCTCAGAACAAGTTGTTATCTTGTGTCTTAGAACAAGTTGTTATCTTGTGTCTTAGAACAAGTTGTTATCATGTGTCACAGAACAAGTTGTTATCTTGTGTCTTGGAACAGGTTGTTATCTTGTGTCTTAGAACAAGTTGTTATCTTGTCTTAGAACAAGTTGTTATCTTGTGTCTCAGAACAAGTTGTTATCTTGTGTCTTAGAACAAGTTGTGATCTTGTGTCTGGAACAAGTTATCTTGTGTCTTAGAACAAGTTGTTATCTTGTGTCTTAGAACAAGTTGTTATCTTGTGTCTTAGAACAAGTTGTTATCATGTGTCACAGAACAAGTTGTTATCTTGTGTCTTGGAACAGGTTGTTATCTTGTGTCTTAGAACAAGTTGTTATCTTGTCTTAGAACAAGTTGTTATCTTGTGTCTCAGAACAAGTTGTTATCTTGTGTCTTAGAACAAGTTGTGATCTTGTGTCTGGAACAAGTTATCTTGTGTCTTAGAACAAGTTGTTATCTTGTGTCTCAGAACAAGTTGTTATCTTGTGTCTTAGAACAAGATACAATCGACTCCGCAGGAACATGTATACATAATTCAAGATTAGAAATTGAGACATATTTACATGTGGACATATAACCTAGATCGCATAGCACTTGCTTCAATATTGTCCGACATGGTAAGACGGAGCTCGCCGAGCAACTATTTTACTCGTAGATACACGTAGGACACAGACAATGGAGGCAAATAATTTGGTGACAGTGAATGATAACAGGAGTGTATACTGTAAGTGAAAAACAGTGCACTAGGTCCAGATGACGTATGGTATTTTGGCTGTGGAAACTGTCTGGTAAGGTGTTGGAACAACTGGCGTATATCTAGACCAACATCATTGAGAATGTGATAATAAATCATCAAAAGCATTGCATATGTATCTGGTTCATAGTTCATCTGGTGTCTCTGCCGATGCCTGGCAAAGATCACACATCTCAGTGATATCGTATAATCACCATGCAGAATACGATTGACAAATTGTTGAGAAGAAAAATATCATACGAACTAGAGATGCTAAGACTCCTTCCGCCTAAACTTCGAGAGGGCCGTCCAAACAGAGAGACATGGAGTAACGCAGTAACGCGTTTTCGAGACTGATGTAAATGAAGTCGTTCGCTCAACATTGAGAAATATTTGATTGAAATCGACTTTGAGACAAATTTACCACTGGTTCATTGAAAACTATGGAAATAACAATAATTCACGAAATCGACATGAAGGCAAATGTATGTTATCCAATTGATACAATGCCTGATTTTGTTGTGGTACCAATTATCTTATCTTATCTTAACCACATTTGCTGTGAAGCGACGTGGGGAGAGTTAGTTTTCTATCTTGTGCCAGGTGTATTGCACTTGACATTGTCAGTCCATGCTTTCGCAGGGACTCTGAGATGTTATCTGTCCATCGTGTTCTTGGCCTGCCTCGTACTCTGCGTCCTGAGTGTCGATTATTGTAGGCACGTGATGGTAGTAAATGTGGTTCCATTCTCATTAGATGGCCGAACCACTTGATTCTTTGCTTCTCGATGTACTGTATGCATGGTATAGTACCAACGATGCTTCTGATATTCTCGTTTCTCACTCTATCTCTCATTGTAACGTTGACAGCTTTTCGTAGACATCTCATTTCACATGTTGTAATCTTTCTTTCTTGTGTCTTAGTCAAGGGCCATGTTTGGCACTGATAGCGGAGAGTTGGAATAAATATGCAGTTTATCAGTTGTCGTTTGACTGCCATGTTAATGCTTGGATGTTTTAATAGTGGTGACAGTTGGTATGTCACTGCGTTTGCCTTCTGGCATCTAGTCTTGATGCCAATTGTGGTAGCAATTGTGCTGTATATACCATATTCTATTGATAATTTGGTCTCCCAATATAGTCAAAGGCATGTCTTTATAGTTACCACTTTCCTGCTCTAACAAATTCTGAACAATATACTATATCATGAACTATTTGCCTGACTGTGTATTCGAGCACGATCGATATTATGTCACATGTTTACTAGATTTCATGCGGGATAAACGGGGAGTTCAAGGTGACTATACATCATTCATATCTGATATACACGTTTTATGCAAATATGTGGCTTAGGTTTGATTTACTAAGGATTAATCTCAGGATTGTAATGCTTTTACTATGATATACAACATCATAGAGGGAGGAGGTAGAAGGTATTTATAACTAATACGACTGTAATCCCTAGGGATCAAAAGCTATTGTTTTACTGTTTGTTCATCCTCCACACGAACAAATATCTATCCAATTTTCAGTTCTGCATAGAAGTGATTATTGTTAATATGATATTCTACTTTGTGGTGATCTTCACAAACAAACTGAAACAACAGTATCATATGACTTAGTTATCTCACAGTGTCATCAAGTCTAACACATTCAATTTGTTCATGTATTTCAAATAGAAATGTAAAGAGAACAATAATGAACACGAGTAGATATAGAGTACATATGTTGACAGATGTAAGATACATTCTATCTTGTTATGTTATCGGGGGATCTCAGACTTTACCTGAGTAGGAGTCTCCGTATCACTAAGTAAAGCACTACACGCCGAGAGTTGTTGGAGGTGTCTGGGTCTGGAAAAAAGCCGGATGCTCTCTACAACTCACAAATAGAAAAAGAGTAAAACATCATTCCTGGTGTTCTCGACGACAACAACAACACATCGGGGATCTCTGGGGCTAAGTGGTTAAACCCTTGATTTATGTCTTGTAAATCCTGGGTTCGAATCCGATCCGCCGTTCTATTCACGAGTGCATTTTTTCTAAAGACCCTAGGATTGTTGCCGGAGCTACGGAGTTTGTGCTTTTTGCAATACTCTCGACAGATGGCTTGTAATTTCTTCAGAGAGAGACCGAACCATATAAGGTAAAGCCGGGTGCAAAGAAGTCAAATCTTCGACTTTAGACCTTCTTTAGACCTTCTTTAGACCTTCTTTAGACCTTCTTTAGACCTTCTTTAGACCTTCTTTAGACCTTCTTTAGACCTTCTTTAGACCTTCTTTAGACCTTCTTTAGACCTTCTTTAGACCTTCTTTAGACCTTCGCTATCTTGTTGTTATTGTCTTCGTAGTTCACAACATTCTCTAGTGTTTATTTCTTGCTTGGGAGAAGCATATCACAACATTCTCTAGTGTTTATTTCTTGCTTGGGAGAAGCATATCACAACATTCTCTAGTGTTTATTTCTTGCTTGGGAGAAGTATATCACAACATTCTCTAGTGTTTATTTCTTGCTTGGGAGAAGTATATCACAACATTCTCTAGTGTTTATTTCTTGCTTGGGAGAAACATATCACAACATTCTCTAGTGTTTATTTCTTGCTTGGGAGAAGTATATCACAACATTCTCTAGTGTTTATTTCTTGCTTGGGAGAAGCATATCACAACATTCTCTAGTGTTTATTTCTTGCTTGGGAGAAGTATATCACAACATTCTCTAGTGTTTATTTCTTGCTTGGGAGAAGCATATCACAACATTCTCTAGTGTTTATTTCTTGCTTGGGAGAAGCATATCACAACATTCTCTAGTGTTTATTTCTTGCTTGGGAGAAGTATATCACAACATTCTCTAGTGTTTATTTCTTGCTTGGGAGAAGTATATCACAACATTCTCTAGTGTTTATTTCTTGCTTGGGAGAAGCATATCACAACATTCTCTAGTGTTTATTTCTTGCTTGGGAGAAGCATATCACAACATTCTCTAGTGTTTATTTCTTGCTTGGGAGAAGCATATCACAACATTCTCTAGTGTTTATTTCTTGCTTGGGAGAAGCATATCACAACATTCTCTAGTGTTTATTTCTTGCTTGGGAGAAGTATATCACAACATTCTCTAGTGTTTATTTCTTGCTTGGGAGAAGTATATCACAACATTCTCTAGTGTTTATTTCTTGCTTGGGAGAAGCATATCACAACATTCTCTAGTGTTTATTTCTTGCTTGGGAGAAGCATATCACAACATTCTCTAGTGTTTATTTCTTGCTTGGGAGAAGTATATCACAACATTCTCTAGTGTTTATTTCTTGCTTGGGAGAAGTATATCACAACATTCTCTAGTGTTTATTTCTTGCTTGGGAGAAACATATCACAACATTCTCTAGTGTTTATTTCTTGCTTGGGAGAAACATATCACAACATTCTCTAGTGTTTATTTCTTGCTTGGGAGAAGTATATCACAACATTCTCTAGTGTTTATTTCTTGCTTGGGAGAAACATATCACAACATTCTCTAGTGTTTATTTCTTGCTTGGGAGAAACATATCACAACATTCTCTAGTGTTTATTTCTTGCTTGGAGAAACATATCACAACATTCTCTAGTGTTTATTTCTTGCTTGGGAGAAGCATATCACAACATTCTCTAGTGTTTATTTCTTGCTTGGGAGAAGCATATCACAACATTCTCTAGTGTTTATTTCTTGCTTGGGAGAAGTATATCACAACATTCTCTAGTGTTTATTTCTTGCTTGGGAGAAACATATCACAACATTCTCTAGTGTTTATTTCTTGCTTGGGAGAAACATATCACAACATTCTCTAGTGTTTATTTCTTGCTTGGGAGAAGCATATCACAACATTCTCTAGTGTTTATTTCTTGCTTGGGAGAAGCATATCACAACATTCTCTAGTGTTTATTTTTTGCTTGGGAGAAGCATATCACAACATTCTCTAGTGTTTATTTCTTGCTTGGGAGAAGCATATCACAACATTCTCTAGTGTTTATTTCTTGCTTGGGAGAAGTATATCACAACATTCTCTAGTGTTTATTTCTTGCTTGGGAGAAACATATCACAACATTCTCTAGTGTTTATTTCTTGCTTGGGAGAAACATATCACAACATTCTCTAGTGTTTATTTCTTGCTTGGGAGAAGCATATCACAACATTCTCTAGTGTTTATTTCTTGCTTGGGAGAAACATATCACAACATTCTCTAGTGTTTATTTCTTGCTTGGGAGAAGCATATCACAACATTCTCTAGTGTTTATTTCTTGCTTGGGAGAAGATTTTACAACATTCTCTAGTGTTTATTTCTTGCTTGGGAGAAGTATATCACAACATTCTCTAGTGTTTATTTCTTGCTTGGGAGAAGTATATCACAACATTCTCTAGTGTTTATTTCTTGCTTGGGAGAAGTATATCACAACATTCTCTAGTGTTTATTTCTTGCTTGGGAGAAGTATATCACAACATTCTCTAGTGTTTATTTCTTGCTTGGGAGAACATACACAACATTCTCTAGTGTTTATTTCTTGCTTGGGAGAAGTATATCACAACATTCTCTAGTGTTTATTTCTTGCTTGGGAGAAGTATATCACAACATTCTCTAGTGTTTATTTCTTGCTTGGGAGAAGCATATCACAACATTCTCTAGTGTTTATTTCTTGCTTGGGAGAAGCATATCACAACATTCTCTAGTGTTTATTTCTTGCTTGGGAGAAGTATATCACAACATTCTCTAGTGTTTATTTCTTGCTTGGGAGAAGTATATCACAACATTCTCTAGTGTTTATTTCTTGCTTGGGAGAAGCATATCACAACATTCTCTAGTGTTTATTTCTTGCTTGGGAGAAGTATATCACAACATTCTCTAGTGTTTATTTCTTGCTTGGGAGAAGCATATCACAACATTCTCTAGTGTTTATTTCTTGCTTGGGAGAAGCATATCACAACATTCTCTAGTGTTTATTTCTTGCTTGGGAGAAGCATATCACAACATTCTCTAGTGTTTATTTCTTGCTTGGGAGAAGTATATCACAACATTCTCTAGTGTTTATTTCTTGCTTGGGAGAAACATATCACAACATTCTCTAGTGTTTATTTCTTGCTTGGGAGAAGCATATCACAACATTCTCTAGTGTTTATTTCTTGCTTGGGAGAAGTATATCACAACATTCTCTAGTGTTTATTTCTTGCTTGGGAGAAGTATATCACAACATTCTCTAGTGTTTATTTCTTGCTTGGGAGAAACATATCACAACATTCTCTAGTGTTTATTTCTTGCTTGGGAG
Organism: Arion vulgaris; assembly: GCA_020796225.1. Lineage (NCBI taxonomy): Eukaryota > Metazoa > Mollusca > Gastropoda > Stylommatophora > Arionidae > Arion > Arion vulgaris. The sequence goes on along the minus strand of CM036762.1, from coordinate 34,091,974 downwards.
AAGTATATCACAACATTCTCTAGTGTTTATTTCTTGCTTGGGAGAAACATATCACAAACATTCTCTAGTGTTTATTTCTTGCTTGGGAGAAACATATCACAACATTCTCTAGTGTTTATTTCTTGCTTGGGAGAAGCATATCACAACATTCTCTAGTGTTTATTTCTTGCTTGGGAGAAACATATCACAACATTCTCTAGTGTTTATTTCTTGCTTGGGAGAAGCATATCACAACATTCTCTAGTGTTTATTTCTTGCTTGGGAGAAGTATATCACAACATTCTCTAGTGTTTATTTCTTGCTTGGGAGAAGTATATCAAACCTTGAATTCGTTGTTATATTTGTCTACTTGATATCTCTACTTACTTACTATTTCATGATTTTATGTGAAGATTTGTTCAAAGTTTGCTACATTTTATGTGAAGATTTGTTCAAAGTTTGCTACATTTTATGTGAAGATTTGTTCAAAGTTTGCTACATTTTATGTGAAGATTTGTTCAAAGTTTGCTACATTTTATGTGAAGATTTGTTCAAAGTTTGCTACATTTTATGTGAAGATTTGTTCAAAGTTTGCTACATTTTATCTGAAGATTTGTTCAAAGTTTGCTACATTTTATCTGAAGATTTGTTCAAAGTTTGCTACATTTTATGTGTGTGACATCTTCAATGGGATACATCATCTTGGGATAGAAATGGAGTACAACCAACCACATATAACAGCATACAATAATAAACAAGATCAGATACTAGAATCAAGGGAAGACCAAGGAAAAATGGATAGATAATATCAAGACCACACTAAATAAAGACGGATATAACATAACAAAGACGACTCATCTGGCACTGGAATGCAAATTAAAGCTCCTACGTTTAACAGCAAGAGTGGACAAACAATTTCATCATCTACCTGGGGAAAGACAATAATAGATAGAAATCTCCATTTGGGTGTCACATTCGTAACCCTTAAGTTGGTGTCCAATTCGTAACTTCTCGTCCACATTCGAACGTTCGTTGGCTCCACATTCGTAACGTTCAAGTGTCCACATTGTAACGTTCAAGTACTTTATTTCATTTTGCTTCAAATGAATGTATCTAATATCTTTGTGTTTTTTTTTTAGTTTTATTTATTCCAACGACCAGAGCATAATTGAGACCGTTTGGTTATTAAATCGGACACACTAAAGTCTGTGAGCTCATTTCAAGCATCTGACATTTCATAAGTGAGGAAAAGAGTTGACCCTCCTACAACTTGCATACTTTGGAATACAAATGCTAAGTAACAGACATCTCGTACTCTGTGATCTGCAAAGACTACAAGACTAATTTTCTGTCATTAGTTTCCTACAATAATAAGAGAAGCGGAGACGAATAGAACAAACGTGTAAGTTGGTAGAGACCACACTGTTTGTTGGATAACTAGCAGTATATCATGAAAGCAAGGAAGAGTCAGATACAGACAGAGAGAGAGAGAGAGATAGCCAGAGAGAGAGCATGTTAAAAACATTACAATGAACTATCGATGTTGAGATATCGCTTGATCTGATCTGTACATTTGCCGAGCAAACTCTGCTCCTGGTGACAGCAAGAGTCAGAAAGTCAGATATTGAATGCTCTAGTAATAGGACACATCATATACTTCTATACGTCCTCGGGTTGTGGGGCGGATTAGCGTAATCCGTAAGCTTTCGACTCGAACACCAGAGTGTTATGGGTGCAATCACACACTCGACGTTCCACACGTAAGGAAAAGAATTGACCCTTCTGCCTCCTACACACTAGGGTCTAAAAATATGGAGTGAAGGGATTTCATATCCTAAGGTCTGAAAATGCTACGGAATAATATATATATATATATATATATATATATATATATATATATATATATATATATATATATACAGTGGCAACTCGTCATTAAGGGCCAGTGAGACCGGCACCACTAAAAATAATGTGTAACCTGTATTTATTTTTTAAATAAATTATTTGTTCATAATTAGTACTTTTAACGTGAACTGATTAACTTTGAAAGTTGAATATATAACGCAGTCATAAGTATTCTTTCTTCATTGACTCGTGTTCTCAGAATCAATTTACCTACTAGTCCTAATCATCATCATCATGTGCATGACATCGCATTACTTAGTAATATAGATTTGGATGTGGTATGCTCACGATGTGTAATAAGTGTACCGATTGACACGCATGTTACATGACAATGAACGAAAAGCGAGTTGAATATCATACTCGAGTTGAGTATCATACTTATTATGTTAGAACTTTGGTGTATTGAATTATATTTCGTTTATTTTCGATCCAGAAGCACTTGAGCTTTCAGCTCTTCGGTTCGGTGCCATGGACATCGTAACCTTCGGTTCGGTGCCACGAACACCGTAAATCTGGAATACCTGTGGCTTTTCTGCCAGCATGGGAATTGAACCGTACTCACATGGGGCTTGTCACCCGTCTTCAAACGCGCTACGAACACGCTGAGCAGGCGGGCACATGTAACAAATAAGAATGCAACTAATTCTTAGCGCACAAAGGCTAGTAGTAACACCACGTGACTCATTGTTCATTCTAGTGAATATGGTAATATTTGTTCTAGAAACTTGTCTAGGCGGTCTACATTACCCATCCAGTCTCTACCCATTTTTGAAACTCATGGTTTAATCCAACAAATCTGTTTCATGACTTTCATTAAGTTTTCCGCATTTTAAACGCGACTTTTTTCCCAAGGGAATCTAGCTGTACACAGAACTACCACGTGTTGATGAGATTGATTTAGATTGCGTAGACTTATCAGAATGCCGCAGCATACTGCTGGTACTCTTGAGAGTATGGGTTAGAAATAGCCTACTTCATGACCGACTTCTGTTTCTAAAAGATTACTATTTATTAAGTCCTAAAGCTTACATCCGTAGTATACATGACTGTTTTACCTCTCTTGATTCAGTTTCATTTTCAGTTTGGAATATCTTCATTGCACTCCGGACATGTCCATAGGTGCTCCGATCTCTTCACAATATCTCCAACAGCGTCCAGCGACTGACCGTACCAGTTCGATTTTGATTACTACTCATATATCTGTTGTGCTGTTCTTTTCTTGCTGATCCAATCTTCAATACCTGTGTTCATGTCATATTCAAGTCACCTACCATATCTTGTATCCATCCATCTTAGATGTGATTGTTGTCACTGAGACTTAGTATATCACTATGTGTTGATGTCATGTTCAAGTCACCTACCATATCTTGTATCCATCCGTCTTAGATGTGATTGTTGTCACTGAGACTATCTTAGTATATTACTATGTGTTGTATTCCGACATCTTTCTTCGACAACATATACTACTCTAAGTCAAGATATTGTAGAGGTGACTCTAGTCTAGGCATCACATTGTCAGGATAGTTTATCATAGATCCCTGATCTCAGTGTAAGTGATGCCCATGTGGTGTCGGGGCCCGCAAGGAAGCAAAGAATAGCACCACTGCGACCTACAAGGCATGTCGTAAAGGCGTCTGATGTAGGACATAGGAAGCTACCTAGTAAATAAAAACGTCGCAGAGAACGGATGTTCTGGCCTACTTGTAGACGCTTAACTGGCATGCTGTACAATCGCTCTTATGCTCAGATCACATACAAATCACACAGAGTGGTTAACAAGTGGTCGTTGTGAAGCGTTTGAAGAAGAAGTGTAGAGTTTGTACTAATATCCGAGACAGACGATAAAATGCAGGTTGCAAGTTCAAGTTGAGCACATACAAATTAGGCATTTGCAGTTGAAAATCGAAAAGAGTAAGCTGAAAACGGATGCCTAGGCAAATATTTATTTAAAATATTAAAATATAGTTGCTGCTATTTCAACATCATCAAAATTACATCTGGAACCCACGCCGGCGCTACGCAGTTTGTACTCTGCTGTTTAGATCTTCCTGTGTAAGAAAGAAATATGAGCACACATGGTTATTCACGGAAACACAATGGTGATGGTCCTATCTATCAATCAATCAATCAATCAATCAATCAATCAGACGCCAACAATACATCCAAGGGTTGGTGTGTATATCTAGTATCTGCGCGTTGCAATAAGACCAAATATATTGCAATTACTAGTTTTAAACACACTATTTCGAAATACTTACATATACACTTAATGCAGACTGAGTATCTATACATGATCATATTTGTTTGTATCTTGTATATCAAGATTCACTCAACAAATGTTATTATAATGTTCGTGTTTATCTCCATGAAATAAGCACACATTTGCAATTCTAATGTGTACACCGCGCGCTATATATATGTAATTACCTGGATAGTAACCTGGATTAAAAGTGATCAAAGAATATCAAAGCAGGTATTGAAGTAAGATGCAAAGAGTTCAAGAAAGAGAGGACGATCTAAGGAGACCCTGAAACGAACTTTGCTGAGAGAGGCAAGAAATATCGGTCTCAGTTCAATGGATGAGGTTAAGCGAGTTGCCCAGGATAGAGCTGTATGGAGAAATTGCTTGCAGGCTCTATATAACGTATAACGGTACGAGAGGAATTATTATATTATTAGATGTCTGTAGTCCAGTGTAATCAGCATGTAAGAATGTAAGAATGTAAGTGATGAGATTAAGTACCGTGTCCGGACATGGTTATCTAGTGAAGTGTAGTGGTGGTGATCCTATCAATCAATCAATCAATCAATCAATCATTCAATCAATCAATCAATCAATCAATCAATCATTACCGCAATGGATATCCTACATGTTTGATTCACACCCACCCGAATGATGCCGAGGTCCGGAATGGAAGCAAAGAATAGTACCACTGCGATCAACAAGGTAAGAGGCGACTGATGTAAAAACTAAGGAAGCTACCCTAGTAAATAAAAAGCAGCGCAGAAATAGGATGTGCTGGTCTACTTGTAGGCGCATAACTGTTACAACGTACAATCACTCTTAGACTCAGATCACATGCAAATCACACAGAGTGGTTAACAAGTAGTGGATATGGAGCATTGGAAAAAAATATACATCATGTTTGAATAATGTACATTGTTCATGCAGTAAATGCTTTTATTCTTCCATCATACGTTTGATTGATACATGACGTGTTTTATTAGTGCGCTAGATTTTGCCTTCATTTCTTTATACGCACAATTAACGTTTCTTCATACTCACTGTTAACAAATTGGCTCATTGATTTGTTGTACTTGATAGTGATATGTTGATGCTTGCGCGCATATATATGTTATCTATACGATAATTCGTGACGTAGAGATCATAATAGGACACACATTGAGAAAGTCGACCGGAAACATTGAAAGGCTGGCACTGTTTTGGAACCCGCAGGGAAAGAGGCGTAAGGGAATGCATAAAAATACATAGAGAAGAGAGCGGGAGACTGATATCAAAAGTATAGGCAAGATAAGAAAAAAATTGTAAGGAATGGCAATAGAGAGAGAGGGCTGGAAGATGTTTGTTGAAGACTTGTGCTCCTTTGGGAATTGAAAGGTGAAGAAGATATAGTAATGTCGAAGTTAATAGTTTATGGAAGACAAGGAGAAAGACGACGAAGAAGATGGTGGCAGCAGTAGTGATGTAGTCGTGGCAGGGCGCACTAGAAAGCCCTGTACTTGTGCACGTAACCAGGTAGCGCCCTGCATAATCGAATATGATATTTTAAATATAATTAACATTCTTTTGCCAAATATGAGCGTCTGTAACTTAAGCGGTAGTGAGCTTGATCACAACCCAAGAGTTCCTGGTTCAAACTCCACGACGGGCATGCAATTTAGTTCCCTTTGATTTTTACGAACAGTAAAAATATACTTCACCGTTCAGAAAGCAAGGCAAAATACTGAACGTATTAGTGGTGCCTAAAAATCGACGTTTCGTATTCTGTTGTTGATGACTCGTTTTCTGTTGTTGATGGTTCGTGTACTGTTGTTGATGGCTCATGTTCTGTTGTTGATGACTCGTTTTCTGTTGTTGATGGCTAAGTCCGGTAAAAGATATGCCCCGATTTTCATTTTCAGTGCTACATAAAAAAAACACATGGGACACTAAAAGGCGTTAAAAACAAGAGAAAAATAAGAGAAAAATGAGTTGTTAAGTAACAAAATGTGTATTTCAAATTGCACCATTCTTGTTTATCTCTAATTATTAAAATCATATTGATAGCATATTTTAATGTAAGTTTCATAGAACTGTATTCAAGAAAAAATCATATTGATAGCATATTTTAATGCATGTTTTATACAACTGTATTCAAGACAAAAATCATATTGATAACATATTTTAATGCATGTTTTATACAACTGTATTCAAGACAAAAATCATATTGATAACATATTTTAATGCATGTTTTATACAACTGTATTCAAGACAAAAATCATATTGATAACATATTTTAATGCATGTTTTATACAACTGTATTCAAGACAAAAATCACATTAACTCAGTGTTTTCTTACAAAAGAATAAATATATCACAAAATATTACAAAGTACCTCTAATTATTTAAACTAAATATTGCCATGTAAACAAGAAGTGAACATTTGATTTGTCTGTTCCACTCAATACCAAAACACAATGAAGGTAAATATAGTATTTAAACCATTAGACGGTAACATATGCAGAGGAAATAACTTGAATGGATATATGCTTCAATATAATTACGTTGAAAACTTGCATCGTGTGCTGCCAAACAAAAGAAAGTGATTCGCCATTGAAATGGCTCTCGGTGTGAATGAACACATTAAGAAAATCATTATACTGTCGTGTGGTACTTACAGAGTTAAGACATAAAACAAACAAATATATATGCAGGGAACAGTTTTGTTTAGGAGGGTTTATATTGGCATTTATACCATAAGATGCCCGCCTGCCCAGCGTGTTCGTAGCGCGTTGGACTGAGAGTGACTAGCCCTCTGTGAGTGCGGGTTCAATTCCGCGGGCTGGCAGAAAAGCCACAGGTTCCCAGATTCACGGTGTTCGTGGCACCGAGCCGAAGGGTTACGATGTCCATGGCACTGAGCCGAAGAGCTGAAAGCTCAAATGCTTCTGAATCGAAAAAAAAATACCATAAGATCTGGCTCAGAGCTATTTTAAATATCTATATATATTTCTGTGTCCTTGTTGTGTTTAACATTTATTTATTATGCTGCATACATAAAAAAATTGTAATTATGTTAATGATATATAATTATGTGTAGTAGATATACTTACCGTAATACAGTGATAGAGGACACATTCACTCAGAAATACTACAGGGTGTTCGAGATAAAAGTAGCCACATTAACAAATCAAAAGTTGCCAGTTACGCATTGCGTTTTGTCTATATTTACTATTTAAACCGGTTCTGACTAGCTCGTCCTACGTCACATTGATTCATCGTCCCTTCCCGCACCATAATTACACACATCACAAAAAAAACTTGCATTACTGACCTATACTATGTCATAATTGAACCTTCTCATTTTCATAAATATATGCCAGATTGACTCCCTTGACATGCTACTTTTATCTTAAACATCCTGTAGTTTTGGATATCTATATCTTAAAAATGTGCAAGAGTTTGACTAGTTTCCTGTGACAAACTCTTTGTTTGCTTTTTCTTCTTCTAGTATTTATTTATGTTGTAGGTTTTTCCTTATCGACTTTTACACCTACGTTCTTCTAACCACTTTCATGTACGAATGCGGCTGAACCATTTTAATTCCACTGTTTTATTTGTAATAACATCGGGCATAACTGGATAAATTCGATTCTTTGCAGTTGCAAAGCACCTGCTCTCCATAACGATTGACCATGTGCACAAATACGCTAACATTTTCCCGACTAGTGCTCATCGAAATTTTTTAATAGAAATGTGGTACACACAGCGCGTTTTTTTAAACTGAATTCTTTGACTGCGGAAAATGTTACTGCAATTTGATTAACGTACGTATGCAAGCCTTTCATGATGATAAGTGTGTATGTGTGTACAGTAAGATTATGTGTGTACAGTAAGATTCTGGGTAACACAAGTCTTTCATGATGATAAGTGTGTATATGAGTACAGTAAGATTATGTGAGTACAGTAAGATTCTGGGTAACACAAGTCTTTCATGATGATAAGTGTGTATGTGAGTTCAGTAAGATTCTGGGTAACACAAGTCTTTCATGATGATAAGTGGGTATGGTGAGTTCAGTAAGATTCTGGATAACATCAAGTTTTCATGATGATAAGTGTGTATATGAGTACAGTAAGATTATGTGAGTACAGTAAGATTCTGGGTAACACAAGTCTTTCATGATGATAAGTGTGTATGTGAGTTCAGTAAGATTCTGGGTCAACACAAGTCTTTCATGATGATAAGTGGGTATGTGAGTCAGTAAGATTCTGGATAACACAAGTCTTTCATGATGATAAGTGTGTATGTGTGTACAGTAAGATTCTGGGTAACACATTTCAAAGAAGGAGATTACTGAAATACCACCATGCGTAATAATCTAATCGCCCCCACCCCACAAAAAATAAATTAAAAAAATAAACAAAATGTCAAGGCTCAGGACTCGACCGGAAAGGTCTAGTTTATTGTTTTATTTCTTAACGAGTTGTTCTTGCAAACTTTCTTTTTGGAAAAGCAGCAACAATAAACTCTGAACGTTACATTGAAACTCTTACTACATTAAGAACAATAAACTCTGAACGTTACATTGAAACTCTTACTACATTAAGAACAATAAACTCTGAACGTTACATTGAAACTCTTACTACATTAAGAACAATAAACTCTGAATGTTACATTGAAACTCTTACTACATTAAGAACAATAAACTCTGAACGTTACATTGAAACTCTTACTACATTAAGAACAATAAACTCTGAACGTTACATTGAAACTCTTACTACATTAAGAACAATAAACTCTGAACGTTACATTGAAACTCTTACTACATTAAGAACAATAAACTCTGAACGTTACATTGAAACTCTTACTACATTAAGAACAATAAACTCTGAACGTTACATTGAAGCTCTTACTACATTAAGAACAATAAACTCTGAACGTTACATTGAAACTCTTACTACATTAAGAACAATGAAATACTTGAACGTACATTGAAACTCTAATACTTAAGAACAACTAAACTCTGAACGTTACATTGAAACTCTTACATAGCATTAAGAACAATAAATCCTGAACGTTACATTGAAACCTATCTACATTAAGAACAATAAACCTGAACGTTCTGTGAAACTTCCGCTACTTACATAAGAACAATAAACTCTGAACGTTACATTGAAACTCTTACTACATTAAGAACAATAAACTCTGAACGTTACATTGAAACTCTTACTACATTAAGAACAATAAACTCTGAACGTTACATTGAAACTCTTACTACATTAAGAACAACAAACTCTGAACGTTACATTGAAACTCTTACTACATTAAGAACAATAAACTCTGAACGTTACATTGAAACTCTTACTACATTAAGAACAATAAACACTGAACGTTACATTGAAACTCTTACTACATTAAGAACAACAAACTCTGAACGTTACATTGAAGCTCTTACTACATTAAGAACAATAAACTCTGAACGTTACATTGAAACTCTTACTACATTAAGAACAGCTGTTCTGGAAATGTAAACTTACACACAGCAGGGCGGCCGGAACAATAGTTGTAACGTGACTACAACACACAACTCTTGCCTGTAGTTTAGCTGTAACATGCACAGCGACTACAACGGTTACATCGCCTATTCGGTGGTCAAACCAGGTGAGGGAAACCGATGGGTCTAGCAGCATCGGTAATCTAGGCACTGTCTGCCTGTGCATGCAAAGACTGGATCCGGCTGACTTCGCGGATGAGGCCACTAGTTGGCTCAACGGTTAGAAAGGCGGATCACAGCAGAGCGGTGTGGACCGCATAGAGCACGGCGAGGCACTTTAGAAAGCCCTGGTCATCCACTGCATCTGGCACTATCTCCAGTCGTCTTGACTTGTCTTGCCCTGGATACAGATAGTCCTGGACGAGAGAGTGAGGTTGACGAATAGCGCAACTTTTCCTCACTATAATCCAAATACAGCGCAAGCTACAGTTTCAGACAACTACATACAACACAAATCACACAACATGAAGAACACGCTTAAAGCTCTCACCATAGGCGCGTGGAACGTGCGAACACTATTAGATAACAACAAAGCTGAAAGACCTGAGAGACGGACTGCACTCGTGGCTAGAGAACTGGCACGCTACGATATCGACATAGCTGCCTTGAGTGAGACCAGACTCCTGACGAGGGTCAGAGGTGGGCGGAGGTTACACTTTTTTTGGAGTGGGAGAGCCAATACAGAACGTCGGGAATCTGGTGCAGGGTTTGCTGTCAAATCTCATCTTGTGCGCGGCCTCACCAGACTCCCAAAAGGTGTCAGTGACAGAGTGATGACTCTTCAGATCTCACTAGGAGAAAAAAAGAGTGTCACTTTACTCAGCGTCTACGCCCCGACAATGACAAATCCAAGCGAAATCAAGGATGGTTTCTACGAGGACCTTGACTCAGCCATCTCAGCGGTCCCAAGGTCTGAGAAGCTCATCATACTCGGGACTTCAATGCCAGAGTAGGGACAGACCATCGGGTCTGGGATGGAGTACTAGGAGTACACGGCGTGGGCAAGTGCAATAGTAATGGGCTTCTATTACTCAGACTATGTGCTGCCCACGACCTAACAATTACAAACTCCTTGTTTCGTTTACCAACCCGAAACAAAACGTCATGGATGCATTCCCGTTCCAAACAATGGCACCTCATTGACTACGTCATCGTAAGGAAAATGACAGACGTGACGTCAGAGTCACAAAGGCTATGTGCGGAGCAGAATGTTGGACCGATCATAGATTGATCGTGTCAAAGCTCAACCTCCGCATCAAGCCTAGAAAACGTCACCAGGGTCGCAAACCAACAAAAAGCTGGCAGTCTCCAAATTGAAAAGCTCCGCTGTCACCGAAAGTTTAATAAGAAACCTGGACGACAAATTGAAGGACCTCCAATTTGGCAAAACCAGCGTGGACGATGACTGGACTGCCCTCAGAGACACCGTGTACCTATCTACCTCTGAGCTCATAGGACACTCTGTACGCAAGAGCCACGACTGGTTTGACGAAAATGACGAAGAAATCAAGTCTATCCTTCTCACGAAACATGAGACATACAGAGCCTATCAAAATGACCCATCATCATCATCCAAAAACAGCTTTCCTAGATGCTCGTAGAAGGGCTCAAGAGAGAATCAGGAAATTACAAGACGCATGGCTAAGCAAAAAATCTGATGTAATCCAGATATATGCAGACAGACATGATTTCAAACGCTTCTACGATGCCCTAAAACTGTTTACGGACCTCAACAATCTCACCCCACTCCCATACTCGATGCAGATGGAGCAAGGCTACTAATTGACAAGCCTCAGATACTAAATCGCTGGGCAGAACACTTCCGTTCTGTCCTCAACCATCCATCCACTATATGTTATGAAGCCATAGAGCGCATGCCCCAGGTCCCAATCAATGCCAAGCTTGATATTCCACCTACCTTAGCAGAGGTCAAGAAGGCAACAAGCCAGATGTCCAGCGGGAAGGCACCGGTGCGGACTCAATACCAACCGAAGTCTACAAAGAAGGAGGGCCCACGTTGATGCTAAAATTGACCGAGTTATTTACATCCATTTGGTGCAACGAACGTGTGCCACAGGAATTAAAGGATGCCACTATTGTCCACCTGTACAAGCGGAAAGGAAACCGCCAGGCCTGCGATAACCACAGGGGATCTCCTCCTGTCAATCGCTGGCAAAATACTGGCCAGAGTCCTCCTCAATCGATTAATCGATCACCTGGAACAGGACTTACTCCTGAGACCCAATGTGGCTTCAGAGCAGGTCGTGGAACAGCAGGCATGATATTTGCTGCTCGCCAACTACAGGAGAAATGCCAAGAGCAGCACCGTAACCTCTATATGGTCTTTGTCGATCTGACAAAGGCTTTCGACACGGTTAACAGGGAGGGTCTATGGAAGATCATGGAAAAATTTGGATGCCCAAGGAAATTCATCAAGATCGTCCAACAGTTTCACGAGGGCATGAAGGCACGTGTACTTGACGAAGGGGAGCTGTCGGAAGCCTTCCATGTTACCAACGGCGTCAAACAGGGCTGTGTCCTGCCCCAACACTCTTCAGCATGATGTTTGCTGCCATGCTCACGGATGTCTTTTGGGAAGGCGACGAACATGGGGTAAAGATTAGATACAGGACAGACGGTAACCTATTCAATCTTCGGAGGTTAAAATCCTCCACCAAGGTAAAAGAATCAACTATCTCAAACCTGTTTGCTGATGACTGTGCCTCGCTACCAACTCTGAGGAAGAAATGCAGACTTACATGGACAAGTTCTCAATGGCCTGTGATAGGTTTGGCCTCACCATTAACACCAAAAACAGAGGTCATGTTCCAGCCCGCCCCTAGAGAACAGTATTACGATCCAGTCATCAACATTAAACACCCGCGTCTCCAGTCAACGGACAACTTTGCTTATCTTGGCAGCCTCCTATCCAGATCGGCAAACATAGATTCTGAGGTCCACAATAGGATATCCAAAGCCAGTGCTGCGTTCGGAAGGTTACGTGTCACGTGTGGGAACGGAAGGGGATAAGCATAGTCACAAAGCTGAAAGTTTACCAGGCCATAGTGCTAACAACGCTGCTGTACGCAAGCGAGACATGGACAGTGTATAGCAGACACGCAAGAAAATTAAACCATTTCCACACAAGCTGTCTACGCAGAATACTAAAAATAAACTGGCAGGACAAAATTCCAGACAGCGAAGCCCTCACAAGAGCAAAGATCCCAAGCGTCAACACCCTGTTGCAGAAGGCCCAACTGAGATGGGTCGGTCACGTTGCTCGAATGCCTGATAAACGCATCCCAAAACAGTTGATGTATGGCGAGCTTGAAGGGGGCAGACGTTTAGCTGGTGGACAGAAAAACGCTTTAAAGACACTCTTAAAGTGTCTCTGAAATGCTTCGATATAGACAATACGTGCTGGGAATCCTTGCGCAAGATCGCCAAATGTGGCGCTGTAACAACAAAGAGGAACCCGAATAGCTGAGAATCATCGTATTGTTGAGTCACAGAGAAAACGAGCAGCGCGAAAGACAGAGCACACAACACGCACATGTCTAACCTTGATCATGTATGCCCCACCTGTGGTCGGGGATTCTGTTCTAGGATTGACTCTACAGTCACCTCCGCACACACCAGAGAGGTGCAACAGTACACGTCTGAGATTGTTGTCATCATCGCTTGCGATGGACGGCTATTATAACATTAAGAACAATAAATTAAGAATAATCAATTAAATACTTCTTTAACGCGACAGCGACAGACGCCACAAAAGTGCAACAACAAGGGATACAAGTCAACACCTGGACTTTTCACTGCTACGCCATGCAACGTATAGCCCAGACCTGACTCCTAGTCATTTTCATTTGTTCCCAAAATGAAAGTAACATTTGAAGTGTCAACATTTCAGCCGTGTGAGTAGAGCTGAAGTATTTGAAGTGTCAACATTTCAACCGTGTGAGTAGAGCTGAAGTCTGAATTGAACAAATGACTTCATAAAAAAATTCTTTTTGGGAATTTCAATAACTATAGTTCGTTCAAAATTCGTGATCACACTAAGGTTTAATTTGTAGAAATCTGTCTGATGGATACAAGTAATTTTTGATGAATCTTATATACTTCACGACGTTACGAATCCATGTTTAACTAATTGGTAGGTATTAGTTGATGCAAAAACGTTTTTTATAGAATTTTGCTAAGCACAACAAAATGATCATAAAGTTAGAACTTACAAATCAAAATGGTAATGTTAAAGGCCATACATTTTAGAAATCACTTGAACTGATACTTCACTATATGATTTTGCTACATGAATGCGTTTGAACATGAAATGTTATTCACGACATTGACTGCACTGAATTGCGTTTGAACACGAAATGTTAGTTATAGACAAACTGACAATCGTACTGTAAAATTTCGACAATATACCATATCAACATCGCGGTAAATTAGTAATAACAATACAAAATTTTACAGAACTAAACGTTTGGATGGCAAAAACTTTTGGAAGTGTCACTGTTTTGCTATATAAAAATGTAAAAATCAAGAATTCGTCAGTGGATGATTTAATCGGTTGTAAAGATGATCACGAATTTTGAACGAACTAAATACAATGTTAGCAAGAAATACACTGACTTGGTGGAGATTTGTAAAATATAATGTACAGTAACTAAATCATGTCAGCCGGGATCGCGATGAGAGATGGAGAGAGAGACTAAATCATCAGTCTAGCCGGGATCGGGAAGAAGATGAGAGAGACTAAATCATCGTCTAGCGATCAGAGAGAGAATAGACTAAATCATCAGTCTAGGCGAGGATGGGAAAGACTAAATCATCAGTCTAGGATCAGAGAGAGATGGAGAGAGAGACTAAATCATCAGTCTAGACCGGGATCATGAGAGAGAGAGGATGAGAGAGAGACTAAATCATCAGTCTAGACCGGGATCGTGAGAGAGAGAATGGAGAGAGAGACTAAATCATCAGTCTTAGAACTATCGGGATCGAGCATGTTAATTTAGATGATGCAAAATGTTAGCACTAATCATCGTATGTTTAACTTCGTGATCTGTATAGCATTCTGCAGATTCATATCTTTTGAGACAACCATCCTAACCACTCACTTTACAACTGCCTTTTCACCATCCTTGTCATGCGAGAAAGTTACGTAGTTCGAAAGTTAAATGGTTCAATTAGTGTACTGCCGTAAAGTTGATTCAATTTTCTCTATTTTATGTGCTTTTAATATTCAGTTTAATGACATTCTTCCCAACGTGTGTTCACCAGAGATTAGACATATGTTTACAAGATAATGCAATGAAAGAAATATTTGAGGAATGTAGAGAAACAGGCGAATAATTAAGCCAGACAGACGTTTAGGAAGGGGTCACATTCAGACACGTTCATTACCATATAATACAAAATATAGAAACCTTCCGGAATTGATCCAGGGGATGAATGTATTGCTGTGCCACTTTACTGATACTTGCCATTTAGGAGCTCACGATGTCCAGGTCACATCCATCCCATCATTTTCCTCGGATGATCGCAGTCGATTTGCTCTGGAGAATGTGTTGATTTCATTGTATGGTACCTTGCGACCACGTGGGCTCAACGTATTACATTCCTATGCTTCTTAGTACTTTCTCCTCTCATGCCTTGTAATCTATATGTGCATATGTTGCATGTATTCAAGCTATATATATATATACTTGTTTTTTTATTGTTTCTCTTCTTTTCTATTTCTAGTTTTTATTTGTGTTTTTGTGTTACATTTATTTCGTTATTTGTTTTTATTCCCAGATTTTCATTAGAAACGTTTGAATGTCTCCGTATGTAGTCGTTTATATGTTAGTGTTTTTTTTTTCAATTCGTCACTCCTGATGTTCGTTTGCTTGACGAAGGCCTTGTTGGTCGAAACGTTGCTGTATATCGTCATTGTTTTTGTAATTGGTAAAACTACAGTACTTTGTTATTACGTTTTTCACCTAAGTTTTAGACTTCTTTCACTGTTTTTGTATCCGAGAAACTGAGAAACTGTAAACGCTATGACCCTGTACTAATTACCGCGGAAGTTGAGACCGACTTGAATAACAACGCCAATACGTAGTTGTTTTATATTTACACCGACGGTTCGGTCATTCGCCACCAATAATATGCGTTGGATTTTTCGACACGTTCAGGAGGTCAAATGATAAGATAGGCCAGTGGGACCTACGTGACAACCACAAGAAGTTTAACAAAGAGGTGCGAGCTATTGCAGAGGCGTTGGCATCTCGTAGCTACTTTCGTTCTTCCATACTTAGCATCTCCAGGAGTATGATTCGTAAAGTCGAAATAGGAATGGTGAGACGACTCTGGGCAGAAGTACTAGCACAGCCCGGAATCAGGAAAAAAATACTTGCATTTTCTTCCCTTGACATGAGGGAGTCAGTGGTCAAGAACGAGCTCATAGATTGGCATGCACGGGTAAGATATCCGAGCGCATATCAAATGGAACAAAATGACATTTTTGATGCATTAATAATTGAGGGAGTCTTTCCGAACAGAGGAGTTTCAGGTTTGTGAATTCCACGCCCTTACCAGATTGAGAGAAATGAGTGCCGACACTGGCACATCCCGAGAATAACGACATACCAATTATGCGAAACGAATGATTCATCAACATCGAACTGGCTCGTTGTACTTCTGGGCGCTGCTGGATTTGGAGGAGAGAGGGGGGCGGAGCGGCGGATAAAAGCACCTTTGTGCTGCTATGATGATAGTCACCATAAAACTGATAATCAAAAAACAGACTTACCGATGAACAGACTTACTGCAGATGAACAGACTTACCGATGGACAGACTTAAGATAAACAACCATGTAGGTAGGCACACAAAATCCGTTCTAGAAATCTCTTCTTATCCTGGTGATGTGAGACATAACAGGACTGGAGAAAAGAAAGAAAGTAGGTAGCCAAACATAGTAACTTTCTAGATGTAACACATATCGATAAATGCATCTACAAACATAATAACGTATGAATAACATATGATAAACATATGAATAAACATATGAATAAACATGAATAAACATAGTAGACTGATGAGAACTGATAATAGAATGACACTGGAGTGAAGAAGAAGAAGATAAAGAGGTGCGTAGAGTCTAACTAATATATGAAGAACCCTGACACTGATTTCCATCGGATTCAGTTTGTAGTGTAGGACACGGTATTCCTAATTGTGTTTTGGGTGCCATCTTGTGGAGACCAACTTAGCAACCAATGGTATGTTTATCAGCTTAATCGATAATAGATAACCTAGCGTCCAATGAGTGATTCATATATATATATATATATATATATATATGTACTACTTTCATGGAGTGGGAGATGAGCGGTAGTGGAGGGTACTAATATATGGATTGATTGAGTTGATGTATGCGGGGGTGGACAGCAGATGGTCACATGTGTTGCAGGCTCTATGTGAGAATGAATAAAAAGTGAGTTTATTGTTAGTGTTGATCAAATGCAAGTGAGAATATGTCCTACTTCATGTTACTGTGCGTGCACACAATCAATATCAATATATCTTCTTTCTTCTTCTTCTTCTTCGAAGCTCTATATCGATCATTTGTTAAACTACTTTGTGTGATTTGTATGTCATCTGAGCCTAAGAGCGATTGTACGTTGTACCAGTTATGCGTCTACAAGTAGGCCAGCACATCCGATTTCTGCGATGCTTTTTAATTACGAGGGTAACTTCCTAGGTCCTACCTTATTTCGTTCATACGTGGTGCTGAACCGCAGGCAAGAATATATCATTGATCAAAGGCATGTCTAGAGGCAACCGTTAGCAGCCTAGGCAAGAATAGTATCACTGGACCAACAAGGCATGCAAGAGGATCCCAGAGAGCAGAGCAAGAATAGTATCACTGTGACCAACAAGGCATGTCGTAAGAGGCGATCCCAGTTAGCAGCCTAGGGAAGCAAAGAATAGTATCACTGTGACCAACAAGGCATGTCTAGAGCGATCCGTTAGCAGCCTAGGAACGATATATCCTGTACAATGGATGTCGGAGCGATCCAGTTAGAGCCTAGGAAGCTACCCTAGTTTTTTTTGTAAAGTTGCAGAAATCGGATGTACTGGAAGGCGCATAACTGGTACAACTGGTAATAACGATAATGTATGTATCTTATAGTTGAATAACTGGTACAACTGGTAATAACGATAATGTATGTATCTTATAGTTGAATAACTGGTACAACTGGTAATAACGATAATGTATGTATCTTATAGTTGAATAACTGGTACAACTGGTAATAACGATAATGTATGTATCTTATAGTTGAATGACATGAGAATCCTGGCATAACCTTTACAGGGCGTTGCCATCACTCATAGTAAACCAGTCGTTGATTTTCTAGGCACCACTTATACGTTCAGTAGTTTCCCATTTCTTTCTGAACAGTGAGGTCTATTTATACCTTTCGTAAAAATCCCACAGACACGAATTTGCTTCCAAGCTGCTTGACACGAAGTTTGAACCAGGTACGTTTGGGTTGTGATCGTGCTCACAATCGCTTCAGCTACAGACGCCCACATAACGATAATAGCAACATTATTTAACGGATGAGAAATCCATATATTGCTTCAGCTACAGACGCCAATAAGATATAGCAACATTATTTAACGGATGAGAACATATGCTAGTAGCAAATGATCTAGTTAGAACTCTCTCAGCTACTGCAGTTGCAACTCTCTCAGCTACTGCTAGTTAGCAACTTCCTCAGCTACTGTTAGTTGCAACTTCTCAGATGCTAGTTACAACTCTCCTCAGCTACTGCTGTAGCAACTCTCTCAGCTACGCTAGTTAGCAACTCTCCTCAGCTACTGCTAGTTAGCAACTCTCCTCAGCTACTGTTAGTTAGCAACTCTCTCAGCTACTGCTAGTGCAACTCTCTCAGCTACTGCTAGTTAGCAACCTCTCAGCTACTGCTAGTTAGCAACTTCCTCAGCTACTGCTAGTTAGCAACTCTCAGCTACTGCTAGTACAACCTCTAGCTACTGCTATTTAGCACCTCTCGCTCTGCTAGTTAGCATCACTTGTGATCAATTGAAAACATACGACGAAAGTTAATGCAAAAAAACATTATCTCTAAAGCACACTTCACATAGAAACGACGGTGGCGTTAAAAGGGCTCACCAAGCATGACTTGATACTCAATAATCACTCAGAAACGTGTGCATAGACTGTGTCTGAACAACTAAATCCCGTATGATCCTGAAGTAATTGTATATGATAAATGAGCACAGCATATTCACACTTAACTATATGGGGCTTTGTTGTATATACATGTTTTAGATTTGTTAACGTCTCATATTTCTAGATTTTTGTTTTATTTCTTTTCTCTTTATATTGTAACATCACCTGTGTGTTGCTGGGACTTGCAAGGGGAGCAGAGAATAGTAACACTGCAACCTACAAGGCATGTCGTAAGAGGCGATTGAGGTAGGGCCTAGGAAGCTACCCTAGTAAATATAAAGCGTCGCAGAAATCGGTTGTCGCTGGTAGGCGCATAACTGGCACAACGTACAATCGCTCTTGGGCTCAGATCACATACAAGTCAAAAAGAGTGGTTAACAAATGGTCGATATGGAGCGTTGGAAGAAGAAGATATTGTAACGTTGTAGAGTAACTTTTGTAACACCTATAAGACATTGAAATGGGAACAGACATTAGATAACGCCCACTATTGTGTTTACAACTACATTTTATGTTGACACTCATTACCAGGGTGTTTCTATATCCTTGTTAAAACTTTGTGTTTGTTTAGTTGTCATGCACATGGCAGTGGCGGCTCGTCATTAAGGGTCAGTGGGGCCGGGTCCCACCAATAATAAGGTGTAACGTGTGTTGATATTTTATACATTAAAATATATCCTAACCAAAACCATGATTTTTTCCGAAAATGTCTCTCTGGCCCCACCAACAAAAATGATCACGAGCCGCCACTGGCAAATGGTATATGTATAGGTAGATAGGTAGGAACGCACGCACACACATCCACACACACATACCCATACCTCTCACACACATACATCCATACCCACCAACCCAAACATACACACCCACACACACACAACCATACTTCTCTATCAACAACCCCACTTCTTCTTCTTTGAACGCTCCATATCGACCACTTGTTAAACCACTCTGTGTGATTTGTATGTGATCAGAGCCTAGGAGCGATTGTACGTTGTGCCAGTTATGCGCCTACAAGTAGGCCAGCACATTCCATTTCTGTGACACTTTTTATTTACTAGGGTAGCTTTCCTAGGCCCCCACCTCATTCGCCTCTTACGACATGCCTTGTAGGTCGCAGTGTTACTATTCTTGCTCTCTTGAGAGTCCGACAACACACGGCGCACGCAGACACAACACACACACACACCTATACCCCTCACACACACACACACACACACATACACCCACTAACACACACACCCAATCACGCCCACTCACACACACACAATCACACCCACTCACACACCCTCACAGTCACACTCACACACACACACAATCACACCCACCCACACACCCACACACACTCATACCCCTTCATACATACACATACACTCACACTCATTCCCCCTCACACACACAATCACACCCACTCACACACCCACTCACACCCATACCCCCTCACACATACACATACACTCACACCCATACCCCCTCATACACACACACTCACACCCATACTCCCCCTCGCACACGCACATCCACACCCACCCAACCACAGACAGACACACACGTATACACTCGTCTGCTGATATCATGATGTAGCCTTGACAACGGGTTGGATTAACGTAATGCTCAAGCGTTCCCCTATCGACTTGGACACCTGATGGTTGTGGATCAAATCTCACACTCGATGTTCTAAATGTCATTACAGGAAATATTCCTTCTACCTCTTGCATACTGACAATCTTGACAGAACTTTGCCATTAACCACAGTAAACTAGTCGTCGATGTTCTGGGCAAAACTTATACCTTCAGTAGTTTGTCATTGCTTTCTGAACAGTGAGGTCTATTTTTACCGTTCGTAAAAATCCACACCAAACAAATTTGCCACCAAATTGCCGGTCGCGGTGTTTGACCCAGGTTTGTCTTGGGTTGTGCTACAGACGCCCACACTTGCACACTAGAATCTAGAAATGTAAAATGACAGCGACTTCACACCTTAAGATCTGAAAAGACTACGGGACTTTTTGTTTTATTTAACTAGCCTTGACAAACTTACTGCAAGGATTCTGTCGACAGTGTTAAGTGAACTTTTGAGTTCATTTTCTGTCTCTTTCGCCTTCTTCCTATCACTGTTTATTTTTTCTACCACTCTTCCGCTGTTTCTCTCAAATCACCCCATATCTCTCTATTTACCGCTGTCTACCGTCCGTCTACCGCTCTCTTTTTGTGTAACCTCTGATGTTAGATCGCGCAAATATTTCATAACCTTCGTTTGATATGAAAATGAAAATCGTGGCATATCCCAAAGGACGGAGCCATCAACCACAGTAAACAAGTCGTTGATTTTCTAGGCACCACTTATACGTTCAGTAGTTTGCATTGCTTTCTGAACGGGTGGCGCCATCGTCCTTTGTTAAAATCAACGGAAACAATTTGCAAGCAAACTGTCCGCAGCGTGATTCGAACTTCAGAACGTCGGGGTTAATAGACCGAGTCACAACCCTAGCACAGACGCCACCGTTTGATATATACATTTATAAAGACTAACACATGTGTGGATAAATCAGAAACCTTCATAAGCTCAAGAGGGTAATAGCTTTCCTTGATATTATAGAAATAAAAGATGGTACTTTGCTCTATTTTAGCAATTTTACAATTTGTGAGTATGACATGACGTGTCTGACATTCATCAAATTGTTATGGAAGACTAGCATATGATTTTATGTGATTGTTTTGATTAATTGATTGTTAGGACCATAGTTGTTGCACTTTGATTATTAACCACGTGTGCTCCAGAGATTTCTGTCTTACACAGGAATATCTCAGCTTCTTCTTCTTCGAACGCTCCATATCGATCATTTGTTGTACCACTCTTTGGGATTTGTACGTGATCTGAGCCTAAGCGCGATTGTACATTGTGTCAGTTATGCGCCTACACGTAGACCTGCACATCCGATTTCTGCGATGCTTTTCATTTACTAGGTAGCTTCCTAGGCGCCAACCTCAATTGCCTCTTACTTCGTGCCTTGAAAGTCGCAGTGGTACTATTTTGGCAGCACTTGCGAGCCCGGGGCACCACATGGGCAGATCTCAGCTGATATACACGAACTTGTTTTGCTTTCTTTGAAGATGGTGAGAATTTGTAGGTATTTAAACAAAATAAATTTGACCAGGTACGCCGATCTCAAGCTGTACTTATCGATTATGAATTGTCAAATACTGTTTTGCATGTTCCATTTGACAAGGGTACTACACATTATTGTCCCTTTCTGATATGACTAGTAACTTGATCTCACTCACTTGGGGCCATGGATCAATGAAAATAACCCGATCTCAGCACACATGAACGAACTGAGCACTTTTGGTGGAAATGTAAGTACCTACCCAAAAGCTACTAATTGAAATATTAACTGTAATTTTGTGTTTCTTCGTGAATGAAGCAGTTTGGTGAAAAGGACGCCATACTTTACGTGCAACCATTATTTCTTACGTTCCATTTGTCTATTGTCTCAACTATTATTTTTCTCATATCTATATATATATATATATATATATATAACAGTTTGTTTTGCTATGTTTTTAACTCTTCCCAGTTACATACTTTTGCTGAAAAAGAATTTGTATTTTACAAATATAACCAACATGGTCGACCGTAGTTCAAACAGCGAATGGCTTGTGAAAGTGACAGAATGCACGGGACCTTCGGCAACATCTTGACTAGTGATGATTGTCGTCTCCAGTGAGCAGTACAGTGTAGCCCCACTAGTAAATGTGGTATTTAAATGTGATTCTTACTTCATACAGATCGGATGGTACATTTTCCTTTATCGTGTCAGTGAAGGAAACTTCAATATCGTCGTGTGTAAGATCTACAGTCGTATATTTTAAACATTTATTAGGGCCAGGGAAAAAATAAATATATCTTGTATAACGATATATTTATATATACATATATAGTTAGTGTATATTGATATAGTCATGTTATAGACACGTATATAGTAGATACGTGTATTGATGTGTAGATAATATATATGTTCGCTAATAGAAGTGTGTTTGGGTGTCTGTGCACCAATAGTCCATCGATTAACGGATATATTGATACGTACAGGGACATGTAGATTTGTATATATATATAATATATATATATATATATATATATATATATATATATATATATATATATATATATATCGCTCGTGTGGTGCCGGGCCCGCAAGGGAAGCAAAGAATAGTACCACTGTGACCTAGAAGCATGTCGTAAGAGGCGATGGTGTAGGACCTAGGAATCTACCCTAGTAAATAAAAGGCATCGTAAAAATCGGATGTGTTGGCCTACTTGTAGGCTCATAACTAGAACAACGTAGAATCGCTCTTAGACTCAGGTCACATACAAATCATACCGAGTGGTTAACAAGGGGTCGATATGGAGCGTTTGAAGAAGAAGAAGTATATATATATATAAGCTGAATATATATCAAGTACGTGTAAATATATTGATTGATTGATTGATTGTTTGATTGCTATGACCATCGTCATTGCACTTCGGTGAGAAGCACATGTACTCCGATCTCTTTCTTACACAGGAAGATCTCAACTGCAATGCACGAACTCTATAGCACCGAATAGGGTCCCCGATGTAATTGTGAAGATTTATGTACGAATCTTATTTTTAATCTTTTCTAATGAATTTTGCCCGGGAAGCGGCTTTCCAGCCTGCTTTTCTCGATTTTGAACTGCCATGGGTTCTTTTACGTGCTCAAACTAAAAACTGGGCCTACATTTTTTCGTTCGTATCTCACCTACACTGAGATCAGGAATCTCTGGGGGGGAATATCTCGATGGTTCTAAGAGGGAGTGAACCAAGTACTCGTTGTAACGAGAGGCGAGCACCTAACCTCTATACCACAGATGACCCCCACTATGTAATAGATACATAGATAGAAAGGAACGAATTAATAGATGGAATATAATCGGCACATGTTGTCATACGAACATGCTATACCACATATGCTCATTAAATTGCACTCTGAAGGACCCCCACAACTACATATGATCCCAACAAATATATCAGTACTTATTGTAAGATGTTGAATGTATTTGACTAGATCAACAGAATGCGGTCAGTGCATTTTTCTCCGATTTCAACTCGTCGCCAGATAAAGCCGTATCTATCCGGGCGTAGGTTGCATGCAAGATGATGAAATCAGTTATTGACAAAACATAGAGTGTTATTTATACCGCAGAGTCCATACGTGTGTGATTTACTACGTGTTTACGTTGTGGGACGGATTAACGTCATGCTTAGAACGTTCGATTATCGAATCGAACACAGGAGGGTTGTGGGTTCAATTCCACGTTAGACGTTCCATACATAACCAAAGGATTTGGTCATACCAACCCATGTTTAGCTGGATGTAGAACTGTGTCGAAATATGTCAAGCCATTTAAAACATATGTGTTCTACTACATGTTTGTTCTACTACATGTCTGTTCTACTACATGTTTGCTTGTTCTACTACATGTCTGTTCTACTACATGTCTGTTCTACTACATGTCTGTTCTACTACATGTTTGCTTGTTCTACTACATGTCTGTTCTACTACATGTCTGTTCTACTACATGTCTGTTCTACTACATGTTTGCTTGTTCTACTACATGTTTGCTTGTTCTACTACATGTTTGTTCTACTACATGTCTGTTCTACTACATGTTTGCTTGTTCTACTACATGTCTGTTCTACTACATGTCTGTTCTACTACATGTTTGTTCTACTACATGTTTGTTCATTCTATACATGTTGTTGTTCTACTACATGTTTGTTCTACATATTTGTTCTACTACATGTTTGTTCTACTACATGTTTGCTTGTTCTACTACATGTCTGTTCTACTACATGTTTGCTTGTTCTACTACATGTCTGTTCTACTACATGTCTGTTCTACTACATGTCTGTTCTACTACATGTTTGTTCTACTACATGTTTGTTCTACTACATGTTTGTTCTACTACATGTCTGTTCTACTACATGTTTGTTCTAGTACATGTTTGTTCTACTACATGTCTGTTCTACTACATGTCTGTTCTACTACATGTTTGTTCTACTACATGTCTGTTCTATTACATGTATGTTCTACTACATGTCTGTTCTACTACATGTCTGTTCTACTACATGTTTGTTCTACTACATGTCTGTTCTACTACATGTTTGTTCTACTACATGTTTGTTCTACTACATGTCTGTTCTACTACATGTTTGCTTGTTCTACTACATGTCTGTTCTACTACATGTTTGTTCTACTACATGTTTGTTCTACTACATGTTTGCTTGTTCTACTACATGTCTGTTCTACTACATGTTTGCTTGTTCTACTACATGTTTGTTCTACTACATGTTTGCTTGTTCTACTACATGTTTGTTCTACTACATGTTTGTTCTACTACATGTTTGCTTGTTCTATTACATTTGTTCTACTACATGTCTGTTCTACTACATGTCTGTTCTACTACATGTTTGTTCTACTACATGTCTGTTCTACTACATGTTTGTTTGTTCTACTACATGTTTGCTTGTTCTACTACATGTTTTGTTCTACTACATGTCTGTTCTACTACATGTTTGTTCTACTACATGTCTGTTCTACTATATGTTTGTTCTACTACATGTCTGTTCTACTACATGTTTGTTTGTTCTACTACATGTCTGTTCTACTACATGTTTGCTTGTTCTACTACATTTTGTTCTACTACATGTTTGTTGTCTCTACATCTGTCTTTTTACTACATGTTTGTTCTACTACATGTTTGTTCTACTACATGTTTGTTCTACTACATGTTTGTTTCTCTACATGTTTGTTCTACTACATGTTTGTTCTACTACATGTCTGTTCTACTACATGTCTGTTCTACTACATGTCTGTTCTACTACATGTTTGCTTGTTCTATTACATGTCTGTTCTACTACATGTTTGTTCTACTACATGTCTGTTCTACTACATGTTTGCTTGTTCTACTACATGTCTGTTCTACTACATATCTGTTCTACTACATGTTTGTTTGTTCTACTACATGTTTGTTCTACTACATATCTGTTCTACTACATGTCTGTTCTACTACATATCTGTTCTACTACATGTTTGTTTGTTCTACTACATGTTTGTTCTACTACATGTCTGTTCTACTACATGTCTGTTCTACTACATGTTTGTTTGTTCTACTACATGTCTGTTCTACTACATGTTTGCTTGTTCTACTACATATCTGTTCTACTACATGTCTGTTCTACTACATGTTTGCTTGTTCTACTACATATCTGTTCTACTACATGTTTGTTCTACTACATGTTTCTTGTTCTATTACATTCTGTTTTACTCCATGTTTGTTCTACTACATGTTTGCTTGTTCTACTACATGTTGTCTTGTTCTACTACATGTTTGCTTGTTCTACTACATGTTTGTTTGTTCTACTACATATCTGTTCTACTACATGTTTGCTTGTTCTACTACATGTCTGTTCTACTACATGTTTGCTTGTTCTACTACATGTTTGCTTGTTCTACTACATGTCTGTTCTACTACATGTCTGTTCTACTACATGTCTGTTCTACTACATGTTTGTTTGTTCTACTACATGTCTGTTCTACTACATGTTTGTTCTACTACATGTTTGCTTGTTCTACTACATGTCTGTTCTACTACATGTCTGTTCTACTACATGTCTGTTCTAATACATGTTTGTTTGTTCTACTACATGTCTGTTCTACTACAGTTTGTCTGTTCTACTACATATCTGTTCTACTACATGTTTGCTTGTTCTACTACATGTCTGTTCTACTACATGTTTTCTTGTTCTACTACATGTTTGTTTGTTCTACTACATGTCTGTTCTACTACATGTTTGTTCTACTACATGTCTGTTCTACTACATGTCTGTTCTACTACATGTCTGTTCTTCTACATGTCTGTTCTACTACATGTTTGTTCTACTACATGTTTGCTTGTTCTACTACATGTCTGTTCTACTACATGTCTGTTCTACTACATGTCTGTTCTAATACATGTTTGTTTTCTACAATCTGTTCTACTACATGTTTGCTGTCTGTCTACTACATGTCTGTTCTACTACATGTTTTCTGTCCTCTACTACATGTTTGCTTGTTCTACTAGCATATCTGTTCTACTCATGTTTGTTCTACTACATGTCTGTTCTACTCATGTCTGTTCTACTATCTGTCTTTCTTCTCATGTCTGTTCTACACGTCAATGTCTGATCTACTACATGCCTGTTCTACTACATGTCTGTTCTACTTCACATCTGTTCTACTACATGTCTGTTTACTACTGTCTCGTCTCTACTACATGTCGTCTCTACTACATGTCGTCTACTACATCTGTTCTACTACATGTTTGTCTTGTATCTAAGTACTGATGTTTGATCGACTTCATATCTGTTCTGTACTACATGTCTGTTCTAACTGTACAGTATCTTGTTCTTGTACTACATGTTTGTTTGTTCTACTACATGTCTTGTGTCTATACTAGTCATGTTCTTATCTACATGTTCTGTTCTAATTACATGTTTGTTTGTTCTACTACATGTCTAGTTCTACTATTCATGTTTCTTGTGTCTACTAACATATCTGTCTCTAACTAAGTTTGTTTGTTCTATTACATATCTGTTCACTACATGTTTGTTCTACTCATCATGTTTCTTGTTCTATTTACATATCTGTTTTACTACATGTTTGTTCTACTACATGTTTGCTTGTTCTACTACATGTTTGCTTGTTCTACTACATGTTTGCTTGTTCTACTACATGTTTGTTTGTTCTACTACATATCTGTTCTACTACATGTTTGCTTGTTCTACTACATGTCTGTTCTACTACATGTTTGCTTGTTCTACTACATGTTTGCTTGTTCTACTACGTGTCTGTTCTACTACATGTCTGTTCTACTACATGTTTGTTCTACTACATGTTTGTTTGTTCTACTACTTGTCTGTTCTACTACATGTTTGTTCTACTACATGTTTGCTTGTTCTACTACATGTCTGTTCTACTACATGTCTGTTCTACTACATGTCTGTTCTAATACATGTTTGTTTGTTCTACTACATGTCTGTTCTACTACATGTTTGTTTGTTCTACTACATATCTGTTCTACTACATGTTTGCTTGTTCTACTACATGTCTGTTCTACTACATGTTTTCTTGTTCTACTACATGTTTGCTTGTTCTACTACATGTCTGTTCTACTACATGTTTGTTCTACTACATGTCTGTTCTACTACATGTCTGTTCTACTACATGTCTGTTCTTCTACATGTCTGTTCTACTACATGTCTGTTCTACTACATGCTTGTTCTACTACATGTCTGTTCTACTACATGTCTGTTCTACTACATGTCTGTTCTACTACATGTCTGTTCTACTACATGTCTGTTCTACTACATGTCTGTTCTACTACATGTCTGTTCTACTACATGTCTGCTCTACTACATGTCTGCTCTACTACATGTTTGCTTGATCTACTACATGTTTGTCTGTCTGTCGTTCCGTCTGCTTTTCATCTCTCTCTCCTCCCGCTGCCTCTCCGTCCGCTCCCTTTCCCCATCCTGTTCGTCTGTCTGTCCAACTAATTCTCTTTCCATACGTCCTATCGTTGCCCGTCCGTATATCTGTCTGCGAGTCTAGCTGTCTGTATGTCTACTTACCTATCTGTCTATTCACCCTCTCCTCGTCATGTATACCTCACACCGTCAATGTATGCATCTAATACATGCAACAGAAAAATACATCCGACATTGTGAATGTAGAAGTTACCTCGTCATCAAATATTTATACACGTGCAGAATAGATAATATACCGTGGTTTGACAGACTTAAAAAATAACATAAAAAGATAGATCCTCTAACAGTGATCGGTCACGTTGTACATGCGTTCTCTCATCCTTTGTATCTTGGTAGGTCTGAATGTACTTGTAGGTCTGAATGTCGTATTCTTGGCATGTAGTAGGTCTGAATGTATCTTGGTAGGTCTGAATGTAGTGATCTTGTAGGTCTGAATGTATCTTGGTAGGTCTGAATGTATCTTGGTAGGTCTGAATTATCTGAGTTTTCGATCGTCTATTTGTGCACAATATAAGAACATAATTAGTTATCTGACTGATTTTCAATATTTACCTATAGTGATCGCGCGCGCGCACACACACGCGCACGTACGCGCGTCTGTCGAGTGAACTAAACTAAACGTTTTTAGGACTTTAATTAAAAACAACCCAATTTGCAGACTGCAAGATGATAGTGAGGAAAAGTGGCCTGCAATCCACCGCTTTACATTTCCCCTTCCCATTTGGGACTAATTGACGTGGAGAATAGAGCCTCAATATTTAGTTCGTCATTTTTCCCGATCTTTGGATGTATTATTTATGTCTTCCCAGGATAGTCCAGTCTCCTTGAGTTACACAAGGAGAGTCCGTATCCAGATCTGATTAGACATCCCGTTTTCCGATTTTCTTGCTGGTTTCACTCACGTGCTTGTCTAGTCACGCTCGACTGTGTCTTCCGCAGCGTATGCTCGACCCATCGCCATTATTTCCTCCTCTTGACCTGGATAATCATTGGTTCTTGTCCTGTTCTTAACCACATATATGTGTTTACAATCTATATGTATCATACCATCTTAGTCTCATAATACATCGAAGATATCTGTTGACATAGATTTGAATGTTATTTGTATTGAGTTTGGTTACTCGCCACGTTACCTAGTCATACATCAACACCTATTGCACCTTTGAGCTGAATATAATGAGCTTTGTTTTAGTGAAGAAGATAACAGATTTCTACACTGTGTGCAGCAGGAGAACAAAGACTTGTCGAGCTTTTCTAATCATGATATTAATGTCTTCATCTAGACTTCATGTTTGGTTAATCTTGCTTCCAAGGTAGACAAATACACCAACATCTTCCATAGCCCTCAGTTCATAACAGATCTTGCTGTATGTTGTTGCTTCGCAGTACTATTGTCTTCTGTTGATTGATTTTAACACCAACTTGTTGCGGCGAATCGTCCAACCCCTCATACAGTTACTGGATGATGTGGGATTAAGTTACAAGGTATATATCTATCTTTAGCTTCTTTGTATCCGGTTTGACACCCGCGAGATGTCCACTGTTGCCATTCTGCCGCCTTTCCACCAATTGTTTCCTAAGTAAGGCGCCCTCTTGAACTCTCTTTCCTCAGTTCTTCTCTATGTTTTCTTTGGGTTCCTAAGTCTTTGTCCCCATTCGCTGTCCATAGTAGAGCTGTCCTAACCAATACCTCTGCTGTCCCAATACTCTCTGTCCTCGCAATACCTCTGCTGTCCTGCCAATACCTCTCTGCTGTCCTCGCCAATACCTCTGCTGTCCTCGCCAATACCTGCTGTCCTCATACCTTGCTGTCCTCGCCAATACCTCTGCTGTCCTGATACCTCGCTGTCCTCGCAATACTCTCTGT
This sequence comes from Arion vulgaris, assembly GCA_020796225.1. NCBI lineage: Eukaryota > Metazoa > Mollusca > Gastropoda > Stylommatophora > Arionidae > Arion > Arion vulgaris. The sequence goes on along the minus strand of CM036762.1, from coordinate 34,061,589 downwards.
CCTGCAATACCTCTGCCTCCAATACCTCTGCTGTCTCCAATACCTTCTGTCCTCCAATACCTCTGCTGTCTGCATACTTGCTGACAATATATTTAGTCCATCTCTATCTTCGTCTGCTATTGATGGCCTTCAAATTATGTAATATGTTCATGATATGAACTTGTTATGTTCTATGATATATATCTTAAACATTATCAGGATTCATCTTAAACATTTATGTTGTCATGTCTCCAGCTGTGACATGTTCTAGCACTCAGTATTGTAGATTAACATTCACAGGAACACTTCTTCAATGTAGTTTTAGTTTTATTTGAAAACTTTATCCTTTGTCGTTCCACATTTTCTTGAGCTTAGAGAAATTTTGACTTACTTTGTTTTTTTTTCTTCTAATGTCATTTTGTTAATCACCGTCCTATGATACTGTATCTCTCATGTATACGCAATTTTGAACTTCCTCTAATGATTTCAATTTGTAAAATAATTTGAATTCATGAATTTTATATATTTTTTTTTTTTGTGATGCTAACTATATATTTATTTTCTGGAGCTGTTTTGTAGGGTGCAGCAATTGAGCTTTCTCATGTCCACTAGCGAAAAAACCAATAATGTCGGCATAATTCAAATCTTCCAATAGTTCAAAATTCAAATCTTCCAAGCTAAGTGTCCATTGAATGCTTCTACAATTATCCTTTATTTTTGTGTGAGGTAGTCTATGACATATTTAAACCGAATTGGGAAAAACTATCTTGTTGCTACGTTTTATTACTGCTTCTACTGGTATACTACGTCATAGCATTATATTTGCTCATGGTAGCACACTTCATGAGGACTGCGGCACTTTCGAGACAACGATATCGAGCATGACTATGGAGATCACCGCTGCCTCCAGGGCTCTGTCATGGGTGGCTGAGCAACAGGTAACCCATACGATTATCATATCAGACTCGATGAATATGCTTCAAATGATTGAATCTGGAAGTCTGCGCCTGGAATGGGTGGACAACATTCGGAGATCACATCTCAAGAAAATTATTTGGCTGTACACACCTGGACATGCTGGAGTTCAAGGTAACGAGCGTGCTTTCTTGCAAACCACGACCCAACTCAAGCGGGCAGAAGCATGGACAGAACCGATATCATCAATGCTGCACGCTCTCATTTATGTGACATTAGCGAGTCTCAGACACTGGAACGAGTTCGAGAATTAGGCGTTAAGTTCGGACATATCAGACACTGTCATCTTCGTTGGTAGAGAGAGAAGATATACGAGTACTAATCAACTTCTCGTGGGTACGGTGAGCAAATGGACTTTTGAATGGCTGCTGCAGCGGAGGACAGAGCACGAATGGGAATGCCCTATGTGCCATGCCATCGATTGCATAAGATAACATAACATGATATGTGCTAAATTGTCATGATTGTATTTAGCATGTTTCTTGTCAGCCTTACAGCACACATGTCATTACCACGTCTATTTCTTTTGTACACTTAATTTATCAGTCAATCAGATGCCATGTCTGCCGTCATAAGTGATATTGTCTCTCGACAGCTCTCTCTCTTTCTGGAATTTACTATGTACGTACTCAGTTGTTTCTATTCCTCTTAGTATGATTTGTTGTTACCTTTACCGCAGAGCTGTCATTGTCGAGTTTACTGTTTTCCTATACTTACCTGCATATGTACTAACTAACTAGTTGTTATTGTACGCAGTATGTTAGTTGGATATACGTTATTTGTGCGGTGCATATGTACTCATATACCATTACTTTTTATATAGCGTATTCCCAACATGAATACAACATGAGAATTAACATCGACAAAACAGAAGTAATGACATTCGCCAGAGAGGAAAACACTACCAACATCTCCATCGATAATCATCTACTAAATCAAGCAAAAGATTTCACATACCTGGGGAGCATTTTTTCAGCAAATGGAAGAATAACTAATGAAATTCAACACAGATGCAACAAAGCAAATCAAATGATAGGGCAAATGGTGCCAATTTTAAGGTGCAAGCACGTCACCATGAACACAAAAAGAGCAATGTTCAACACAATCTTTCTCCCACATTATGTTACCAGTGCCAAACCTGGACGCTGACAACAAACGATAGAAGAAAACTAGTCACAACAGAGATGAAGTGTCTACGCAGAATGCTGGGTGTAACAAGAAGAGACCGGTTGAGAAATGAAGACATCAGGAAAAAGTGGGTACAACATCAGTACTAGACTTCATCAAGAAACAACAAATTAAATGGTTCGGTCACGTAAGCAGATTACCATCAGACAGTGCACCCAAAGAGCAATGCTGCTCCGATACAATGGGTACAAAGCAAAAGGCCGGCCACGCAAAAGATGGACCTCAGAGATAACAGAGGCGACGAAAGAGACTATCTACGAAGCGCATACTAGGCCCGTTTTAGAAATCTCTTCCTGACCTGACGCTGTGAGGCATACAGGATTCGAGAAAGAAGAAGAAGAAGAAGTATTCCCAACAGGCGTTGACCATACTGTTTAGCATTTTGATGTTGACAGTGTATTGTACATCAACAGACACCCCATTTATTCAATGCTGTATCTACATTTAGGGGCGTGGGAGGGGCGGGGGATAGGATGAAGTATCTGAAGCGAAATGTTCAAGCCGTTAGCCGTGCGTTTAGATGGTCGTAAGTTTGAGTCCCTACCTCGTCGTTCGGTTAACAGATGCACTTTTTCTGAGATTCATATTATTCTTGCAGAAACAACGATGTTCTTGCTTTGTGTAATACTCTCTGCAGGGCGTGCCAACTTTGCGGAAAGGGACTGGGAAAACCCCGTACAATGATGTCAGACTTTCGGATTTAAATGACTGATATTAGACCAAACAACAAGAGTCCAAGTATAGGTGTATCATTGAAGAACAGTTAAATGACTGATATTAGACCAAACAACAAGAGTCCAAGTATAGGCGTATCATTGAAGAACAGTTAAATGACTGATATTAGACCAAACAACAAGAGTCCAAGTATAGGCGTATCATTGAAGAACAGTTAAATGACTGATATTAGACCAAACAACAAGAGTCCAAGTATAGGCGTATCATTGAAGAACAGTTAAATGACTGATATTAGACCAAACAACAAGAGTCCAAGTATAGGCGTATCATTGAAGAACAGTTAAATGACTGATATTAGACCAAACAACAAGAGTCCAAGTATAGGCGTATCATTGAAGAACAGTTAAATGACTGATATTAGACCAAACAACAAGAGTCCAAGTATAGGTGTATCATTGAAGAACAGTTAAATGACTGATATTAGACCAAACAACAAGAGTCCAAGTATAGGCGTATCATTGAAGAACAGTTAAATGACTGATATTAGACCAAACAACAAGAGTCCAAGTATAGGTGTATCATTGAAGAACAGTTAAATGACTGATATTAGACCAAACAAGAGTCCAAGTATAGGTGTATCATTGAAGAACAGTTAAATGACTGATATTAGACCAAACAAGAGTCCAAGTATAGGTGTATCATTGAAGAACAGTTAAATGACTGATATTAGACCAAACAACAAGAGTCCAAGTATAGGTGTATCATTGAAGAACAGTTAAATGACTGATATTAGACCAAACAACAAGAGTCCAAGTATAGGTGTATCATTGAAGAACAGTTAAATGACTGATATTAGACCAAACAACAAGAGTCCAAGTATAGGTGTATCATTGAAGAACAGTTAAATGACTGATATTAGACCAAACAAGAGTCCAAGTATAGGTGTATCATTGAAGAACAGTTAAATGACTGATATTAGACCAAACAAGAGTCCAAGTATAGGTGTATCATTGAAGAATAGTTAAATGACTGATATTAGACCAAACAACAAGAGTCCAAGTATAGGTGTATCATTGAAGAACAGTTAAATGACTGATATTAGACCAAACAACAAGAGTCCAAGTATAGGCGTATCATTGAAGAACAGTTAAATGACTGATATTAGACCAAACAACAAGAGTCCAAGTATAGGTGTATCATTGAAGAACAGTTAAATGACTGATATTAGACCAAACAACAAGAGTCCAATTATAGGTGTATCATTGAAGAACAGTTAAATGACTGATATTAGACCAAACAAGAGTCCAAGTATAGGTGTATCATTGAAGAACAGTTAAATGACTGATATTAGACCAAACAAGAGTCCAAGTATAGGTGTATCATTGAAGAACAGTTAAATGACTGATATTAGACCAAACAAGAGTCCAAGTATAGGCGTATCATTGAAGAATAGAAATGCTAATGATGTATTGCTGAATTTCTTTCATGAGAGATTGTAGACCATCTAGATACACGATCATAGACCATCTAGTAGATACACGATCATAGACCATCTAGTAGATACACGATCATAGACCATCTAGATGATACACGATCATAGACCATCTAGTAGATACACGATCATAGACCATCTAGATGATACACGACATAGACCATCTAGTAGATACACGATCATAGACCATCTAGTAGATACACGATCATAGACCATCTAGATGATACACGATCATAGACCATCTAGATACACGATCATAGACCATCTAGATGATACACGATCATAGACCATCTAGATACACGATCATAGACCATCTAGATGATACACGATCATAGACCATCTAGATACACGATCATAGACCATCTAGATGATACACGATCATAGACCATCTAGATACACGATCATAGATCATCTAGTAGATACACGATCATAGATCATCTAGTAGATACACGATCATAGATCATCTAGTAGATACACGAACATAGATCATCTAGTAGATACACGATCATAGATCATCTAGATGATACACGATCATAGATCATCTAGTAGATACACGATCATAGACCATCTAGATGATACACGATCATAGACCATCTAGATGATACACGATCATAGACCATCTAGTAGATACACGACATAGACCATCTAGTAGATACACGATCATAGACCATCTAGATGATACACGATCATAGACCATCTAGTAGATACACGATCATAGACCATCTAGATGATACACGACATAGACCATCTAGTAGATACACGATCATAGACCATCTAGATGATACACGATCATAGACCATCTAGTAGATACACGACATAGACCATCTAGTAGATACACGATCATAGACCATCTAGATGATACACGATCATAGACCATCTAGATGATACACGATCATAGACCATCTAGATGATACACGATCATAGACCATCTAGTAGATACACGACATAGACCATCTAGTAGATACACGATCATAGACCATCTAGATGATACACGACATAGACCATCTAGTAGATACACGATCATAGACCATCTAGATGATACACGATCATAGACCATCTAGATACACGATCATAGACCATCTAGATGATACACGACATAGACCATCTAGTAGATACACGATCATAGATCATCTAGATGATACACGATCATAGATCATCTAGTAGATACACGATCATAGACCATCTAGATGATACACGATCATAGACCATCTAGATGATACACGATCATAGACCATCTAGTAGATACACGACATAGACCATCTAGTAGATACACGATCATAGACCATCTAGTAGATACACGATCATAGACCATCTAGTAGATACACGACATAGACCATCTAGATGATACACGATCATAGACCATCTAGATGATACACGATCATAGACCATCTAGTAGATACACGACATAGACCATCTAGTAGATACACGATCATAGACCATCTAGATGATACACGATCATAGACCATCTAGTAGATACACGACATAGACCATCTAGTAGATACACGATCATAGACCATCTAGATGATACACGATCATAGACCATCTAGATGATACACGATCATAGACCATCTAGATGATACACGATCATAGACCATCTAGTAGATACACGACATAGACCATCTAGTAGATACACGATCATAGACCATCTAGATGATACACGATCATAGACCATCTAGTAGATACACGACATAGACCATCTAGTAGATACACGATCATAGACCATCTAGATACACGATCATAGACCATCTAGATGATACACGATCATAGACCATCTAGATGATACACGATCATAGACCATCTAGTAGATACACGACATAGACCATCTAGTAGATACACGATCATAGACCATCTAGTAGATACACGATCATAGACCATCTAGATGATACACGATCATAGACCATCTAGTAGATACACGACATAGACCATCTAGTAGATACACGATCATAGACCATCTAGTAGATACACGATCATAGACCATCTAGATACACGATCATAGACCATCTAGTAGATACACGACATAGACCATCTAGTAGATACACGATCATAGACCATCTAGTAGATACACGATCATAGACCATCTAGTAGATACACGATCATAGACCATCTAGATACACGATCATAGACCATCTAGATACACGATCATAGACCATCTAGTAGATACACGACATAGACCATCTAGTAGATACACGACATAGACCATCTAGTAGATACACGATCATAGACCATCTAGTAGATACACGACATAGACCATCTAGTAGATACACGATCATAGACCATCTAGTAGATACACGATCATAGACCATCTAGATACACGATCATAGACCATCTAGATGATACACGATCATAGACCATCTAGTAGATACACGATCATAGACCATCTAGATGATACACGATCATAGACCATCTAGATGATACACGATCATATTGCGACTAATATCGATATTGTGGGCGTCTGTAGCTTAAGCAGTAGTGAGCTCGATCACAACCCACGTGCACCTGTTTAAAACTCCTCGGCAGGTAGTTTGGAAGCAAATAAGTTTGCGTGGAATTTTTACGAACGGTAAAAATAGACTTCGTTCAGAAAGCAATGACAAACTACTGAACGTATAAGTGGTGCCTAGAAAATCGACAACTCGTTAACTGTGGTTGATGGCGAAGTTATGTAATGGATATGCCACGATTTTCATTTATCAAAATCGATATACAATCAATCGAACTTTCTAGTGTCAGTTTCATATCGCTTTCTTGAGTCTGTGAAATCGCAGTAATTAGTGCACTTGCCTCTTACTCGTGTTTTCCCATGATCAAATTTCACATTGGTATAGTGGTTTTTCCCATATGTTACAGTTCTCCGGTCGGCACTGCTTCAGTGTTGTCATCATCATCATCATCATCAATAGCTTGTCCTGAGCAGAACTTTGCCACCCCAACAGTCCTTCGGAATTTCTTTCTCATAGGTCAGATGTCCAGCCTCTACTCAACCCATGAGTTACATCTTGCGTCCATCTTTTCCGTGGTCGTCCTCTTCTTCTGTTTGCCGGTATGCCTCCTTCTAGGATGGTCTTCTCCAGCTCTTCTTGTCTTTTTATATGTCCAAAATACTTCAGTGTTGTACCAGAGAACACTTAGGAAATATAGCCGCATGCGTTATTTTGACCACACAACTCATCGTGCGCGGCTTGTCAAATGAAAAATGCGAACCTAACTCAGTGTTCCTCAATATACCTCATGGTAGACATTAAAACGTGCTTTGAAACACAATGTGAGTAATCTATATGCACGGCATGTGTCGCATGTTAGATGAGCAGATTCACATTGTATTCGTTGCCAATTTGAATATTTTGAATTGAAATCGTTATGTTATTCTCTCAACCAAACTGTAACTCTAGTCACCATGTGAACTTAAAGGCTTTAATAGGACAGGTGAGTCACAACCTGTGTACATCTCTCGGTACAGTAACTCACCAGGTTTCATCGTGCAAGCTGTTTTTAATCTACTCTATTGGCAACTGTACATTATTGTTTATATTTTAAAATTCTTCATTCAACACCACATAATAACTAGTCCTGGCATCAACATGCTCCGTAGCTCCTGCAGACTGCATGGCAGTGCTGTCCAACGTTTTTATATATTAGGGCGCATCTGATTAATAACTGGGAACTCGCGGGCGCCATGTGACAGCCGCAATAATACCGATAATAATAATGTACTATTAATATATCAATATTAAAATAACAAGATAAAAAATAAACAAAAGATGGAAGCTTAATCCTGACTAAACATTTAATAACAAAAATAGTGTGCTTACGGAGAAACACAAATAGTGTGCTTACGGAGATACAAAAATAGTGTGCTTACGGAGATACAAAAAATAGTGGGCTTACGGAGAAACACAAATAGTGTGCTTACGGAGATACAAAAATAGTGTGCTTACGGAGAAACAAAAATAGTGTGCTTACGGAGAAACAAAAATAGTGTTGTTACGAAGAAACAAAAATAGTGTTGTTACGGAGAAACAAAAATAGTGTTGTTACGGAGAAACAAAAATAGTGTGCTTACGGAGATACAAAAATAGTGTTGTTACGGAGAAACAAAAATAGTGTTGTTACGGAGATACAAAAATAGTGTGCTTACGGAGATACAAAAATATTGTTGTTACGGAGAAACAAAAATAATGTTGTTACGAAGAAACAAAAATAGTGTTGTTACGGAGATACAAAAATAGTGTTGTTACGGAGATACAAAAATAGTGTTGTTACGGAGATACAAAAATAGTGTGCTTACGGAGAAACAAAAATAGTGTTGTTACGGAGATACAAAAATAGTGTGCTTACGGAGATACAAAAATAGTGTTGTTACGGAGAAACAAAAATAATGTTGTTACGAAGAAACAAAAATAATGTTGTTACGGAGATACAAAAATAGTGTTGTTACGGAGATACAAAAATAGTGTTGTTACGGAGATACAAAAATAGTGTTGTTACGGAGAAACAAAAATAGTGTTGTTACGGAGAAACAAAAATAGTGTTGTTACGGAGATACAAAAATAGTGTTGTTACGGAGATACAAAAATAGTGTTGTTACGGAGAAACAAAAATAGTGTTGTTACGGAGAAATTTAAATATATTGTTATTTATTTTCTTCTTTTTCATCCTTCGTCCCTAGGGAAGCATAGGTCCGCAACCGAGGTCTTCCAAGCTCGCCTATCCATGGCCATCCTTTCTAGATCTCTCCACTCTCTCCTCATTTTCTTGCATATCGTCTCCAACTCCAGTCTCCAGGTGTTCCTGGGTCTTCCCCTACCTCTATTGCCCTGGGGGTTCCATAGGAGAGCCTGTCTTGTGATGCTGTTAGAGGGTTTCCTCAGTGTGTGTCCTATCCATCGCCACCTTCTGATCCTTATCGCTTGTTCCACCTGTCATTGTCCTGTTCTATCCCAGAGTTTCATGTTTGTAGTCCTATCATGTTATTTATTAATACTTTTTGTCTGGAAATTCTGATTAGAGTTAAAGCCGGCGAACAAAGTAGTGCGCCAGAGATATATAGTAAGTGAACAGCGCTACTTTAAGTTTGTATTTCTTGTCAATTTACATTTAAATACTCAAGTATGCAGTAGGTAGACAGTTCAATTCCTTTCCTTGCTTGTAAAACGTTGGTGGAGGGAAACGAAGTGAACAAGAATTGTGAAAGTGCAACTCATGACGTTGCGATCATGAATCTCCACAAATCTCCATCTCTGGTGTTTGCTATTTGTGAAAGTGCAACTCATGACGTTACGATCATGGATCTCCACAAATCTCCATCTCTGGTGTTTGCTATTTATGAAAGTGCTATTCATGACGATGCGACAATGGATCTCCACAAATCTCCATCTCTGGTGTTTGCTATTTATGAAAGTGCAACTCATGACGTTGCGATCATGAATCTCCACAAATCTCCATCTCTGGTGTTTGCTATTTGTGAAAGTGCTATTCATGACGTTGCGATCATGAATCTCCACAAATCTCCATCTCTGGTGTTTGCTATTTGTGAAAGTGATATTCATGACGTTGCGATCATGGATCTCCACAAATCTCCATCTCTGGTGTTTGCTATTATCTCAGATGATGACGCTCGTCCATGCTATGCAGTCAAGCAATCCACAATTTTCTCTCTGTCTTCCTCATCTCTTCTCCTCGATTTTACCGTCAGTTACAATGTGTTCTAAACCCCCCTTCCTCATGACGTGTCCAGAAAATGATGACTGCCTCTTTCTTATATTGATGATACGCTTACTCGTATCTTGATCTCATTCAACACCTTAACATTAGTCATTTTAGCAGTCCATGGATTCTCATCATTCTTCTGTAAAGTTCATGTTTACATACATCTTAAAATTAGTGGACTTGTCAACTGAGCGCTGGTATTGCACACAAAAAAACAACGTAGCCATCAAGAATATTTACTTTATGAAGATGATACGGACACAATGAAGCTAACTAAAGCAACACTGATTCCGAATCTAAAACATCTGTTTGATTGACCAGTGACGAATCAAACAGTTCTCTAACGCTACTGCAGATGTCATGTCATGGGATGGGATGTCATGTGATGACATCAGCGGAAGAACAACGACAGAGTAGAAGAATACACACTGATACGATAAGTAAGCGTTTCATGCTTACTGATCACCAACTGATGACAAGAAAGATACATATGTTACCATACAAATATGTCAGATAGTTAATGTAGATGAACGGTGTTAAGAAGGATAATGTGATCATACAGTATGCATGGATCGATACTCCATACAGAGAAGGAAAATACGTTTTACATACATTTGCATACACGCGCACACACACGCACACATAAACACACGTACATACACACACACACATCACACTAGCATACACACTATATATATATATATATATAGCTGACAGTTTGAAGGACCTCATAGAATGTAGCCGCAAAGAAGAGTTTCGTTTAAACCCATCCACGTCAACTTGCAAGTGCTGGAATTAAATCTAGTTGTAATATTTCAACCCTTTTCAGTTACATATGTTACCCTTTTGCGCTGATCTTCCAAGTCGTTCCTCTTTAGTTTCCTCATCAATCGCCTTTACACTCCTCCGACACTTGTAGTCAAGCCTAATAACTAATTTTTCCTTCTTTGTATCCATGTTTCTGACCTTTATTTTTCTTATCATTTTCCAACCTCATTTCTCTAACTTCATTAATTTCTATAGATCTACAAATTTGTATCATTTCCGAAATATTGAAGTCCCAACCAGTGCGAGACTGAGCATATAAAAGAAACATGCACCGTCCCCTCAAAATCGGCTAAAACAACAGTTGGCAAATTGAACGTATTGAGATTATAAACTTATCGATGGATTTTAAAAGCAACAACAACATAAACAACAACAAAAATTGGCACGAGCGTGAATCGAACGCATGGTCTACCGCATGGTAGAATGCCCACTTATGAATTAAGCCACACGCTTATCTTACAAAATGTATTAAAATACGTTATAGAAATAGACATTTATCGCTTTAAAATGTGACCGGCAACTGAAAACAGGGCTTCCTTTTCGGTTATTAAGTTTTCCTGCCCATTTGGTTAAGTTGGAATTTAGAAAGAGAGATGAACCAATAGTCCGGTTTTATAATTTTTACGTCTTTCCATCTATGCAAGCTACACTATTGCCAAATTTCAAGTCCGTAGGATGTCCAGATATCTTCAAAAAATGGAAACAAACATACATACAATTACATTCAATTAATATATATATATATATAAATGTATATATATATATGTATACATACGCACGCACGCACAGACACACACACACACGCAACACATCCTACTCCTCTCCCTTCTCCTCCCCATCTTCCTCCTTCGCTATTCAAACTTTCGTTTTACACCAATTCGCTTTACCGAAAGGCCTACATTGGTACATGTTTCCATAAATTGATTGAAATATGACGGTGATTTTCACTTTACGAGAAAAAGCAATAGCGAAAACGGCTTTCATTAAGAGTAGCTACGTAAAACTATAGAGGAAGGGGAGAAGAGGGGAAAAATTGCACTTATTTTAGTAGCACCCAGCTGTAACATTACATATGAGCATGTGCTCTATCTCAATATGTTTTGGTGCGTTCGTTAGCAGGACATGTCCTAATGTACAAACAACAATAGAAACCTAATAGAGATCGTTAGCGTGTTATGTTTAATGTAAAACTCAATTTAATTAGCCGTCTTGAATTCGGTGAATGAGATAAAGACAGTATGCATTCGTTAAAGCTGCCTTGCTCGCCTCTCACTCCAACAGATCTTGTTCGTTCTCCTCGTAGAGTGTCTGCTCTCCTCGTAGAGTGTTCGCTCTCCTCGTAGAGTGTTCGCTCTCCTCGTAGAGTGATCGGAATATTTTTCCAGCGATTACAAATCTCATTGTAGATGCGATCGAATTCCCTGTCCTATCGGAGAAGAATGAAAACAAAGTCCTGTGATCAAGTTGCGCCGGTAAAATAAACATTATTTCTAAGCAAATCTGCTGCCCGACACAATCCATTATTAACAAACAACTCCTATACCCATTTTCATCAACTTCAAATTACACGGGAGACTCTCCACGGAGGGAACTAGGAATTCGTGTGCTGCTGCTATAAAAAATAATCTCTCGCACAGTGTCAGATATAGATATGAGCACACATGGTTATTAACGCAAGTGCATTGATGATCGCCATATCAGTCAATCAATAAATTAGTCAATCAATAAATTAGTCAATTAGTCAATCAATCAATTAGTCAATCAATCAATCAGTCAATTAGTCAATCAATCAATTAGTCAATCAATCAATCAATTAGTCAATCATTCAATCAGTTAGTCAATCAATCAGATAGTCAATTAATCAATTAGTCAATTAATCAATTAGTCAATTAATCAATTAGTCAATTAATCAATTAGTCAATCAATCATTCAATCAATCAGTTAGTCAACCAATCAATTAGTCAATCAATCGGTTAGTTAATCAATCAGTAAGTTAATCGATCAGTAAGTCAATCAATCAATTAGTCAATCAATCAAACAATTATTCAATCAATCTGTTAGTCAATCAATCAGTAAGTCAATCAATCAGTTAGTCAATCAATCAGTAAGTCAATCAATCAGTTAGTCAATCAATCAGTTAGTCAATCATTCAATCAATTAGTCAATCAATCAATCACTCAATCAATCACTTAATCATTCAATCAGTGATAGTTAAACTGTTCCAGTCTACAAAGATATGATCTACATATGGAGAACGAATATTCAAAGTTGTCGAATGTACACTTGTTAGTAACACAGTCGTCACTGTTAGTATATTACAGCTATTTGTCAAATAGAAAGGCTATTTATGACTTGATGGAATTGATTGTTTTACAAAGCATTAGTTCCAGTATGTTACCTAGTAGTTATGAACATTCAGTCAGTTTGTTGAGTAAACTAAAACAGAAAGAACTTGACGATGGTGATGATAGTTTTGTGATATTAAAATAGAAATGTACGCATAGTTTATGTGATAGTTGGTGACCTGGTGCCTACTGCATATCTTAAGTCATAGATGGTTTGATAGTTGCAGACCTGGTGCCTACTGCATATCTTAAGTCATAGATGGTTTGATAGTTGCAGACCTGGTGGCTACTTCATATCTTTAGTCATAGATGGTTTAATAGTTGCTGCCACAATGGCTACTTCATATATTAAGTTATACATGGTTTAATAGTTGTTGACCTGGCGGCTACTTCATATCTTTAGTCATAGATGGTTTAATAGTTGTTGACCTGGTGGCTACTTCATATCTTTAGTCATAGATGGTTTAATAGTTGGTGACCTGGTGGCTACTGCATATCATAAGTCATAGATGGTTTGATAGTTGCTGCCACAATGGCTACTGCATATCTTAAGTCATAGATGGTTTAATAGTTGTCGATCTGGTGGCTACTTCATATCGTGAGAGAATCTTGCAAATGATAAGGCGACTGCCAATATATTTACAGAAGAAGGGAAAAACCCACTTTTACAAGATGATTATTATATAAACAAATGCTTAGATGTGACGAAAATGTAATTTATCTCAACACAAATATTTCCAGCAAAACGTTTATTGCAATATTTAAAAAATACTGTAATCAAAATTCTCATCATCCAATAGCTTGTCTTGAGCAGAACTTCGCCCCACTATAACAGTCCTTATGCATTTCTTTCTCTCATAGGCTAGATGTCCCACCTCTGCTGCAATCATACTTCAATCATTTATCCTATCTTGAATCCATCTTCTACTTTGTCTTCCTCTCCTCCTCTTTGCAGAGATGCCTCTCTTCATAATTGTCTTCTCCAGCCTCTCATGATTTTCCATGTGTCCAAGCAATTTCAATTTTTCTCATTCTTATCTGTAGCATCGTGCAGCTTTTTACATTTTTGTTTCTTTCTGGATAGATGTATTTGTTCAATTTTCCGCTCTTGATATACGCCTTTGTAACATCGCTATTCAAAAACAAATCTTGCTACTACTGGTGTAATATTCAGAACACTGGAGATCACTTAAAGACGTTGATAAGAATACTATTTCTGTTTTGTTTATTTCACATTTAAGTGTTGTAGAAATACACAGGTGATTTATTCTGTGTACACAGATGGGTAGGATAGTGCCTTTAAAAGAAACTATTATGTGTACAGAGATGGATATGATAGTGCCGTTAAAAGAAACTATTCTGTGTACAGAGATGGATATGATAATGCCTTTAAAAGAAACTATTATGTGTACACAGATGGGTAGGATAGTGCCTTTAAAAGAAACTATTCTGTGTACAGAGAGGGATATGATAGTGCCTTTAAAAGAAACTATTCTGTGTACAGAGATGGGTACGATAGTGCCTTTAAAAGAAACTATTATGTGTACAGAGATGGATATGATAGTGCCGTTAAAAGAAACTATTATGTATACAGAGATGGATATGATAGTGCCGTTAAAAGAAACTATTATGTGTACAGAGATGGGTAGGATAGTGCCGTTAAAAGAAACTATTCTGTGTACAGAGATGGATATGATAATGCCTTTAAAAGAAACTATTATGTATACAGAGATGGATATGATAGTGCCTTTAAAAGAAACTATTCTGTGTACAGAGATGGATATGATAGTGCCGTTAAAAGAAACTATTCTGTGTACAGAGATGGGTATGATAGTGCCTTTAAAAGAAACTATTATGTATACAGAGATGGATATGATAGTGCCTTTAAAAGAAACTATTCTGTGTACAGAGATGGATATGATAGTGCCTTTAAAAGAAACTATTCTGTGTACAGAGATGGGTACGATAGTGCCTTTAAAAGAAACTATTATGTGTACAGAGATGGATATGATAGTGCCGTTAAAAGAAACTATTATGTCTACAGAGATGGATATGATAGTGCCGTTAAAAGAAACTATTATGTGTACAGAGATGGGTAGGATAGTGCCGTTAAAAGAAACTATTCTGTGTACAGAGATGGATATGATAATGCCTTTAAAAGAAACTATTATGTATACAGAGATGGATATGATAGTGCCTTTAAAAGAAACTATTCTGTGTACAGAGATGGATATGATAGTGCCTTTAAAAGAAACTATTATGTGTACAGAGATGGATATGATAGTGCCTTTAAAAGAAACTATTCTGTGTACAGAGATGGATATGATAGTGCCGTTAAAAGAAACTATTCTGTGTACAGAGATGGATATGATAGTGCCGTTAAAAGAAACTATTCTGTGTACAGAGATGGATATGATAGTGCCTTTAAAAGAAACTATTCTGTGTACAGAGATGGATATGATAGTGCCTTTAAAAGAAACTATTATGTGTACAGAGATGGGTACGATAGTGCCGTTAAAAGAAACTATTATGTGTACAGAGATGGGTACGATAGTGCCGTTAAAAGAAACTATTATGTGTACAGAGATGGGTACGATAGTGCCGTTAAAAGAAACTATTATGTATACAGAGATGGGTACGATAGTGCCGTTAAAAGAAACTATTATGTGTACAGAGATGGGTACGATAGTGCCGTTAAAAGAAACTATTATGTGTACAGAGATGGGTACGATAGTGCCGTTAAAAGAAACTATTATGTGTACAGAGATGGGTACGATAGTGCCGTTAAAAGAAACTATTATGTGTACAGAGATGGGTACGATAGTGCCGTTAAAAGAAACTATTATGTGTACAGAGATGGGTACGATAGTGCCGTTAAAAGAAACTATTATATGTACAGAGATGGGTACGATAGTGCCGTTAAAAGAAACTATTCTGTGTACACAGATGGGTACGATAGTGCCGTTAAAAGAAACTATTTTGTGTACACAGATGGGTACGATAGTGCCGTTAAAAGAAACTATTTTGTGTACACAGATGGGTACGATAGTGCCGTTAAAAGAAACTATTCTGTGTACACAGATGGGTACGATAGTGCCGTTAAAAGAAACTATTCTGTGTACACAGATGGGTACGATAGTGCCGTTAAAAGAAACTATTCTGTCTACACAGATGGGTACGATAGTGCCGTTAAAAGAAACTATTCTGTGTACACAGATGGGTACGATAGTGCCGTTAAAAGAAACTATTATGTGTACACAGATGGGTACGATAGTTAAAGGAAAATATACAGCACAGAAAGTCAGCTCAGATATAAATGTCTTGTGTGTATGGTTAACTGTACTGCTGTTTAACCTGATATTTGCTAGTATTGTGTTATCAGTTGTATTGTGATCTTACCAACAGCTGATCAACATCAATAAGCTTGTATGAGTATAACTTTACCTCCCCAACAGTCCTTCGGAATTTCTTTCTCTCATGTCATTTGGCCTGCCTCTGCAGCCGTCATGTACAAACCATCAGCTACATTCTGAATCCATCTTCTCTGTGGTCGTCCTCTTTACAGGTATGCCTCATTTCATGATGTTCTCCTCCAGCCCTTCATGTGTTCTTAATATGTCTAAAATAACTCAATTTTCTCGCTTATTTGATCAATAAACACAATATTGATGACGCTGTTAGGAACATAAATTAATATAGTCATATATATATATTAGATATGACTGATCTGACAAGATAACATTTCTGTATCGTGTATACCAATATCGCGTATCTGTGTTTAATAACGGTACATACATGGTCGTCCATACATTATGGTGAGAAGGAGTGGCTGGCTGTCGGGTGTGGGGATAAGGGTAGGGTGTGTGCAAGTGCCCCTCTCTTCAAAATTAATGTTTGATAAAACAGGGTTTATGCGAATCTGGTCTAATCGATTTCAGCATAGTAAACTATCAACTACATTTTAACAATAATTTTGTCCCTCTCTAGAAAAAACTGATGTAGACGCCAATAGTTACATAGAATATGTCAGTCTGGTATTGATATACTATTTGCTATTGATGTCCTATTTCTTGGTGTTCTCATCTTCTTGTTGAAACGTATTATATCTGTTATTGTCGTTAACTTCTTTATACCTGGGAAACAAGAAGGTTTAACGCCAAGGATTCATTTCATTGTATCGAGTTTTCTCAATATAACTCAGCCCTCTCTACATAAATGGCACCCCACATGTTGAAAGTATTTCACAGAGCATGAACTCCGTAGCTACGGCAATAATGTTATGAGTCTCAGTCAAAAAAATGCACTTATGAACTTCTTCTTCTTCAAACACTCCATATTGACCACTTGTCAACCACTTTGTGTGATTTGTATGTGATCTGAGCCTAAGAGCGATTGTACATTGTGCCAGTTTTGCGCCAACAAGTAGACCAGCATATTCAATTTATGCGGTGATTTTTATTTACTAGGGTAGCATCACTAGGGCCTACATCAGTCGCCTCTTACGACATGCCTTGTAGGTTGCAGTGGTACTATTCTTTGGTTCCCTTGCGGGCCCCGGCACCACACGGGCGCACTTGTGAACTGAATGACGTGAAACGGAATCGAACGCAAAGCAAACCACATGACCACATCTCCAAATAGACCACTGTTGCAAACCTGATATGTGCTAACCTTGTATTTTCTGACATCGGTAGCCTTGACAGAGTTTAAAGTGGTAGTATGTCCCCGTGACTCAGTCGGTGCTAGCGGACGGACACACCTCTTGACCGTTTATCTCGGCAGTCGTCCACAATTAGAGAGAGAGATTTGGGTTGTTTTATCTATATTTGGAATGTTTCATTTGAATCGTTGTTTAATTGATTGCTTGTTTTTATGTCATGTTGAATTACTTGTTGAATCTCTATAGTATAAAACGAAGAACAGTTTGAGTTCAACATCTTGTATTTGTTCAAATATATATTTCTATTTTATTTGGGAATGTGTCGTGTCAGGTCAGTCACGACTGAAGTCATAGCTACACCTTAGATGAATTCACTTGTCATAGCTACACTTTAGATGAATTCACTTGTCACGGCTAATCCTTAGATTAATTCACTTGTCACGGCTAATCCTTAGATTAATTCACTTGTCACGGCTAATCCTTAGATTAATTCACTTGTCGCCACACAGGCACAACTAAATCTTTTGATTGATTTACTTGTCACAACTAAAATCACGACTAATCATGTGATTACTTCACTTATCACGACTAAATCCTTAGATTAATTCACTTGCTACGACTAAAATCCTTATAGATCCTTATATTAATCAACTTTAATCTACTCAACACAACTAAACTCACAATTGATCCGCATCAGATAAAGTGTTTATTCTACTCAACACAAGTAAAATCACAACTGATCCGCATCAGATAAAGTGTTTATTCTACTCAACACAAGTAAAATCACAACTGATCCACATCAGATAAAGTGTTTATTCTACTAAACACAACTAAACTCACAACTGATCCGCATCAGATAAAGTGTTTATTCTACTCAACACAACTAAACTCACAACTGATCCGCATCAGATAAAGTGTTTATTCTACTCAACACAAGTAAAATCACAACTGATCCGCTTCAGATAAAGTGTTTATTCTACTCAACACAACTAAACTCACAACTGATCCGCATCAGATAAAGTGTTTATTCTACTCAACACAAGTAAACTCACAACTGATCCGCTTCAGATAAAGTGTTTATTCTACTCAACACAAGTAAAATCACAACTGATCCGCTTCAGATAAAGTGTTTATTCTACGAGTATGAATGAAGATACTGTATTTTGCTGCTTCCATGTTGTTTTCTGTGCTTATCTTCAACCTGACGTTTTTTACGATGTGTTATAGTTTAAAGTAGGACTGTAATAACTGGCACATTTTACTCCACCACATTAGTTGCCAGCACATCATTTTAGACCGAGGTTACGTTCCCTCTTAGATTCCGATTCCAACTCATTCATTTCGACTAAAGTAATGTCATGTTTCTGGTCTAAGGCAGATTTGGTTCGATGACTTTAAGTTTGATCATCTCACTTGTTGTTTGCTTTTGTTCCATTTTTGAGCGTAGAACCGCCTTGTTAAAGATAAAGAGAAGATACAATGCAAAAGGCCGGCCATGCAAAAGGTGGACCTCGGGGATAACAGAGACGACGAAAGACACTATTTATGAAGCGCACACAAAGACATGTTCTAGAAATCTTCTTATCCTGACGCTGTGAGGCAAAGCAGGAATAGAGGGGGATATGTTCTTCTCCTTGCGGTTTTTTTCTATTATTTTTTCATTTTTAAGTTAATTACATTTTTTTTAAATATTGTGGAAGGTTGCGCCGAACCTCCTATACCCGACTACGAGCATGACATATCTAAGTTGAGAAACCAGCTGTCTAACCATTTAGTCAAGCCGACCTTGTCTAAGATATACGCAAGGTTAATGTGACTTGTAATTACATTTATAACATAGATCTAACGATTCGTCTAGTTTATTATTGCTTAGTATCTATATCAAATCTCTCCAGTCAGCCCTCTTCTTTGGTTCCATGTTCTAGTTTATTTAGTGTTTATTCTGTATATGTCTTCTTGATAAAGATATATGATCGAAACGTGGGATTGTCGTTAGTTTTATATTTAATTAAAATGTAACAAGAAGGGTCCTTTCCTGGAACCCGTATGGACAGCAAAAGAAGGGGAGGCCGATAAATACCTGGAGACGAGATTTGGAGGCAGAGATCAACAATATTAAATAGAGCTGGAGGTAGATGCAGGAGATAGCTAGAGATAGAAAGACATGGCATATGTTGGTTGAGTGCCTATGCCCCATTCCGGGTTTAAAAAAAGCAAAGAGAGAGGGAAAATGTTACCTTACTTATGTGATACTATACAAAAGTGTCTTTTTCCCTAAACGACAGTTTATTTAGTATCACCGTAGCCTACCCACGGTTGTCTCCAGATTTGTTCTGGTCTGACCACCTCGTACATCACCCTATCTATGTTAGAAGCCAAGTAATATGTTTATTAGAGAAACATTACAAATGTAACCGCTAGGGACAAGTCTTACTAACGTTCAGTCTTAAACTCAGAAAACTAACATAAATAGTACTAACAAGGGTCATACATGTGTGCCTGTGTGAGCTTATTTGATTTAATCAATTCCAAATAAGAAAATGGGAATTTCCAACAGTAGAACAGAAAACAAAAGGGATAAAAGGGTTCTATTAGAAAACTTAGTACAGTTTGTGCTAATTGTTTGGCTTGTTTGTGCAAAAGGAGCTGCACGCGTTGGATATTTCACTATTGTTTTGCATAGTTAACCTAATATATACCGGTTGCTGATTCATCGGCATTCCATCATTTTAATTTTGAAAGTTATTTTTCAAGGAAAATTAAACCAAAAAACTAGTGATCTAACCTAACTGTATGCACATACTGCACCAATATAGGTGCTCGGTCCTTTTCAGATATCTCAAAGTGCCATTTTCAGAGAATTTAAAGTTGGTCCGGCGATTATTCAACAGTCCGAAGTAACGAACATTGTACACTGTTTCGGAAATCCAACTGACTATCTTTGACTGACATTGATTTAGGTTCTTATCTGCAGTGAGAAATACAACTTTAACAGATAGGACGCCATCAGTATCCTCACCAGAACTGAAAACTGTGATAGATTATTCCCACGTAAGTACATCTTTCAAATGATATATTTGCTGATGCCATCATCAGTGTCAGCCATGATGAACCTCTTCAAAAGATCACATCACCATTCCAACAGCCGAAACCGGTCACAGTCTCCATCTTCATTTGAGATTCCCAAACTGTGTCTGACACGACAGAAGCGGTCTACTTCTGTGGACTCTTCGGAAACCACCACTGAAATGCTACAACTCCCTGCTTCAGATAACAACCGTGTTAGATCCTCTAGCTTTGACTCAAGTACTTTGCATTGTCTTGACCTCGATGCTTCCCCTGATCTCCTGCAAGTTCCTATCTCCACCTCCAGTACAGATACCACATCAAGACTGGATTCACTGTCTTTACATGGCAGTAGACGATCAAACTCTTTCGATAATGCTACCCAATGGTATGCAGTGAATTCATCTGATGATAATTCTTCAGATAAGGAATGCGCAGGAGGTTATAGTCTGGTAGTTCCCAAAGGTCACATGCGAAGGGCGTCATGGGAAATACCAAAAATATGTCTTCATTGTCTGTACATGGAGACATTAGCCAAGGAAAAGCAGGAAGATGCCTCATCAGATCCACAGTTTTTTTTGGGAGAAGATTCCAACGAAGATTCAATGTTACCTCTACCGATGTTTGCTAATTCTAACAAGTTCAGTAAATACCACAGTAGTAATGACGAAGACATCCACCAGAGTGACTTTGGAAGCAATGCAAGTCACAGTCTAAATGTAACATTCAGTGATAATAACATCAACGATAATGCAGTCAACGATGCACAAATGATCCCTATAATGAACGAACCAACTCATCGAATTCTCTTTAACAACGAAAGTTTAGAAGATTTAAATCTCATCGACTCCCCAAGCAGATCTTTAATAGATGATTCAAGTTCTCCAAGCGGTGATCAAATTTCTTACACTGACGTAGTAACCTTGAAGGTTCCAGTGATCAAGCAAAGATCTACATCTCTAGATGTGACATGTATCATGGGATCTCCAAAGAAAACTCCTTTGGAAGAGAAGCTGAAGGGTAGCCGCGGGAAGAAACAGGCTCGTTCTAAATCAATGGATTCTAGTCTACCAAGAAAAGGTAGCGCAACCTCTGCTCTCATGTCTCTAGTACAACAGCGCTTCAAGTGAGTATGTATTTAAATTGCATTCCAATTGTCTAATGTAAAGAAATATATATTTGCCTGTTTGTCATATTATATGGAGAAGAAAACTGTTGTAAGCCCATCGATAATATGCACAGTTCATATACTAACTTACTTACTTATTCATCTCCGCTCCTGGTGGAGCATAGGGTCTCAACAGTTGTTGGCCACTTTTCTCGGTCTCTGGCTGTTGTCTCACAGGATAGTCCAGCGCTTTTCAGTTCCCCAAGACGACTTCGTCTTCAGGTCTGTTTAGTGCGTCATCTTTTTCGTTTTCCTTGCGGGTTCCACTCAACAAATACAACTGATATTTTCTCATCTTCCAACATCTTTCCATCTTCTTTATATCTTTCATCTGATGATATTTTTTCATCTTTCATCATCTTTTCATCTTCTTTATATCTTCCTTATTTTTACATATGTTGTTTTCTGATCAGATGATGTGTTGGTTTGAATCCATGCTCTCAAGATTTTGTTTCAATTGTTTGACTTTCCTGGTGTACCTTTATTTACCAAAAAACAACTTGTCGTTCACATTAACGAACTATACATTAACATTCAGAGACATGTAGACAACAAATGTAGACAGAGAAAGCTTATCATCAATATAAGAAAGAGACAGTCACCATCTTTCGGACACGTGATGAGAACGGGAGGTTTAGAACACATTGTGACAACCAGTAAAATAATGTGCAGACGAGACAGAGGAAGACAGAGAGAAAATGTTTTGCATAGCCTGACTTCATGGCACGGAAAAGCGTCAACATCTGAGATGATAGCAAATACCAGAGACAGAAATTTGTGGAGATCCATGATCGTCTACGCCAGCCGGCACGGCACTTGATGATGGTGATATTAACATGCAGTTACATAGAGCGTGAAATGTATTCCCCGACATTTTTGATAAGTTATACCTACTAGAAGAGATCGTGTGGTCGAGTGAATAAGTTCACTAGTCTCTCAGTTATGAGGACATTTGTTCGAATCCCAGGTTATGCTATTTTTGCTGTCGATGGTAGAAAATAAAACCCACAACCTGTTGTAACATTGTATGGTGACATCTTTATTTATAGGGTTCTTTAAAACCTTAAGTCTATAGAAAACTGTTGTAACATTGTATGGTGACATCTTTATTTATGGGGTTCTTTAAAACCTTAAGTCTATAGAAAACTGTTGTAACATTGTATGGTGACATCTTTATTTATGGGGTTCTTTAAAACCTTAAGTCTATAGAAAACTGTTGTAACATTGTATGGTGACATCTTTATTTATAGGGTTCTTTAAAACCTTAAGTCTATAGAAAACTGTTGTAACATTGTATGGTGACATCTTTATTTATAGGGTTCTTTAAAACCTTAAGTCTATAGAAAACTGTTGTAACATTGTATGGTGACATCTTTATTTATAGGGTTCTTTAAAACCTTAAGTCTATAGAAAACTGTTGTAACATTGTATGGTGACATCTTTATTTATAGGGTTCTTTAAAACCTTAAGTCTATAGAAAACTGTTGTAACATTGTATGGTGACATCTTTATTTATAGGGTTCTTTAAAACCTTAAGTCTATAGAAAACTGTTGTAACATTGTATGGTGACATCTTTATTTATGGGGTTCTTTAAAACCTTAAGTCTATAGAAAACTGTTGTAACATTGTATGGTGACATCTTTATTTATAGGGTTCTTTAAAACCTTAAGTCTATAGAAAACAATCTAGGTACAGTTTTTGTTTTATAGCTATTAGTTTGTGTATGATGTCACCAATTCTTCTTCTTCACCCTTCGCCCCTAGGGAAGCATAGGTCGCAACCAAGGCCTTCCAAGCCCGCCTATCCAAAGCCATCCTTTCCAGATCTCGCCACTCTCTCTCCGTCCTCTTGCATTCCATCTCTAACTCCCGTCTCCAGGTGTTTCTGGTCTTCCCTTACTTCTATTGCCCTGGGGTTCCATCGGAGAGCCTGTCTCACGATGCTGTCAGGGGGTTTCCTCAGTGTGTGTCCTATCCTTCTGCTCATTATCTCTTGTTCCACCTGCCGTTGTCCTGTCCTATCCCACAGTTCTCTGTTTGTGGTCCTGTCGTACCATCTCAGATGTAGTATCTTGCGTAGGCATCTATTGATGAATGTCTGCAACGTTTTGGTGTTCCCTTTAGTTGTTCTCCATGTCTCTGCTCCATACAGAAGAACAGACTTGACATTTGAGTTAAATATCATTATCTTAGTTTTATTCCTAATCATTCTTGAACTCCATATGTTCTTCAGAATGGCAAATGCTGATCTTGCCTTTTGTATTCTAACCTTAACATCTTCATCTGTGCCACCTTGAATGTTGACGACACTTCCCAGATATGTAAATGTGTCCACCTCTTTAGTGGTGATCCTCTCAATAAGATTGGGTCTCTGGAACCAGCATTTAATCTCATGATCTTTGTTTTCTCCCATGAATAGTCAGGCCTAGTTGCTGTGAGACTGTTTCTAGTTTTGTTATTTTCTCTTGCATCTGCTGATGGTTGTGAGAGAGGAGTGCTAGATCATCTGCAAAATCCAGATCCTCCAATTGACTCATCATGGTCCATTGTATTCCATTTCTTCCCCTGACAGTTGTTGATCTCATTATCCAGTCAATAGCCAGCAGGAAAAGGAAGGGCGATAAAGGCAGCCCTGTCGCACACCAGTATTTATTTCGAAGGCCTCTGTCAGTTTTCCTTCATGCAGTACTCTAGCCGTAGTCTCCTCATACATTTTCTTTATTAAATTGGTTAGCTTCTGTGGGACGCCATAGTGTCGTAGAAGTTTCCAGAGTGTTTCCCTGTCTAGGCTATCGAATGCCTTTTCATAGTCCACAAAGTTTATGTAGAGGGATGAGTTCCACTCGATGCTTTGCTCCACTATAATACGTAGCGTCGATATTTGATCTGTGCAGGATCTGTTTTGCCTAAATCCTGCTTGTTCATCCCTTAGTACTGCATCTGTAGTTTCCTTGAGTCTCTCTAGGATGATTCGACTTAGTATTTTGCCTGGTACAGACAGGAGCATTATTCCTCTATAGTTCGGGCATTCTTGAGGTCACCCTTTTCGGTAGTTTGACTATATAGCCTCTCTCCAATCTTTTGGTATTTCTTTCCTCTCCCAAATTTTTCCCAACAAGCCATGTAGCATGTCTGTTGAGATGTCAGCATTTGCTTTTATGGCCTCTGCAGGTATACCATCTGGGCCTGTAGCTTTACCATTTCGTAGTTGGAGAATGGCCTTCTTTATTTCCACTTTGCTTGGCTTGCTACAGTCGATTCTTAGATCTTTTGCATCTGGATCTATGTCCGGTTGGCCTAGGGGAACTGGCCTATTTAAAAGGTCTTTGAAATGTTCTGCCCACCTCTGCATCTGTTCTTGACCATTGCCGAGTAATCTTCCAGCCTTGTCCTTAATTGGTTTATTTATTTGTTGGTATTTCCCTGTCAATTTCCTTGTATTATCGTATAAATCTTTCAGGTTACCCTTAGCTGCTGCCTCTTCTGCTTCTCTTGCCAGGTCATCTATATACTTTCTTTTATCTGCTTTTATACTTCTCTTCACCTCCCTGTTAGCTTTTGTGTATTTTTCTTGTGCTGCGGCCTTTGCTGATCTTGTTCTGCTATTACAGAGGTCAGCCTTTCTGCCTCTTCTCTCTGTTATCTTATCTAACGTTGACTCTGATAGCCATTCCTTGTGGTGGTGTGTCTTTTTCCAAGGGTAGTTTCACATGTACTAGTCCAGGCTTCTTTAACTTTATGCCAGTGGTCTTCAATACTTCCTTCATCAACTTCTAGGGCCTCAAATTTGTTGGAAATCGTGACACTAAATATATCCTTTCCCTTCTGCTCCTTCAGATGTCCCACATTGTATCTCACCCTGTTACCATGCGTGGTCGTCATGAATCTCTTGAGTTTCATTCGCACCTTTGCTATAACAAGGTGGTGATCAGAGGCCACATCTGCTCCTCTATATACTTTTACGTCGTACAGTGACCTTCTGAACTTCCCTGTTATGCAGATGTGGTCGATTTGGTTTTCTGTCCTGTGGTCTGGTGATATCCATGTAGCTGTGTGGATTCTTTTGTGTTGAAAAAGGCTACCTCCTATAACCAACTGGTTTGCTTTCGCAAAGATCCACAAACATCTCTCCATTTTCATTTATTTTCCCTAGTCCGTGTTTGCCCATGGTTTCCTCGAAGCCCCAGTTGTCTCTGCCTATCTTTGCATTAAAGTCTCCTAGCAAAATAGTAAGATCCTTACTTTTAAATTTGCCTAATACACCCTGTTCTTTGCTGTCATTTGTTGGGGCGTAGCATTGGACTATATTCAGTTTAATTTTTGCATTGGAGGTTTTGAAAGTTTCCCGGATCATTCTTGGTCCTAACGGCTCCCATTCAATTAATGTCTTTTGTGTTTGTTTGACCAACATCAATGCTACTCCTCCATGTGTGGTCGTCTTCCTCTCTCTTCCAGAGTACAGTAATGATTCCCCCGTTATAAGTCTAGTGTGTCCTGCATTTGTCCATCTGGTTTTGCCCAGTCCCAGGATGGCCAGTCCATATGTCCTCATTTCCCGTGCCACCTGTGCTGTCTTCCCAGTTTCGAAGATCGTGCGGACATTCCAGGTGCCAATCCTGGAGATCTTCCGGTTGAAAGAAGGTGAGTCGGCAGCCCGATTTTCTTTCGAATTTCACCGGGTCGCTTCATGAGTCCCTCTACTTGGGGTCCCTCTTCTTCCTCGGGTGGCGAGCTTTGAATTTTCTTGGTTGTGGTTTCTGTAGCTATCTGGCGTTTTTACGGTGTGGGGTAGCCAGCCCACGACCAACCTCCTCAGTCGCCTCTTACGACATGCATGGTGTCCAATTATTGTTGTCTTTATCTGTTGACTCGCCTGTGGGGTGCCGAGGTCCGCATGGGAAGCAAAGAATAGTACCACTGCAACCTACAAGGCATGTCGTAAGAGGCGACTGATGTAGGACCTATTGAAGCTACCTTAGTAAATAAATAGCATCGCAGAAATCGGATGTGTTGACCTACCTGTAGGCGCATACCTGGCACAACGTACAATCACTCTTAGGCTCAGATCACATACAAATCACACAGAGTGGTTAACAAGTGGTCGATATGGAGCGTTCGAAGAAGATCTGTTGATTTGTTACTATATAGCAATTATCTTCTATTTTCCTACTATCACCGAGACGTACATTTTGTGTAATGAAGAAATAGTGGAAATCTCTCTATTTCATTAGTCGACTAATAAATTAGTATACTTGACATCTATTGACTCATCCACTATTTAATGATGGTTTCTTAAACAATTTTCTTGAAGTCTGACAACATTAGTCAACGCATGTCACTTTAGTCACTTCCGTATGTCATATCTGTTTGTTAATTTCTCTCTTACACGAACACCTCCATCTTCCTATATCTCTGTCTCCTGCCACCAACTTCTTTATCTTTCATTACAGCTAAAATCCTTCATTTCTGGTTCTCTCATTTCCTTAATGCGGTAGTAATTCATTCCACTACATAATTTCAATAGACATACATCTATTAGGTTTAAGCACTGACTAGCTACACTCTGGTACCTTCATATCTGCTTTCTCTTTTCACGATTTAAAAAAATAATTTTAACGAGAACAAAGTTTTTTCTCTATTATATATGTATGTATGTATGTATGAGTCCGTAATCTTATCTATGCCATTATCTGTAAGCGGTGTAACAAGGCTTATATCGGCGAGACAGGCAAGAGGCTCAGTGACCGATTCGCCAACACTTACGCGACATACGCCAATGCTCTGTGACCCCTGTAGCCACCCATTTCAATGACACTGGCCATTTAGGTGCTCACGATGTCCAGGTCACAGCCATCCGATCATGTTCCTCGGATGATCGCAGTCGATTTGCTCTGGAGAATCGGTTGATTTCTTTGTATGGTACCTTGCGACCACGCGGGCTCAACGTATTACATTCTTATGCTTCTTAGTACTTCTCTTCCCATGCTTTGTAATCTATATGGGTATATGTTGCATGTATTCATGTTATATTCCATTCTTATGCTTCTTAGTACTTTCTCTTCCCTGCTTTGTAATCTATATGGGTATATGTTGCATGTATTCAAGTTATATATTTACTAGATGTTTCATTGTTTCTTTTCCTTTCTATTTCTAGTTTTTATGTGTGTGTTTTTGTGTTACATTTATTTCGTTATTCGTTTTTATTCCAGATTTTCCTTAGATACGTTTGTATTTGGTCGTCCATTTGTGTTTCATTTTAATTTGTCACTCCTGTTTGTTCGTTTGTTGATAAAGGCCTTGTTGGTCGAAACGTTGCTGTATTTTGTCATTGTTTTTGTAATTTGTAAAACTACAGTACTATGTAATTACGTGTTTGCCAATCAAATAGTTTTACTGCAGTTCCATATATATATATGCGTGTATGTGCGTGTATGTGTGTAGCGTGCGTGTATATATACAAATGAAGAGATAAATTAAGTAGAGCTAAATAATATGTAGAGCTAGAAATAATATGTGAGTAGTAATATGTGAGCAGAATAATATGTAGAGCTAGAAATAATATGTGAGCAGAAAAATAGACTAGAAATAATATGTAATGAAATAATATGTGACTAGAAATTACAATAATATGTAGAGCTAGAAATAATATGTAGAGCTAGAAATAATATTGAGCTAGAAATAATATGAGATCTAGAAAATAGTAGATCTAGAAATAATATGTAGATCTAGAAATAATATTGATAGAAAATGAGATCTAGAAATAATATGTAGAGCTAGAAATAATATGTAGAGCTAGAAATAATATGTAGATCTAGAAATAATATGTAGAGCTAGAAATAATATGTAGACTAGAAATAATATGTAGATCAGAATAATGTAGAGCTAGAAATATGAGATCTAGAATAATATGTAGAGCTAGAAATAATATGTAGAGCTAGAAATAATATGTAGAGCTAGAAATAATATGTAGATCTAGAAATAATATGTAGAACTAGAAATAATATGTAGATCTAGAAATAATATGTAGATCTAGAAATAATATGTAGATCAGAAATAATATGTAGACTAGAATATATGTAGACTAGAAATAATATGTAGAGCTAGAAATAATATGTAGAGCTAGAAATAATATGTAGATCTAGAAATAATATGTAGAGCTAGAAATAATATGTAGAACTAGAAATAATATGTAGATCTAGAAATAATATGTAGAGCTAGAAATAATATGTAGATCTAGAAATAATATGTAGAGCTAGAAATAATATGTAGATCTAGAAATAATATGTAGATCTAGAAATAATATGTAGAGCTAGAAATAATATGTAGAGCTAGAAATAATATGTAGATCTAGAAATAATATGTAGAGCTAGAAATAATATGTAGAGCTAGAAATAATATGTAGATCTAGAAATAATATGTAGAGCTAGAAATAATATGTAGAACTAGAAATAATATGTAGATCTAGAAATAATATGTAGAGCTAGAAATAATATGTAGATCTAGAAATAATATGTAGATCTAGAAATAATATGTAGATCTAGAAATAATAGAGATCTAGAAATAATATGTGACTAGAAATAATATGTAGAACTAGAAATAATATGTAGAGCTAGAAATAATATGTAGATCTAGAAATAATATGTAGATCTAGAAATAATATGTAGATCTAGAAATAATATGTAGAGCTAGAAATAATATGTAGATCTAGA
Organism: Arion vulgaris; assembly: GCA_020796225.1. NCBI lineage: Eukaryota > Metazoa > Mollusca > Gastropoda > Stylommatophora > Arionidae > Arion > Arion vulgaris. The sequence continues at coordinate 34,031,798 of CM036762.1, read as the reverse complement.
AATAATATGTAGATCTAGAAATAATATGTAGAGCTAGAAATAATATGTAGAGCTAGAAATAATATGTAGATCTAGAAATAATATGTAGATCTAGAAATAATATGTAGATCTAGAAATAATATGTAGAGCTAGAAATAATATGTAGATCTAGAAATAATATGTAGATCTAGAAATAATATGTAGAGCTAGAAATAATATGTAGAGCTAGAAATAATATGTAGATCTAGAAATAATATGTAGAGCTAGAAATAATATGTAGATCTAGAAATAATATGTAGAGCTAGAAATAATATGTAGATCTAGAAATAATATGTAGATCTAGAAATAATATGTAGAGCTAGAAATAATATGTAGAGCTAGAAATAATATGTAGATCTAGAAATAATATGTAGATCTAGAAATAATATGTAGATCTAGAAATAATATGTAGAGCTAGAAATAATATGTAGAGCTAGAAATAATATGTAGATCTAGAAATAATATGTAGAGCTAGAAATAATATGTAGAGCTAGAAATAATATGTAGATCTAGAAATAATATGTAGAGCTAGAAATAATATGTAGAGCTAGAAATAATATGTAGAGCTAGAAATAATATGAGACTAGAAATAATATGTAGAGCTAGAAATAATATGTAGAGCTAGAAATAATATGTAGACTAGAAAATAATATGTAGATCTAGAAATAATATGTAGACTAGAATAATATGTAGAGCTAGAAATAATATGTAGATCTAGAAATAATATGTAGAGCTAGAAATAATATGTAGATCTAGAAATAATATGTAGATCTAGAAATAATATGTAGAGCTAGAAATAATATGTAGAGCTAGAAATAATATGTAGATCTAGAAATAATATGTAGATCTAGAAATAATATGTAGATCTAGAAATAATATGTAGATCTAGAAATAATATGTAGAGCTAGAAATAATATGTAGAGCTAGAAATAATATGTAGAGCTAGAAATAATATGTAGAGCTAGAAATAATATGTAGAACTAGAAATAATATGTAGAGCTAGAAATAATATGTAGAGCTAGAAATAATATGTAGAGCTAGAAATAATATGTAGAGCTAGAAATAATATGTAGAGCTAGAAATAATATGTAGAGCTAGAAATAATATGTAGAGCTAGAAATAATATGTAGAGCTAGAAATAATATGTAGAGCTAGAAATAATATGTAGAGCTAGAAATAATATGTAGAGCTAGAAATAATATGTAGAGCTAGAAATAATATGTAGAGCTAGAAATAATATGTAGAGCTAGAAATAATATGTAGAGCTAGAAATAATATGTAGAGCTAGAAATAATATGTAGAACTAGAAATAATATGTAGATCTAGAAATAATATGTAGAGCTAGAAATAATATGTAGATCTAGAAATAATATGTAGATCTAGAAATAATATGTAGATCTAGAAATAATATGTAGAGCTAGAAATAATATGTAGAGCTAGAAATAATATGTAGAACTAGAAATAATATGTAGATCTAGAAATAATATGTAGAGCTAGAAATAATATGTAGAGCTAGAAATAATATGTAGATCTAGAAATAATATGTAGATCTAGAAATAATATGTAGATCTAGAAATAATATGTAGATCTAGAATAATATGTGAGATCTAGAAATAATATGTAGATCTAGAAATAATATGTAGAGCTAGAAATAATATGTAGAGCTAGAAATAATATGTAGAGCTAGAAATAATATGTAGATCTAGAAATAATATGTAGATCTAGAAATAATATGTAGAGCTAGAAATAATATGTAGATCTAGAAATAATATGTAGATCTAGAAATAATATGTAGATCTAGAAATAATGTAGATCTAGAAATAATATGTAGATCTAGAATATATGTAGAGTCTAGAAATAATATGTAGAGCTAGAAATAATATGTAGATCTAGAAATAATATGTAGAACTAGAAATAATATGTAGAGCTAGAAATAATATGTAGAGCTAGAAATAATATGTAGAACTAGAAATAATATGTAGAGCTAGAAATAATATGTAGAGCTAGAAATAATATGTAGAGCTAGAAATAATATGTAGAGCTAGAAATAATATGTAGAGCTAGAAATAATATGTAGAGCTAGAAATAATATGTAGAGCTAGAAATAATATGTAGAGCTAGAAATAATATGTAGAGCTAGAAATAATATGTAGATCTAGAAATAATATGTAGAACTAGAAATAATATGTAGATCTAGAAATAATATGTAGAGCTAGAAATAATATGTAGATCTAGAAATAATATGTAGAACTAGAAATAATATGTAGATCTAGAAATAATATGTAGAGCTAGAAATAATATGTAGATCTAGAAATAATATGTAGAGCTAGAAATAATATGTAGAACTAGAAATAATATGTAGAGCTAGAAATAATATGTAGAGCTAGAAATAATATGTAGAGCTAGAAATAATATGTAGAGCTAGAAATAATATGTAGAGCTAGAAATAATATGTAGATCTAGAAATAATATGTAGAACTAGAAATAATATGTAGATCTAGAAATAATATGTAGATCTAGAAATAATATGTAGATCTAGAAATAATATGTAGATCTAGAAATAATATGTAGATCTAGAAATAACATGTAGACTAGAAATAATATGTAGATCTAGAAATAATATGTAGAGCTAGAAATAATATGTAGATCTAGAAATAATATGTAGATCTAGAAATAATATGTAGATCTAGAAATAATATGTAGATCTAGAAATAATATGTAGATCTAGAAATAATATGTAGATCTAGAAATAATATGTAGATCTAGAAATAATATGTAGATCTAGAAATAATATGTAGAGCTAGAAATAATATGTAGAGCTAGAAATAATATGTAGAGCTAGAAATAATATGTAGAGCTAGAAATAATATGTAGAGCTAGAAATAATATGTAGAGCTAGAAATAATATGTAGAGCTAGAAATAATATGTAGAGCTAGAAATAATATGTAGATCTAGAAATAATATGTAGAACTAGAAATAATATGTAGATCTAGAAATAATATGTAGAACTAGAAATAATAGTAGACTAGAAATAATATGTAGATCTAGAAATAATATGTAGATCTAGAAATAATATGTAGAGCTAGAAATAATAGTAGTCAACAATTGGAAATAGAGTGCATGGATACAGCTAAAATGAATGTAGGCGGTAATACCGTGCATGAACATCAAAGTTTCGGAAAACTGAATAATAATTATATATATATATATATGGGTGTCTCGTAAACTAATTGGTTAAGCACTTGCCTTACGAGTCGAACGTCGTGTGTTCGAATCCGGACCCCGATGTTCTGTTCACGAGTGCATTTTCTGCAGTGCTCGGCAGGTCACATGCCATTTCTGGGAGAGACGAGATATGTCGGGACGGCAGTCATGCCATTTCTGCAGAGAGAGACCGAGATGGGATAGGTAGATTTCTAGAAACGAGATATGGAGCATCACATGCCATTTGAGAGACCGAGATATGTGAGACGCAGGTCAAGCCATTTCTGCAGAGAGAGACGAGATATGTGGAGACGGCAGGTCATGCCATTTCTGCAGAAGACGATGTGGGACGGGTCACATGCCATTTCTGCAGAGAGAGACCGAGATATGTGGAGACGGCAGGTCACATGCCATTTCTGCAGAGAGAGACCGAGATATGTGGAGACGGCAGGTCACATGCCATTTCTGCAGAGAGAGACCGAGATATGTGGAGACGGCAGGTCACATGCCATTTCTGGGAGAGAGACCTGAGATATGGGACGGCAGGACACATGCCATTTCTGCAGAGAGAGACCGAGATTGTGGGACGGCAGGTCACATGCCATTTCTGCAGAGAGAGACCGAGATATGTGGAGACGGCAGGTCACATGCCATTTCTGCAGAGAGAGACGAGATATGGAGACGGCAGGTCACATGCCATTTCTGCAGAGAGAGACCGAGATATGTGGAGACGGCAGGTCACATGCCATTTCTGCAGAGAGAGACCGAGATATGTGGAGACGGCAGGTCACATGCCATTTCTGCAGAGAGAGACTGAGATATGTGGGACGGTAGGTCACATGCCATTTCTGCAGAGAGAGACCGAGATGTGTGGGGACGGCAGGTCACATGCCATTTCTGCAGAGAGAGACCGAGATGTGTGGGGACGACAGGTCACATGCCATTTCTGTGGAGAGAGACCGAGATATGTGGGGACGGCAGGTCACATGCCATTTCTGCAGAGAGAGACCGAGATGTGTGGGGACGGCAGGTCACATGCCATTTCTGCAGAGAGAGACCGAGATATGTGGAGACGGCAGGTCACATGCCATTTCTGCAGAGAGAGACCGAGATGTGTGGGGACGGCAGGTCACATGCCATTTCTGTGGAGAGAGACCGAGATGTGTGGAGAAAATCATGGCTCAATGAAGTCAATCCTTCCATTTCAAACCTTTTAAGAGCCTGATATATATGTGTATGTGTATATATGGTCAGGTGTGTATTGAAATCCATTTTCTGACATCTCCTGTAAATAATGCTTGATTTCAAATGTATGAGCTTTGTCATTCATTTGGATTAAACAGTAAGGTAGAGATGGGGTTTGTGCTAAATATGCAAGGCACATTCCCCATATCAGCTGCCCAGTCTAGACAAAAATGGAGAGCTCAGAAGCTGCCACAGTAAAATTCTTGTCAATTACGAAAAAGGACATATATATCTATATATATATATCTGTGTGTGTGCGTGCGTGCGTGCAGGCGGGGGGGAGCGCCGCGCTTATATGTATGTATATGTAATAGTGCGTTACAACTTTGGATAGTTTAGTGATTGAAGGTTTGCTAATGTTGATGATCGTTGATCGTCTTGTGATAGTTATGTTGGAGGTGCACAGGAATGATTGTTTGAATGTGACGAGACAAGCACTTAAATGGAACCCGCACAGAAAACGGTAAAATGATGTCTCAAACACACGTGGAGACCGACTTATTTGGAGGAACTATATGATTCTCGGCTTTCATTGGCAGCCATAAAGAAAACAGACAGATACCTGGAAAAGTGGAGAACAACTGTTGAGGTCCTATGCTCCATGAGGAGCGGAGAGGAATCAGTATGTAAGTAAGAAAGTAAAACAATCAAAAACAAATATAACTTAAAACAATTAGAGGCAAAGTTTTCATGAATTCGACAAGGTATTTGAAATGTTCAGAAATACATATTTGTTAAAATGTTGTCCGATATTGATATCAATGGCGCCGTGGTTCTGATATAATCAATCTAAGCGCATTTTTGTTGTTACATTTTCCTAATTAGAAAATAAAATCAATTTAGTTAGAACCACAACTCATATGTCTGTCTCATATGTCATATATGTATATATATATGTATATATATATATATATATATATATATCTCCGTTTTTTAATCTTGAAATTGCCAGTTGAATATATATGTATATTGCTATTGATATATATATATATACGATATGTATGGCTATCGATGTAATAGATATCACAATGGGATATAAACCTGTAAAACTGTATCCGTTCTTGACGCCACATTAATTATTAAGGATGATTTGATATGTTTGACCTACATGTTTGATATGATCTGTGTCATCATTTGTTTATGTGATATGTCTTGTTGCATTGATGAAACTGACAAAATGTTTGATGATTGTTACTATCAGCATATTTGACGATGTTTAGTTTAGTTTAGTCGTCGGATCATCATCACTACACTTCGAGCCAATAAGTGTCCGTAAGTGCTTCGATCTCCTCCACAATATGTCTGTCCTCGTGTAGTGACTAACGGCATCGGTTCTATGTTGGTTTATTATTATTTTTTTGCTACCAGCGTAGTGCTCTTATCTAGCTACATCACATTCGACTTGGAATTATTGCAGTCTGGTTAGTGTTGTAGATTCACTACTATTACATGAATCATGTACACGTCTTCTCTCTTAACCCTTTAGCTGCTAAGGACGTATATATACGTTTTGCCCATTCACTTATAAAGACGCATTAACACGTCTGTTATTATCTCTACTCTGTGGGCTAAAGACGTGTTAACACGTTATACATTGCTACTGTCACTGCTATAGGCGTACATTCACTTTTGTGACCTAGAAACAAAGAGTAGCTATTTTTAGCTCAGCCCTCGAAAAGTATGTAGCAGCGAAAGGGTTAATGAATTTATACTATCAGCCTGGTTCATTGCAAGCCTATCGGCGCGTTTATTTGACGATGTCTAATTGTGAGAACCGTCCGTATGTTTACAAACGATAATGTATACGTTGTCCTCTTATGAGATAACTATAACGATGAAAATGACGCATATGACTTGCAAGACTATTCTGTCCAGGAACATTTTTTCACAATTCTTGCATGGGATGCAGGGGACATCGCTAACACCTCGCGCCTTGATTATGTGTATCTTCATGCGTTTATCTCTTGACCTTCCTGCAATAAATTGATCTTGTCTTCTAACTCTACTATTGAGGACTCTTCATGACTGCGAGTTATAGTCTCCTGTGTCCATTAATCAACTTCAACACCTGCATCTCCCCCATCTTGCACGCATTCGTATCTGGAAGTAGATGTCGGTACTAGATCTCCTACTCATCTGCATATCTCAATGGCGAACATTCTTTACGTATTAAAAGTTAGTTGATATTTGTTGTTGATTTTCATGTCATTTTAAATTTTGTTCAAGGTGTCAATATGATGTTGTAGATCTTGTTCATTTTGATGTATCAGGCACTGATCATTTGCAAACAGCAGTTCATTTATTTCATCATTATCTGAATTTGACTCTTGAGTTATTTTATCCATATATGCACCACTACTCTTTATTGCATATATGGATAAAATAACTCAAGAGTCAAATTCAGGTAACGATGAAATAAATGAACTGTTGTTTGCAGATGATCAGTGCCTGATACATCAAAATGAACAAGATCTACAACATCATATTGACACCTTGAACAAAAATTGTGTAAAACATTACATGAAAATCAACAACACTAAAACAGAAATAATGAATATGGGAAGAAAACATAATAATCTAGACATCCATGTCAATGGCACTAAAATAAACCAAGTGAAAGAATTCAAATACTTAGGAAGCATATTCACAGAAGACGGAAAACTGGATAGAGAGATAGAGGCTAGAGTACAAAAGCAAATGCTGTAACCTACCAGCTAGCCCCATTGTTAAGGCACCCAAAATTTCACAGGCAGCTAAGCAACAGATGATCAACAGCATTTTTATACCTACTTTGTGTTACCAGAGCCAAACATGGACATTGAGCAAAGCGCAGTCACAAAAATAACTACATGTGAAATGCGTTGCCTGCGAAAAGTTACCAACAACACAAGAAAAGACAGAATCACCAACATCAGCATAAGAAAGAAAGTTGGCACAAAACCGTGCTTGAATTACATAGATAAACAAAGAATGAAGTGGTTTGGCCACTTAATAAGAATGCATCCAAACTCCACAGTATACAGAGTCTTCTACAACAGAACATCGGGAAAGAAGGCAAGAGGAAGACCACGGAAAAGATGGTTAGATGGCGTAGCAGAATCCTGTGAAAGAGCAAAGATAACAATCACACAAGCCACCAGAACAGCACAAGACAAAAACAGAAAACCACGACACTGGGCAACAACCCGGTAGCAGTGTGACGACAAAAGAAGAAAGAAGAAGAAGCATATCCTTTACAGGAATTTGCGAATCAACCACAGCTTTGTAACGCTGTTTGTGATTTTTCTAGGCATTATCACGTTCAGTAGTTTGCCATTGCTTTCTGAATTTGCAACCAAACTGTCCGCAGCGTGATTCGAACTCAGAACGTTGAGGTTAATAGACTGTCACTAACCCCTAGACCACAGACGCCCCCATTACGTATTACGCGAATAATATATATATATATATAAAGCAAGAAAGTGGCAGCGATACAGGGGAAACTATTACACATAATTATTGGTTACGAAACCGACGTGATATTCCTCATGACAGTCCCATACGTGCTCAGTCACCCCCAGCTGATGTCAAAGGGTATGTATACTGATACCTCACATCTCGCTAGTTAAACACACTGCTCATTCTACTGCTCATATGCCCGGTTCAACTATTACAGAATGTCATACTAAACTTTCGTAAATCGCTGTTTAAATTCAATACATTCATTATCGTCACACGCAGTAGCAGTATGTCGATTAGCAACAGAAAGATGTCTCCTGCGATTGATGCTGGTTTTTGTTGTTGTTTTATTTTGTTCGCTCGGTATGAATTTTCGTTCAATCTTGACCCCTAATATGACACATCTGACTAATTTTTGCGGGAAGTCTTGATTTCTTTAGCAGTGTCCCTAAATATCCAGGCAAGCATTTTCCTGACTGCAGGGGTATTTGTAATTTAACTCCCGAAGTAAAGGATCACGGTTTGATGTAGTTCAACAACGAACCGTGTGCACACCGAGACATTTGTATGAACCCTTTAATTTCCCGGTATGTTCTTTCACTACTGCGACACACACACACGTGCAGGATGATATATTCAAGTAAGCCCCAGAAGGTTGAAGCACACGCATGTTCAGGATGATAGATTCAAGTAAGCCGCAGAAAGTTGAAGCATACACACGTGCAGGATGATAGATTCAAGTAAGCCCCAGCAGGTTGGAGCACACGTACGTTCAGGATGATATATTCAAGTAAGCCCCAGAAAGTTGAAGCACACACAAGACGTTCAGGATGATAAATTCAAGTAAGCCCCAGAAGGTTGTAGCCTCAGTAAACGACATCCACACATATCTGACTCTGCTGTTTAAACCTTTCAAAGCATCGACTGAGAGTCGGACGCCATAATGTTCAGTAAACATTGTCTTAGAGATTTGCTATGTGGCAACACTATCGCCCCTCAGTCTCCGTTCTGGTACTGGAAGTAGCTGGCATACGTGCTTGATACAGGTCTGCAACGTCTCTACCGTGCACGCTAGCTAGAAAACCACAACCTAATTTCTTACAATGATGCACGCCCATCCGAATATACAACATCATTAACCATTTCGTTATCAAATCTCAGCTCCTTAAATTGACAAACATTAACCTATAAAAAGGATTGACTTCATTGCACCGGGTTTGACCCCATATGGCTCGGTCCTCTCGCAGAAGTAGCATGCCACCTGCCGCGAGTATTGCCCAAAGCACGATCTTCATAGCTCCGGCAACAATCCTAGGTGTCACTGGAAAAAATACATTCGTGAACAGAACGTCGCGTTCCGGATTCGAACCCACGACCTTCGACTCGCAAGGCAAGCACTTATCCACAAATACCACATCAACATATATAGTATGCCATTAGGGTTAGATGTCAGACTAAGTTAGCGATACATTGCTGGCAGTGTTCAATACAATGACGACACTCCATCTGATCTGGTACGCAATGTAAAGATGGCCGACATGACCTATATGATATAAATTAGAAACGGTGTTCTGGTTTGTAAATGGAGCCGTTATCATTGTAAACTATTTGATTGAATAGATGTAATATCAGCAAACGTGAGTGGTTGTTTTATAATACCTGGCTCTGCGTGTGCATGTATTGCGTTGTACCTCACGGGGCGTCAGGCCTGTTCTTACTAAATCGCTGTTTGCCAATTCAAACTTGATAAACACATATATTGAGCAGAGTTTGAACATTGCGTGCCACTTTATCTGTGTTTGAATGTCTGTCTCTGAGATAAATAAGAAAATAGAATTACAAGTACAGCTGTACTATTACAGAGAACGCAGGGACTAATCAATAAACACAACGTATCCACAAAACTGTTTTAATCATGGTAACATTTCAGAAAGATATAACGTAGTATGTGTCAGCATCTGTAGCTTAAGCGGTAGTGAGCTCGATCACAATCCAAGCGTATCTGGTTCACACACCACGTCGGGCAGTTTGGAAGCAAATTCGTTCCCGGGAAAAGAACGGTAACAATATAGCTCACCTTCCAGAAAGCAATGACAAACTATTGAATGTCTTCTGTTTGTGTTCGCGTTATCTCAAATACTTGTTTAATCACTGTTTGTTTTATGTATGGGATTTGCGATTTATATTGTAATATCGTTGTGCTAGTTAGGCGTCTATAGACTTGCAACTGTCACATTATATTTTTGGTAAGCTTATTGTACTCACGTTCGATTCCCTAGATCGTGACAGTCTCTACACTGACTACAATACACTGTCTACAATACACTGTCTACAATACACTGACTACAATACACTGTCTACAATACACTGTCTACAATACACTGACTACAATACACTGACTACAATACACTGACTACAATACACTGACTACAATACACTGACTACAATACACTGACTACAATACACTGTCTACAATACACTGACTACAATACACTGACTACAATACACTGACTACAATACACTGACTACAATACACTGTCTACAATACACTGTCTACAATACACTGACTACAATACACTGACTACAATACACTGTCTACAATACACTGACTACAATACACTGACTACAATACACTGTCTACAATACACTGACTACAATACACTGTCTACAATACACTGTCTACAATATACTGACTACAATACACTGTCTACAATACACTGACTACAATACACTGTCTACAATACACTGACTACAATACACTGACTACAATACACTGACTACAATACACTGACTACAATACACTGTCTACAATACACTGTCTACAATACACTGTCTACAATACACTGACTACAATACACTGACTACAATACACTGACTACAATACACTGACTACAATACACTGACTACAATACACTGACTACAATACACTGTCTACAATACACTGACTACAATACACTGACTACAATACACTGACTACAATACACTGACTACAATACACTGACTACAATACACTGACTACAATACACTGACTACAATACACTGTCTACAATACACTGTCTACAATACACTGTCTACAATACACTGACTACAATACACTGACTACAATACACTGACTACAATACACTGACTACAATACACTGACTACAATACACTGACTACAATACACTGACTACAATACACTGACTACAATACACTGTCTACAATACACTGACTACAATACACTGACTACAATACACTGACTACAATACACTGACTACAATACACTGACTACAATACACCGTCTGTTCATACTGGCATGCATACAAAATAAATGAAATATATCAAATTAGAATATAAAGGCCAAATGATTGACTTCATCGTACCTGGTTTCCCCATATGGCTCCGTCCCTGTCGACATAAATGACCCACAAACTAGTGAGAGTGTTGCACAGAGCATGAACTCCGTGGCTCCAGCAACAATCCTAGAGATCTCATGAATCCTAGAGATATGGCCCCGTCCCTGTCGACATAAATGACCCACAAACTAGTGAGAGTGTTGCACAGAGCATGAACTCCGTGGCTCCAGCAACAATCCTAGAGATCTCATGAAACAATTGCTATGTAATTCGGCTTGAATTGGGAACTCACAACCATGGAAATCCGATATAGAAGTTGCACTTCACCAATTGTCACTGGCGTAAAAGTTCCTCGGGTACGAATACTCACCGCAAGAGGTTCCGACTACAGGTTTTTTGAAAAGATCACACTTGAATGAAGGATCTAAACTTCAAACACCATTGAAGTCGACGAAGTCCCGACTGCATGGCAAGGGACACCAGTCAAATTATACAGCAGGCTCTTACGCAAACATCAGTCAGAAGCTCCATACCAGGCGTCACGACTAACGCCCGAATTCACAGCGGGCGAACGCAGAAGAAGAAGAAGCCACCACTTCAGAACGATAAACAAACGTCTTAACCATTTTGTCATATAGACTCCCTAAAAATTAAAAATATAATAGTTCTTAACTTTGAGTCATAGGTCATGAGAAAATAGGTCAACCACCTGTTACATATATATATATATCAGCCTAGTCTCATTTTAATTGTTGTTTGTTTGTGGTTTAAGGGATTCAATCATCTTTAAGCCATAGGTTGCCCATATCAACCGAAGAATGGCAATTTTATTGGTAATATAAGATAAAGGCGCGTAGTCGAGCCCAATAAACATTTTAAAAATACAAATTACGTCGGTACGAAGAATCAGATAATTCAGAAACCAGGCTAAGACAACTCTATGATATAAAGCGTGCCAGGAGAAAGCAACATCTGATACACAATCACCGCATGCAAGCTGGAACGTTTGTGTCACGAAACTACCGTAATACTATCATTCCGAATAACTTTTCTGTTGTTTCCTTCTTAACCCATTCATCCCTTCTAAGCTGATATACTGTGTGGTGATAAGATAACGCAAAGCCAGTACACCCATTCATCCCTTCTAAGCTGATATACTGTGTGGTGATATATTTGTTAAGATAACGCAAAGCCAGTACACCCATTCATCCCTTCTAAGCTGATATACTGTCTGGTGATATATATGTTAAGATAACGCAACGCCAGTACACCCATTCATCCCTTCTAAGCTGATATACTGTCTGGTGATATATTTGTTAAGATAGCACAAAACCAGTACACCCATTCATCCCTTCTAAGCTGATATACTGTCTGGTGATATATTTGTTAAGATAGCACAAAACCAGTACACTGGAGAATTCAGTATAAATTGAAATATACATGCTTCCGGGTGTAACACTAATTACAAAGTGAAAGTCTTAAACAAAACGATGCAAATAAAAACCACAAATGAAACATTTATATCTCTGAAGTATACACACACACGTATAACTATCTGAAGTATACACACACACGTATAGCTATCTGAAGTATACACGCACACGTATAACCATATGACGTATACACACACAAACGTATAATCATCTGACGTATACACACTAACGCATGCACATTTATACACACAAACGTATTACCATCTGACGTATAACCATCTGACGTATATACACACACACACACACAAACGTATGTCTATCTGTAGCCTCTGCTGTCAGAATTAACACAAATATTAGACAGGATCAATTATGTAGCGAAAAATAAATCTAATTTTGATCATTATCAGCAATATTTGATTTCTCAAATTAGATTAATAAAATATCTAAAATGGTAATAGAGCTGCCATCTCGTTCAGATTATAGTTCTAATTGAAGCCTGTTCTCGTGAAGTGTATAAACATGGAAACAACTCTATGTACTAAATACATTTTAGGGGACTTTGTGGTGTAGAGGTTGCGTGCTCGTCTCTCGTACCAAATGTACCAGGTTCGCTTCCTCGTGGAATCAGCAGGATATTTTTCCAGAGATCCCTGATCTCAGTGTAGGTGAGATCGAGTTCCTAGTCCTATCGTAGACGGACGATAAAACGAAGGCCCTGTGTTAAATTTGAGCACGTAAAAGGACACTTGGCAGTTCAGAATTGAGAAGAGCATGATAGAAAGCCGCTGTTAAATTTCATTAGAAAAGATAAAACATCAAGTTCCTACACAAATTTCATTAGAAAAGATAAAACATCAAGTTCCTACACAATTTTCATTAGAAAAGATAAAACATCAAGTTCCTACACACATTTCATTAGAAAAGATAAAACATCAAGTTCCTACACAAATATCTTCACTAGCTTCATACACCGGGTACCCTCGACGGTGCTACGGAGTTCGTGCACTGCAGCTGATCTTCCTGCATAAAAAAGACATCGGAGCACATATGGTTACTCACCGAAGTGCAATAATGATGGTCATATCAATCAATCAATAAATACGAACAAATTTATGAAGAGAAATCTGAAATGCACACATAAAAATATATTAAATAAGAAAGAAATCTGGATGACAGTAAATAAAGACAAGAAAGAAAGTTAATTATCTGTGAATACAGAATGGAATGTCTTGTGATGTTTACATGAGTGAAATAGCACTGTCTTTGTTGAGAACAATTTTCAAATAAATAAATCAGAAACATTGAGGCACCAAGATAAATATTAAAGAAATAATTTCATATATGGGAGAATTATTTACGCTATATGCGAGACGTAGCTGTTTAAAGCTATATTAGGAGATCAAGTTCAGTCCAATGGAGATTGAGAGAGACAACGTTATAACTCGTATGGACACATCAAGAGATTGGCAAAAGTCCACACATATCACCATGATCATCATCATTAGGTGCCGTCTCTGCAGCGTAGGTTGGCTGCAATATAGCTCTAACATCCCATATCTTTTGCCCTGATGTTGCACTTTGCCAGGCTATAATTTGTCTATCTCTTCATGTTTCTCTTTAACATATTCCCTGTGTTAGCATTTGTTAGTCGTTCTTCAACGTTCTCCTTAAATGATGTTTTCATCAATGTCTCATGTCTCTGCTTGTGTGTGTCAACGAATAGTTTATTTCTTCCATTCTAGTCGTAATTATCAAATAATTCTTTCCTCATTACTAGTTTTAAAACAAAGGAAATTATGTGTGTTTTTCTTTCCATTTGTATACCCACAACTATCTCAAAGGCATTACTTCTGCTTTTCAAATGCGTGATCATTGTCCATGTTTCTGAACCATATAGACATACTGAGTAAATATAGTACTTACCAGTTCTCATCATTAACTTCTCATATTTAGTGACTACTAACTGTCACCACGTTAACTGTCGTTACTGTATATAATACCTCTTTCTAGCTCTGTGTAGGGCGGGAAGGGGGCGGCGGGACATGCGCCTGTTGAAATTAATGGCTAATGTAGTCGACGTGAAACTGTTTAGCTTAGGAGTTTTTCTTTATTCCCCTGCCAGAAAAAACAAAACTAATTGGTTTTGCCAGGTATTGAACCAGGGTCTCCCGAATGGGAGCCCGTGCTCTAATCCATTCGACCAGACACTCCACACTATGTCAGAAGTAGAAACATGATGAACGATTATTACATCAGATTTGATATATATATAGATGTGCTATCTAATGGAGTCATCTGTGCAGAACTGTAGCTCCATTACAGTTCTCTATGCTTTCTCTATCACTAGAGGTGTTGCTTTTGTTGTTGTACTTGTGTCGTCTTTCATAGGAAGTGCATTCATTTTCGACTTAGTCTTGCTATACTTTTCCTTCTTATCGTGTGTGACGTATAGAACTTAATGTAGTGACTATCAATTGCCGTGTAGAACTTAATGTAGGGACTATCAATTACCGAGTAGAACTTAATGTAGGGACTATCAATTGCCGAGTAGAACTTAATGTAGGGACTATCAATTACCATGTAGAACTTAATGTACGGACTATCAATTGACGAGTAGAACTTAATGTAGTGACTATCAATTGACGAGTAGAACTTAATGTAGTGACTATCAATTGACGAGTAGAACTTAATGTAGGGACTATCAATTGCCGTGTAGAACTTAATGTACGGACTATCAATTGACGAGTAGAACTTAATGTAGGGACTATCAATTGACGAGTAGAACTTAATGTAGTGACTATCAATTACCGTGTAGAACTTAATGTAGTGACTATCAATTGACGAGTAGAACTTAATGTAGTGACTATCAATTGACGTATAGAACTTAATGTAGTGACTATCAATTGACGTGTAGAACTTAATGTAGGGACTATCAATTGCCGTGTAGAACTTAATGTAGGGACTATCAATTGCCGTGTAGAACTTAATGTAGGGACTATCAATTGACGAGTAGAACTTAATGTACGGACTATCAATTGACGAGTAGAACTTAATGTAGTGACTATCAATTGACGAGTAGAACTTAATGTAGGGACTATCAATTGCCGTGTAGAACTTAATGTAGTGACTATCAATTGACGAGTAGAACTTAATGTACGGACTATCAATTGACGAGTAGAACTTAATGTAGTGACTATCAATTGACGAGTAGAACTTAATGTAGTGACTATCAATTGACGTATAGAACTTAATGTAGTGACTATCAATTGCCGTGTAGAACTTAATGTAGGGACTATCAATTGACGTATAGAACTTAATGTAGGGACTATCAATTGACGTATAGAACTTAATGTAGGGACTATCAATTGACGAGTAGAACTTAATGTACGGACTATCAATTGACGTATAGAACTTAATGTAGTGACTATCAATTGACGTATAGAACTTAATTTAGTGACTATCAATTGATGTGTAGAATGTGCGTGAATGCCAGTTGACGTCTATAATGCAGTGACTGTTAGTTGAGGTTGGAAATGCAATTACTATCATTTGACTCGTAGAATTGAATGTAATTACTATCATGTGACGTGTAGAATTGAATGTAATTACTATCATTTGACGTGTAGAATTGAATGTAATTATTATCATGTGACGTGTAGAATTGAATGTAATTACTATCTTGTGAAGTGTAGAATTGAATGTAATTACTATCATGTGACGTGTAGAATTGAATGTAATTACTATCATGTGACGTGTAGAATTGAATGTAATTACTATCATGTGACGTGTAGAATTGAATGTAATTACTATCGATTTAAAATGAGCTGACATATGTCTGCCGATATTCGAAGAGGATGATGATTCATGGGTATAGAGGTTTGCCTTACATATGGGGAGATTTCCTGGTATTAACATAAACAAAAACAATCATTAATAATTATACAGCGTAACTCTATCATTCCAACATGTGGACTCGCACATACACGGATATACTTTGTAGTAATTGTGAACATAAATATCAGAACATATGCCAGCAACATTACTTCACCTTCCAAGCCCACCTACACAGAATAAAAACTCTGGGAACAAAATCAGTACCTCATTGACATGATCAAGAGCATTCGTAGTATTAAGTATACAGAGAGAAAAATACAGTTAACGCAAACTCGTACAAAGAAAAACCCCAAAACCATGAAATTAATACACACAATCCAACTAGCATCTGAACACAGTTATACAGTTATACACATATAAATTAGCATCCAACGAAATATACAATGAGAGATGTGAAATTTATTTGAACATAAGCAACTGCATACGCTAACGAGTGTCAGCTGTAACAGAAACATTAGCTAGCAAATTTAGAACGGAAACATGCTTTGACAAAGAGAGCAGAAAGCAACTGCATACACTAACGAGTGTCAGCTGTAACAGAAACATTAGCTAGCAAATTTAGAACGGAAACATGATGCTTTGACAAAGAGAGCAGAAAGCAACTGCATACGCTAACGAGTGTCAGCTGTAACAGAAACATTAGCTAGCAAATTTAGAACGGAAACATACTTTGACAAAGAGAGCAGAAACATATGTCTTGACAAAGAAAACAGATATTCAAATGAAAGAAGAAAGCTAGAGAGATAAATGTTTATTTCCATTGATGCACTGTCAATATTTGCAGACACTAAGAGACATAAGAAATGCTTAACTAAACTATCAAAGAGAAATACTATCTATATATATATATATATATATATATATATATATATATATATATATATATATATAAACTGAAACTAGTAGTTTAAAAGTGTTGTAACACGTAGATAAAGTACATTAATACCTATGGATTCAAGTGCTATAGAAGAGTAGTTAGAATACATTGGACAGAAAAAAATAACAAATATATCCATTGCGCAACAGTTTAACGTTAGAGAGAAATGGTTGATAAAGAATATGAAGACGATAAACAATGAAATGTGTTGAACGTATACTACGACATGATTGTCTAGAGAAGATCATTCTGTGGGGCATGATGCTGAGCAGACGAAGAAATGACCAAGCAGAAGATAGTTCTGTGGGGCATGATGCTGAGCAGACGAAGAAATTACCAAGCAGAAGATAGTTCTGGAAGGCATGCTGCTGAGCAGACGAAGAAATGACCAAGCAGAAGATAGTTCTGGAAGGCATGATACTGAGCAGACAAAGAAATGACCAAGCAGAATATAGTTCTGGAAGGCATGATGCTGAGCAGACGAAGAAATGACCAAGCAGAAGATTGTTCTGGAAGGCATGATACTGAGCAGACAAAGAAAGGACCAAGCAGAAGATAGTTCTGGAATGCATGATACTGAGCAGACGAAGAAATGACCAAGCAGAAGATAGTTCTGTTAGAAAAAACCTGGTCAGCAATGGCGGAATGCGGGATGGCCATTCAGAGTCAGAACTGTTTGATTCTGAACACAACTTTGCTAGCACATTTCCGACATGTTTGGTCGGGTATTTTCCGGTTTCGTTTGCCGAGCTACTGAGTTAGTGCTTGAGCAACGCTGTGAGCTATGAATGTTACATGGAATGCCTTTTGCTGTGTCAACCGTGCGTTTGTTGTGTGTTAGTGTGTATTCAGAAAATGGCGGACAGCGGTTATGACGAACAAGCTCAATCTGCCGTATGCAGTTATATTGCGGGTGCAGAAAGCTGGATTTTGTCGTGATTGATGTTCCTTCGACAAGAATTGCAATTCAAGTGATGAACAGTTTTGTGTTGCTACATTAGCGACGGCTATATGCATTTTATGCGGAGCAGGTTTCTTTTTGTGACGGTACACGGCTGTTTCATTCTGGAATTAGTTCACACAGGAAATATTTCACAGTTGTTAGCATTTCTTGTGATTTTCATTGGCACAGGAACGGAGCAATTATGGGGTGACCCGTTGCAGTGAAGTTGGAACCGTACTTATGAACTATGAAGTTCTGGAAGGTATTATACTGAGCAGACGAAGACAATACTAAACAGAAAATAGTTCTGGAAGGCATGATGCTAAGCAGACGAAGAAATGACCAAGCAGAAGATAGTTCTGGAAGGAATGATACCGAGCAGACAAAGACAATACTAAGCAGAAGATCGTTCTGGAAGGCATGATACCAAGCAGACGGAGACAATACTAAACAGAAAATAGTTCTGGAAGGCATGATGCTAAGCAGACGAAGAAATGACCAAGCAGAAGATAGTTCTGGAAGGAATGATACCGAGCAGAGAAAGATAATAATAAACAGAAGATCGTTCTGGAAGGAATGATACCGAGCAGACGAAGACAATACTAAGCAGAAGATCGTTCTGGAAGGCATGATACCTAGCAGACGAATACAATACTAAACAGAATATGGGCGAAATGTATCCTAGACAAGCTGTATAGGACTGCCGCAGAGATGGAACATCTCACACGGGACAGAGAGACATTTGAAACTGATGTCAAGGATGTCAAGTTCGGACAGGGACAAGCTAGATGATTATGAATAGTTGGTCCAATTTAATTGCAACAGACATGTTAAAGATGGGACCGATAGATTGTCAAAGTATTAGGTAATCAACCACAACTTAATATAAGTAAAAGTTTAAGAAATAAAGAGGTTTGTTACGAGACAATACTCCATGAAATAGATAATATAACATCAGTACCACGAGCCAAGCTATGACTAATTCCTACTCAACAGAAACAAAGATAGTTTTCAGACTTACAAAATGCTGAAATATCAGTTTTGTTTTCCTGCAAGCTAAAGATATAATCTTTTGATGAGATTAGCTATTAATCAAAACTGTATATAGTAAGTCTTCACTTTAGTAAATACAGAGGTTAATTCGAGGATGGACGATAACATACGGGATGGTGATGCTGTCGTGTACATTGATGGTGCAGTAGTTCGAGGCAAGCGTAGCGCATTGGCATTTGTTGCGAGTTCCAGAAGAACAATTATTAAGGAGGACAGCGATGTCTTTGCTGTAATTACAAGCATTACAATGGCGATGAAGGCGGTAATCATGACTAATTGATTGAGTACACACGGGCTCACACATGCTAGTATAATGAGCCACCCAATGAATATGTTTTAACAAATTTCAGGTTGACTATATAAGACATGAATGTCTTGACACACTGAGCTGATCCTGAAGGACTCATTGAACCTATATTTTTGTACTACGACACGCATGAGCACTTGAGCGTGCCGATCTTGTGGCTGATACTTAACAGTGTTTGAAGAAGGATAGTCACTATGTAGTGCATACATTATGAATACCATACGAGCAGCAAGTTGCATAGATGACTTTGAGAACATTTATAAATCTGCATTCAGAGTCAATGAAATGAGAGTGATACTGGGAACTGCTAGTAACGAACACTTTACTACAGGCCCGAGATATTTGATTAATCAGCACATAAAGAGTATGATTATAATCCGTTCAACAACTCATGCCCACAGCCCAATGCGAATTGTAGCAAAACCATCTATTCCATAGTAGCGAAACTTTGCACCCAATCTTAGAATTATACCGACGCAAATGTATGATGGAAGAAATTGCTATAGGAAACCTGGATTTTGTAATATAACGGTTTCCTTTGATGTTGGCGGCATATTTGGCGAGTCTGATACAGAATTTTAGTTTTTACCAGGAAATGCACCAATATGACATTTGATGTCAAGTCTCATTCAAAGGCGTATCATCCCAGCTCATACATGGGGACCAATGTTGACACTTGCAATAGCCATGAAAAAAACAGGAAATATAGATATAGTTGTATTATTGTTTTTTTAAAAATTATTTACATTACAGTTAAAGTTAGCTGCAATGTCATAATGCCATCCCCCCTTTCGCGTCCAGGCTTGGGATTTGCAATGGCGGAGCTACTTTGAGACGTTCTTTTCAAATGGCTACTTCTTCGGTACATTGTGCGTGTGTTAACATATGTTGTTGGGGGGTATTACTACAATAAAATAGCTCTTTACTATGGTTCTTGTATACTGTGGTAAACCTGTACACTAAATTCATAATAGGCAACGACCTGTGCCCCAGTGGCTTGGCGAGTATGACAACAGAACATGTCCTACAGAACTGCCCCCAGTATGCAGACCTGAGAAGAAAGAGGTGGCCCACTTACACCAGCATCCAAGACAAACTGTATGGCGTGGCTGATAATCTGAGGCAGTCGGCTGCCTGTTTAGAGAATCTGAAATTCCAATCTAGTGAGAACGCAGAAGAAGAAGTATACTGTGCTACAGATGACCGATATGTGCCTGGTGTCAAATGCACATAGGACAACGCCCACCACGATTAGTGAACTGGCACTAATCAAGATCTTACCCCATCTCCACGTGGTGACCCTGGTAACAGACATTAGTTTATGTCTGGCTAAGTGGATATGGATCGAGGGAGAGCTATTCTGGCGTGGGTAGGGATGCAGACGTAGTCACATTGATGAGATCCGCCCGCAACACAGACGAGCGGAATCTCAGAGTGACTATTAATGCACGTCTCTCCCAACCGATGGGAAAAGCTGAAGGAATAACCATAAAGGGATAAAGGGTGCATCCATAGAAGAGACGTGGGCCCTCGTGGAGCAAAACTTAGGCCCGAGATGAGTTGCATGTGGGTCCACATAGGGCGAAACTCGGAGCGATGAGGTGGGGGTCCGAGTTGAGCCCAGTGTCCGGACAGCCTAGAGGCTGGTAAATGTGAGCACGGTGAGAACTGATGGAAATGATGGGATAGGCACGATGACAGAGCGAGCACGCATGCGGACGATGCACGGGTGGGCTCACAGCGCTGATGGTGAGGGATCATGGCAGGCGTAGGGGTGAGCGGACCACCCAAAGTTGCAGAAAAACTGGAAAGCAGAGACTTGAATCCAGTGCGCGTTTCCGATCGTAGCGAACTACTACTGCCTTGTAGTTAGATTGGGGACAATCAAAGGCTAGCGGAGCCAACCGTACACAAAACTGGACGGAAGGAAAACCAAGTAGTCCACAAAAATACCGGCAAGCTGGCCAGATGATGCTCGACAGCCCGGGAGGAAAGGTCGTCTAAGGGTCGCTACCCTAAAAGAAAATACAACCTGCTGTCATGCAGGTTGGCTGGGGACAGTTAAAGGTTGACGGAGAGCGAACCCAGTAAACGCGTGTTGAAATCGGATACGTCGCCGAAGGACAAGCACTAGAGCTCTAAATGGTACTTAAGATTGTAACGTAAAACAAGCGTTCTTGGCAAAGGCTGTTATCACAATAAGAATGATCAAAATGGCCGAAACAGTACGACCGAGATAAAGAGAGATATGTGCCTCTTTGCGGAACTGCGCGTATAGCATTAATGATACTTTTGCATTGTAACTTCAAACTCATTAGAAATGTTATGTATGTCTGTTTTGAGAAGTCAACAATATGACCCAATAGCCTCACACTAATTTCGGTATACGCCTTTAACTAAAAGTTTGTGTCTCACTTATGACGTCATTTAATTACCATGTTCAAGCCCGAGTCTATTTGGTGCATGGAAAATGCAAGAATCGTTAAAAAAAAACTATGGATTTCGTCCTGAATGTTGCTATTTTTGTCCTCAATGTATTAAATGGCTGTAAATATGATCTTTCTTCAACCATGCCAATGGACACGTTAAATATATATCACAAAGAAGGAAACTTCTAGATGGTATGATTGTTTGAATGGCAAATATTTATTTTGTAGCGTCGGGAACATGTGTAGTTCACATGCAAGTTTTCAAGTTATTTCATCAAATGGTTACAAATATACACATTTTTATCTGTGGGCATGACAAGTTGAACGGACTATAGTAATTATATGCTGGTAAAGTATTGGAAATGAGATCGGATCACATATGAACCTCTCCGAAGTGCTGTGGTGTTTATCCACACTAATCACGAATCATTAATAGTTGTGGCGATGATACAAAAACATTTGAGCATCTTATAGATGCCTATCGTTCAACGAACAGAGATGACTTTTTGTGGCTTACACCAATGCATTTGCAGACCATTCATTTTAGAAGTATCAACGTGGGCCTACACTTTAGCTGTACATATTCAAATTGACACCTGATAGTGAACAACGAAGAAGAAGAAGAAGAACTTACCAATATACGAGATAGATGAGTTTTGCACAAAGATCAATGTACTAAATGTCAGTGTCAGAGTAATATGTCAATATTGACATCACAGAAATGAATATATGTGAATTATTAACATGATCAGAATATCAAGTATATTGCAGGAAACATATACTATCATATTTAGGGTAACCAATCTGAAGAGTGGCAATACATTTTTATGATCATGTTTCTTTAAAGAGCTTATGATGCTTCCTACACATCAATTCTGAAGCCCAGTCATCATCATCATCAAGTGTCGTGCCAGCAGACAAAGGTTATCATGTTCTCCCACAACTTTATCTATCATATTCTAGCAATGAGTTCTGATACTGTTTTATGGTTGTGTCATCATGTTAGCATGTCTTGAAACTGTTCTAATATGTCAATCTCTCTCTTCCCCCTGTATTGTGCCCATTGTCACAGTGTATTGAAACATTTGTCTTCTCATAACATGTCCACAGAATGTTGATTGTTTCTTTCTGATACACTTTATAAGCAATCTGTTCTTGTCTGAATACATGCCAGCATTATCATTTGTCATCTTTTCTGTTCATGATATTTTCATCATTCTTCTGTAAAAACAATATCTCTGTAGCCTCTAATACTATGCTATTTACGTTATTTGTTTTCCATTGTTCACATCCGTATGTCAGAACTGGTTCTACATTGCACATAAATACTCTTATTCTCACTTTGAACGCTGACATCAAATGATAGAAGAAAACTAGTCACGACAGAGATGAAGTGTCTACGCAGAATACTGGGGAACAAAAGAAATCGGTTGAGAAATGAAGACATCAGATACAAAGTGGATACATCAACAGTACTGAACTTCATCAAGAAACAACAAATTAAATGGTTCGGCCACATGAGCAGATTACCAACGGACAGTGCACTTTAAAGAGCAATGTTGCTCTGATACAATGTACACAAAGCAAAAGGCTGGCCACGCATAAGGTGGACCTCAGAGATAACAGAGGCGACGAAAAACACTATTTCTGAAGCGCACACAATGACTCGTTCTAGAAATCTCTTCTTATATTGACGCTGTGAGGCTAAACAGGATTATAGGAAAGAAGAAGGAAAGATTCTCACTTTCCAAAATAAGAAACTCATTATTCCTGTTATATGACTGGGATCATCGGATATCCCCTTTCTTTTTTCGACCAGATTTTTACATTTCTGTATTTTCTGTATTAGTTATTTGTGTATTTTCTGTATTAGTTATTTGTGTATTTTCTGTATTAGTTATTTGTGTATTTTCTGTATTAGTTATTTGTGTATTTTCTGTATTAGTTATTTGTGTATTTTCTGTATTAGTTATTTGTGTATTTTCTGTATTAGTTATTTGTGTATTTTCTGTATTAGTTATTTGTGTATTTTCTGTATTAGTTATTTGTGTATTTTCTGTATTAGTTATTTGTGTATTTTCTGTATTAGTTATTTCTGTATTTTCTGTATTAGTTATTTGTGTATTTTCTGTATTAGTTATTTGTGTATTTTCTGTATTAGTTATTTGTGTATTTTCTGTATTAGTTATTTGTGTATTTTCTGTATTAGTTATTTCTGTATTTTCTGTATTAGTTATTTCTGTATTTTCTGTATTAGTTATTTGTGTATTTTCTGTATTAGTTATTTGTGTATTTTCTGTATTAGTTATTTGTGTATTTTCTGTATTAGTTATTTCTGTATTTTCTGTATTAGTTATTTCTGTATTTTCTGTATTAGTTATTTGTGTATTTTCTGTATTAGTTATTTGTGTATTTTCTGTATTAGTTATTTGTGTATTTTCTGTATTAGTTATTTGTGTATTTTCTGTATTAGTTATTTCTGTATTTTCTGTATTAGTTATTTGATTGTTTTTTCTGTATTAGTTATTTGTGTATTTTCTGTATTAGTTATTTGTGTATTTTCTGTATTAGTTATTTGATTAGTTATTTTATTCTGTATTAGTTATTTGTGTATTTTCTGTATTAGTTATTTGTGTATTTTCTGTATTAGTTATTTGTGTATTTTCTGTATTGATTATTTGTGTATTTTCTGTATTAGTTATTTGTGTATTTTCTGTATTAGTTATTTGTGTATTTTCTGTATTAGTTATTTGTGTATTTTCTGTATTAGTTATTTGTGTATTTTCTGTATTAGTTATTTGTGTATTTTCTGTATTAGTTATTTGTGTATTTTCTGTATTAGTTATTTGTGTATTTTCTGTATTAGTTATTTGTGTATTTTCTGTATTAGTTATTTCTGTATTTTCTGTATTAGTTATTTGTGTATTTTCTGTATTAGTTATTTGTGTATTTTCTGTATTAGTTATTTGTGTATTTTCTGTATTAGTTATTTGTGTATTTTCTGTATTAGTTATTTGTGTATTTTCTGTATTAGTTATTTGTGTATTTTCTGTATTAGTTATTTGTGTATTTTCTGTATTAGTTATTTGTTTATTTTCTGTATTAGTTATTTGTGTATTTTCTGTATTAGTTATTTGTGTATTTTCTGTATTAGTTATTTGTGTATTTTCTGTATTAGTTATTTGTGTATTTTCTGTATTAGTTATTTGTGTATTTTCTGTATTAGTTATTTGTGTATTTTCTGTATTAGTTATTTGTGTATTTTCTGTATTAGTTATTTGTGTATTTTCTGTATTAGTTATTTGTGTATTTTCTGTATTAGTTATTTTGTATTTTCTGTATTAGTTATTTGTGTATTTTCTATTGTTATTTGTATTTTTGATTAGTTATTTGTGTATTTTTTTATATTTTGTATTCTGTATTAGTTATTTGTGTATTTCTATATTTGTGATCATAGTTATTTGTATAATCTTCATCAAACTTGTCCTCAAACATACTTTGAATCTAACAGTCCTTCGAATTTTCTCAAGGTCAGATGACCCGACTCGACAACCGTCAAGTTCAAACCATCAGTTACGTCCTTAATCCATCTTCTTCGTGGTCTTCCTCTTCTCCTCTTTGCCAGTATGCCTCCTTCCACGATTACCTGATCTTTTCCAGTCTTTCGTATCTTTTCCAGCCTTTCGTGTCTTGTTATGTCCAAAATATCTCAATTTTCTATTTCTTATTTGAAGCATTAGCCAGTTTTCTTTGATTTTGAGTTCTTTCTGTATAGATAGATCTATTTGTTCTCATATCTGTCCATGATATACGGATAGTACCTCGGTAACACTTATATTCAAAAGCACATGTATTTTTTTCAGTGGCTTATTAAACGTGCATGTGTCCCACCCATATATTGCCACTGAGAATATGAATGCTCTTAGTATTCTTCTCATCTTGATATTCCTATCAGTTCCATTCCATACTGTTTTTTTAAGTTGTTTACTTTTTTGTAAGACCATGTGTGTTCGTCATGTAATCTCCTTCATCCTATTTCCATCCTATGTTATCAATGAACCATATTATTATGTATAATAATATATCATTTCAAGGATATTCTATATGCTCTTCATGGTTGGCTGGGTGTCTACAATATATCATTTCAAGGATATTCTATATGCTCTTCACTGTTGGCTGGGTGTCTACAATATATCATTTCAAGGATATTCTATATGCTCTTCACTGTTGGCTGGGTGTCTACAATATATCATTTCAAGGATATTCTATATGCTCTTCATGGTTGGCTGGGTGTCTACAATATATATGAATCTTTTCTTTGTTAAACTCTCAGTTGTTGGAAGAAGAACAATACATGATGTAAGATAGTTTTACCAAATACATCATGGTATCGAGACACGAAGAACCGCAGTAGTGTAGTTGTTAGTGAACTCACTTTTTAAACGCGTGGCTTGAGTTCAATTCAACAGTGAGTGTAGAATATTTGTTCCTATCGTTACAGTTCTCAGGTCAGCCCAACCTCAATTTGGTTCCAGGAAAAAAGACTGGAAAGTAATGGCGCCTGGTGTGATTTTTCCACATCACTCATCGTATGCCGACGGTCAATGTATATGTGCCTACTACCGTATTCCCCCATATACCCCGAGGTGTGAATAAGGCTTCCTTGACTTTTATTAACTCGGGCTAAATCCGTTTGTGTTTCAAATGTCTTATTTATATATATTGTTGTTTTTCACATACTGATTGCTTTAGTTAGTTCACTATGAACAACTTTCTTTTATATATTGTTTTTCATACTGATTGCTTTAGTTCACTATGAACAACTTTCTTTCTTGATGTCATCTACTTCGAACGCTTCATATCGACCACTTGTTTACCACTATATGTCATCTGAGCCTTAGATCGGTTGTACGTTGTGTCAGTTATGCGCCTACAAGTAGGCCTGTAGATCCGATTTCTTCGATGCTTTTTATTTACTGTGGTAGCTTCCCTAGGTCCTACATCAGTCGCCTCTTACGACGTGCCTTATAGTTTGCAGTGCTACCATTTTTGCTTCCCTGTGGCCCCGGCATCGCCCTGGAGGGAGTCTTTATATTTTAAACCAGGTAAGGGAGATCGTTGAATAGAAGAACAGAAATAGTTTATATTCGTAGCAAATTATCCTCTTAGTTTTAGGGAGGGGGAATGTGAAAGAGGTCGATAGAAAACAGAATCAGCAGAAGATTGGTATTCAATAGTTTTGCAAATATTCCATTTGTATAATGTATCAATCATCAGATCGTCTAATCTTCTTCTTCTATTTCTATTCTCTAACCCAGTTTTATCTCACATCGCCAGCATCAAAAACGATTTCTAGAAGGAGCTCTTGTGTACGCTTTTTTTCATGATGGCATTCCCTGCCTCTGCTATTTTTGTGTTTTCACCTTTTGAGTGTACAACCTTTTGCTTTGTATCCACAGTATTATTAGTAACATTTCCTTTTGAGTGTACAATCATTTACTTTGTATCCACAGTATTATTAGTAACATTTCCTTTTGAGTGTACAATCTTTTACTTTGTATCCACAGTATTATTAGTAACATTTCCTTTTGAGGCACACTGTCTGTTAATAATATCATGTTTTGAAAACTGAAATATTTTAGTCACATGACTTGGGTTTGACAAGAACGGGAATGACGTTCATCGTTCCAGGAAGATAAAGTAGGGGACGAACAAGACGACAGTGACAACATATTAAATATTGGGTCTCTGTGATGTAGAGGTAAGATACTCGTCTCTCATGCCAAATGTACCAGGTTCGCGTCCTCGTGGAACCATCTGGAAATTTTTCCAGAGATCTCTGATCGCAGTGTAGGTGAGATCGAGTTCCTAGTCCTATCGGAGACGGACGATAATACATAGGTGATGTGTTCAGTATTAACACGTAAAAGAACCGTTGGCAGTTGAAAATCGAGAAGAGCAGACTAGAAATCCGCTGCTCGGTCAAAATTCATAAGAAAAGATAAGAATTAAAATTCATAAGAAAAGATAAGAATTAAAATTCATAAGAAAAGATAAGAATTAAAATTCATAAGAAAAGATAAGAATTAAAATTCATAAGAAAAGATAAGAATTAAAATTCCTACACAATTATCTTTACCATCTTCAAAATTACATCGGAGACCTTCGCCGGTGTTACAGAGTACGTGCACTTCCGCTGAGATCTTACTGTGTAAGAGAGATATCGAGGCACACATGGTTACTCACCGAAGTGCAATGATGATGGTTCTATCATCAATCGATCACTCAATCAATAATAATATTGAATACATTTTGAACATGACGATGGAGACGGATGGACTATTGACTAGATATCGATTATCTTTCTAGCGAACTTTGATTTACTACCAAGTTCATCATGATACATCAAGAGAGATATCTTCTGAAAACATATTTCATCTTCCTTCGTTATAAACTAGTCTCATCTTATCTAGAATTTCTAAATGAATGGTTATGCTCATAATTTGATATATTTATTTTTACTTTGAATCCGCACAAATTTCTGGAGATCAAATAAATGATTCCTGGAACAGGAAGCCTTAATATCGTACTAATAGTAATAATTTACAAATAATTTGCACTTGTCTAACTTGGCATTACTATGTACTGTATTCATTTGCAAGAGAGACAGAAACTCATCATTACTATGTACTGTATTCATTTGCAAGAGAGACAGAAACTCATCATTACTATGTACTTTATTCATTTGCAAGAGAGACAGAAACTCAACATTACTATGTACTGTATTCATTTGCAAGAGAGACAGAAACTCAACATTACTATGTACTGTATTCATTTGCAAGAGAGACAGAAACTGCATAGAGTTAGAATACATATTTAAATAATATTTTTTTTTTTACTGTATTGGATTACGGGAAGAGAAATTCAGTCTAGATTCTAAAGTAATAATATCGATTTAATTTATCAGATTTCAATGTAACATAAACATCAACGTAATGCCGAGATAGTTGAATAGTTAGGGCTCTAGCTTTGTAATCGAAAAAGACTGAAATATTGCTTAAGGCACGCTTAGTGCGATATAGTTGATGTCGAGTATTAGACTAACAAAGTTAGGGTTGGAAACATAGCGAGGAAGTGAACTAGCCACATTATTTGTATATGGTTTAGAAGTAGTTCATTGTGGACTCAAACAACAATTGACAAACCTTGATTTGTATATGGTTTAGAAGTAGTTCATTGTGGACTCAACAACAATTGACAAACCTTGATTTATATATGGTTTAGAAGTATTTCATTGTGGACTCAACAACAATTGACAAACCTTGATTTGTATATGGTTTAGAAGTAGTTCATTGTGGACTCAAACAACAATTGACAAACCTTGATTTGTATATGGTTTAGAAGTAGTTCATTGTGGACTCAAACAACAATTGACAAACCTTGATTTGTATATGGTTTAGAAGTAGTTCATTGTGGACTCAACAACAATTGACAAACCTTGATTTGTATATGGTTTAGAAGTAGTTCATTGTGGACTCAACAACAATTGACAAACCTTGATTTGTATATGGTTTAGAAGTAGTTCATTGTGATTTGAGTTTTGAGATAACCGTTGTAAAAGTAGAACTAGGTGCCTGAGGGGCAGAGCGAGATTTGTGCTTAGCGATCCACGGGAACCATCAGTATGCATATACTTCGATATCTGTTGGGGGAGACTGAGCACCTATGGATCTACCCGTAGTGTAATGACGTCAGTTCGGTAATGAATAACCAATAACCAATACAACTCCCAAGAATCCACTAAGAGCATATTGCGGTGACGTTTAACCCCCAGTCTGATGAAAGTGTTCAGTAAGCTTCAAGAAGTGTACATCATTTTGTTTGACAACTGCGTGCGTCTAAGACCGATTTGGTGTTAGTGTGGAAGTCTGCTCTGTGTGTAGTTTGTGTTGAAGTCCTGTTCGGAAACTATAGTGCAAAATGTAAGTATTGCATCCATATCTGCTTCCTTCTTCTTTTTCTTCTTCTACTTCTTCGAACGCTCCATATCGACTACTTGTTAACCAATCTGTGTGAGTTGTATATGATCTGAGCCTACGCATACATTATGCCAGTTATGCGCCTATAAGTAGGTCAGCACATCCGATTTTTGCGAGGATTTTTATCTACTAGGGTCCGTAGGTCCTACATCAGTCGCCTCTTACGGCATGCCTTGTAGATCACAGCTGTAATATTCTTTGCTTCCTTTGCGGGCCCCGGTACTACACGGGCGCATCTCTGCTTTCAAGTTGGAAGAGAATGTTCCAGTAGTTATAGCTCATTACTTTATAAACATATTTGTTCTATATAACTTCCTTCTCTCCATCTCTCACGACTACTAAATCTTGAATTCTCAGCAAGACGTTTGTCCTTTTTCCCATATGTTTGTTGGCTTACACGCTCTGATTTATTCAAAACAAATTACTGGTTCTTAGGTTGAAACGAAGCGTGCCTCGACTCAAAGAAACGTGAATCCCCTATATAACAAACAAACACAATCCTACAGCATCCATAACATAGCCAACTACAAACAAAAGTGAGCGTGAAATTATTTTTTTTAAAAAATACATGTTTAGAAACATACTGTGCTGACATTCTTCTTCAATGTTCCATCGGTGAATGAGCTCTTGTCTTTCGAAACCAATATCATGTATTGTACACATCATTGAGGAATTGGTGAATCTGTATATTCTCTACCTACATCATACACGAACTAGAGTTGGACTGATCTCTCACTAGCCCTTTCGCTGATAAATACTTTCTGAAGGCTGAGCTAAAAATAGCTACTCTTTGTTTCTAGGTCACAAACGTGAATGTACGCCTAAAGCAGTGACACTAGCAATGTATAACGTGTTAACACGTCTTTAGCCCACAGAGGAGAGATAATAACATACGTGTTTATGCGTCTTTAGAAGTGAATGGGAAAAACGTATAAATACGTCCTTAGCAGCTAAAGGGCTAGGGTGCTTTCTGTGCTGCTCAGTGATACAGCAGCCAAGTTATGGTTCATCGTACTCATTCTTTGCCAATAGTTTGTCTTCTGATCATGCCAAGTTCTTCTATAATCGAGATATATGCCAAATTTATCAAGACAACAAGTTTGCTACTTTCATTCATCGCGTCGTTGCGATCGGTGTCGCT
Organism: Arion vulgaris; assembly: GCA_020796225.1. Taxonomy (NCBI): domain Eukaryota; kingdom Metazoa; phylum Mollusca; class Gastropoda; order Stylommatophora; family Arionidae; genus Arion; species Arion vulgaris. The sequence goes on along the minus strand of CM036762.1, from coordinate 34,000,441 downwards.
TATAAGAAAGCTGCACATATTGGTTCTCGAACTTCATTTCTTAGGTTCGAGGTTTAGAACGCATCGTAACAATTGGTAAATAGAGGGAGAGGTAACAGAGGAAGACAGAGGGGAGAGAGAGAGAGTCAATTTTGGATAGCCTGACTTCATGGCACGGAAGAGTCTTAACATTTGAGATGATAGCAACCACTAGAGACAGAGATTTTTGGAGATTCATGATCGCCTATACCAGTCGGCACGGCATCTGATGATAGTGATGAGCTTTATTTCTAATAATTTTCATTCTAACTTATTTCTGATCAAAGAGGGTGCAGGACATACATAATTTCCGCCCGAGCGGTTACCGGGCCCAAATTTGGGGTGTAAAGAATAGAACCACTGTTACCTGCCATGCATGTCGTAAGAGGCGACTAAGGAGGTTTGGCTGAAATCGGATGCATGTGTCCTAAACTTGTAGAAATCTATGCGTTTAGGGGCCTACCAAACCAATGTGCAACGTATACACGTTCTTGGCAAAGATCAAACATATCACAAAGAGTGATTAAAATTGGTCGTAAAGAACGAACGCAAAGAAGAAGAAGATACATAATTTCTAATAGAATATACCTTTGTACAGATATGCTTCTATTACCGAAATTTTACAAAACATGTTAATGTATAGGGCCAGATCAACTGAGTTATTTTGTAGCATAGTGTCAGATGAATGATGCAAATTGTTTCCATTAAACATTAGACAGATCTCAATGACACAGACATTCACACAAGTCAAAAGCAGATCTCAATGACAGAGACATTCACACAAGTCAAAAACAGATCTCAATGACAGAGACATCCACACAAGTAAAAAGCAGATCTCAATGACAGAGACATTCACACAAGTCAAAAGCAGATCTCAATGACAGAGACATCCACACAAGTCAAAAGCAGATCTCAATGACAGAGACATTCACACAAGTCAAAAGCAGATCTCAATGACAGAGACATCCACACAAGTCAAAAGCAGATCTCAATGACAGAGACATTCACACAAGTCAAAAGCAGATCTCAATGACAGAGACATTCACACAAGTCAAAAGCAGATCTCAATGACAGAGACATTCACACAAGTCAAAAACAGATCTCAATGACAGATACATTCACACAAGTCAAAAACAGATCTCAATGACAGAGACATTCACACAAGTCAAAAGCAGATATACTTGAGTAGAATTGACATAGATATTCAACTTTTCGATCCAGAAGCACTTGAGCTGAAAACTCTTCGGCTCGGTGTCATGGACATCGTAACCCTTCGGTTCGGTGCCAAGAACACCGTAAATCTGGGGAACCTGTGGCTTTTCTGCCAGTCCGTGGAGTTGAACCCACACTCACAGAGGACTTGTCACCCATAGTCCAATGCGCTACGAACACGCTGGGCAGGCGGGCCGACATCTTTGTTAAGTAACAAAGATGAAGTGAAATTATAGGAAAGCTTCAGATTTGCTTGTAATTGTAAAAGAACATTACTCCATCACATCACTATCAATCATCTGTGTATCGTAGATATCCATTGATATTGTTCATCAGATTGTCCCCATACTTCCCTGTCTTATTTCGTATCTAAATTGGAGATACCGCCCTCGCAAATTAGACTTGTCCGAAATGTCAATCAATTTGTACAATTTTATTGAGGAGGGGGTGTGGTTTAGGTAATAAAAGGAACTAGCCAGAAAATGATGTGCTGTCATTTTATCATTTCAATTAGATCAACGCATTTTGATGTTTAACCTATCAGAGAACTAGTAACTCAACCCAAATATACCATGATCGTGGTAGTATACGATTGAAGGATCGTTTGACCAGATTGTATAGGAAAATATATTACTAGATACTTTACATATACGAACTAAAAACCATTGATGGAGCAGCGGGGTTCTTGATTTGTCTTCTTACACTTTGAGCAGATTGTTTTTAAAGGGGTAGCTTCCTTGGATTCGGTATGAATGGAGTTACATCTTTTCTGGAAGGGAACGGTGACTACACAGAATATAATGCAATATGAACGTGCAGTTATAGCTTCTTCACAATCTCTCTCTCTCTCTCTTTAACCCAGATTGGGGGCATATGCCCTCAACCAACTCATGCCAAGTTTTCCTATATCTAGCTATCTCCTGCAGCTCCCTCCAGCTCTTCTTTATAGTGTTGATATCTGCCTCCAAATCCCATCTCTATGTATTTCTCGGCATCCCTTCTTTCGCTGTCCATGCGGGTTCCAAGAAAGGACCATTCTTCTTAAATTCCCCCCAATATCATTTGGAAGCGAGGTGACCAATGTTCTTCCTCGTTAACGTGTACCTTAACCAACTTCAAGAGTCCCTCTAAAGGGTTACACAACAACCCTTGACTAGGACAGACTGGACACTTGCATTTTAATCAACTTTAACCCTGAATTGTGACATATATAGTTTAATATATAACATATATAACATATATAGTTTAATTTGACAATATGTACACTCTTATATGCGATCTTTTTTATTGAGTCGCGTCTCTCCATATCTCTTTCTCATTAGATATATATCTCGTATATATGAACATTTTATTGAACAAGATTGGAAAGTAAGAATATAAAGCCACATTTGAAAAGTATGCTCCTTTCTTTGCATCTGTTTCGTCTCCCTGTCTCTCTTGTATCTCTTGTATATTATGTTATATGTACACGCATATTCCCTGCATAAAAAACAACCAACTCCGGAACAGGAAGACAGTTTCTGTACTGATATCTTTTATTTCAAATGAAAAAAGAAATCAGGAATGTAAGAAATAAACAAGTCTGGTTTCAAAGTTTAAGATAACACAACTAGTTTTATACGTTTAGGTTCCCTGACAAATATCATCATTATACACGGACCAGATACATGGATATCATTTGCCATCAGGGATGTAACAAGACAAATCTCTTTTAACATAAACAATACAGTATAGATTTCAACACTCGTCAGATAATACATACGTAGCTTACTTAAGTCTATCTATCCGGAACTTGGTAAGCTATAGATTAATTCACAACTGTGATTTGTACGCAAACTATTTTAGTTAACACTCTAGACTACTCAAGAGTCTAGATTAGTGGTTCTCAAAGAGTGTGCTCATGCGCACTGGTGTGTCTGGGGACACCCTAGGAAATACCAGGTCAGCGGACACCACTGTAAAAAGTTGCTAAGACACATCAGACTCATGCTTCTTATAGTCATAAATTTAATACTGAATAAACGTACGTACCATTTTCCAATTATTCCTTTGCTTTTTGCCTCTTATTTATTACTTGTTTGTATATAGTGCTCCAACGATAGCTAGTAGTATTTTAAGTGTGCTACGACTTCAAAAGATTAAGAAAAGTTTTGGTCTAGAGTGATGGTCTTCTGTCTCTGTCCTTTATTTCTTGAACTCTTTGCCTCCAACTTCAATACCTGCTTTCTGTTTTTTTATCATATCTTCTCAGAATCTGTCCAGCATAACTAGATCTTCCCTTTCAATAACATGCATGTTGCTTATTGTTTATTGCGCCTGATCTTTCAACGATATTGTATTTCCAATTCAAAGCGGAAGTTCATTTGCAGATACATTTGTGATTATATTAATTTTGTTACGTGAAATGTGGTATTTTTTAACTCTACTTTTCTAATCTACATTTCTTATATTTCAAGACGTTAAGATTTTCTTAGCTGTGATTATGTCAGTCTAGACATATTATGTAATGTGTGTGTATATATTATTGATTTGTGGTATTGCTCCCGTTGTATAAACTGTCAGTGTTTCTACACCTATAATACATACTGTATACTCGTTTACACACTCATGTCACACACTCATAACACACACTACTAGAGTTGTTCCACAAACTGCATATGTGTTACACAGTCATAACATGCACTCATAGTGTTTTTACGCCCATAACACGTACTGTATATGTGTTGACACACTCATGCTACACACACACTCATATAGTGTTTCCACGCCCATAATACATACTGTATACGTTCTCAAACGTCATATCACAAGCTTGCAGAGTGTTTGTCCTCACACACTCTTGAAGCTAACTATTACACACGTTTATCGACTCATGGCACATTTTGCACAATTGTTCCCACTCCCATGACATAAGATGTACACATATTTACACATTCATGATACATACGGGTAGAGTTATTCCGCGCCCATTGTCCATGGCACAAATTGTACATGTTTCTTCTTGTCAATGGCACATACTGTACGTGTGTCCTCTTGTCCATGGCACCCACTGTACATGTGTCGTCTTGTCAATGGCACATACTGTACATGTGTCGTCTTGTCAATGGCACATACTGCACATGTGTCGTCTTGTCAATGGCACATACTGTACGTGTGTCATCTTGTCCATGGCACAAACTGTACACATGTATTTTCCTGTCCATGGCCAAACTGTACATTTATTTAGACTAGCATAATTCAAAGTTTACAATATTTGCTCGTCCATGAAATACACACTACACATATTTACACTCTTGACACAACATATACACTTTTTATTTCGCCTACTTATCAAACACGTTAAGCGTATGTGTACGCCCATGATACAAACTGTACACGTATTTACACGTCCATAATACATTTTGTACACGTGTTTCAACGTCAATCACACAAACCGGTGGAATCTTTTCTCCACCATTGCACGAACTTATGGAATAGTTTAATTCTAATCTGTTGAAATGTTTCCGCGCCCATGACACAATCTGTTGAAGTGTTTCTGCGCCCATGACACAATCTGTTGAAGTGTTTCTGCGTCCATGACACAAACTGTTGAAGTGTTTCCGCGCCCATGACACAATCTGTTGAAGTGTTTCCGCGCCCATGACACAAACTGTTTAAGTGTTTCCGCGCCCATGACACAAAACTGTTAAAGTGTTTCTGCGCCCATGACACAAAACTGTTAAAGTGTTTCAGAATCATGTGACATTCTGTTCAAAAAGGTAGATATGTTATAGCAATGTGACTTTGAGTTGTTGAACCTTAAACAAGAATAGAGGTTCTGAAAATTGTGTAACATTTGCTGATAGTGTATTCTCCTATGTACGTACACACATTGTCATTGCTTCTGTCCTTGTTACGTCACTTTCCAGTTTGCAGCTATTGACGTAATTATTATCTCAATTCTTCTCAATTATTGACTTCTAGCGTCTGTGGCCTAGGGTATAGTGACTCGGTCTATTAACCCCGACGTTCTGAGTTTGGTTGTAAATTGTTTCGCGTGGATTTTTACAAAAGGACGATTAAACCCGTTCAGAAAGCAATGGCAAACTACTGAACGTAATAATGATTAGAAAAATCATAAACGGCGTTAAAAAGACTGGGGCTGATTCGCAAAGTCCTGTAATGGATATGCAATTAACTTTTTTGTAGTATCATATCTACTGTTATATCTATCAAGATTTGATAACTAATTTGGTTTTTGTAAAGAAATAGAGACACACAATTGAAATCTAAACTGCAAATACTAAGGTCAAGTAATGCGATGGTTGTGCTCAGGACTGAAGTCTGAACCCTGGAGACTAAATAACATGATATAATGTTGATTACCTGCATGAATATTTTGTTCATGACTGGATTCGTGGATACAATTCATCTCTATATTTAGATATATGAGATGTATTTAGATATATGAGATGTATTTAGTTATATGAGATGTATTTAGTTATATGAGATGTATTTAGATATATGAGATGTATTTAGATATATGATGACATGAATCTGATCTCTGAAATAGAATAACAGCCAAAAACAAGACCTTAATAGTAAAGAATAATAATAATAGAATGAGAAGAGACTAGTTGGTTAATTATCATCATTCGGTTGATGATAATTGATACTCATATGGAAATTATACATTTGTTTGATAGGAGCTAATGATGTTTACATTTAGAGAAGAACATACGAAATTCGACTGGACCAGACGTGATATCAAATCGGACAACGTTGATCCCACTTGAGGATTAAGTCGAGTGACATGTTGTCAGTGCTGATTCAAATGTCTGATGATGTGACATATTTATATAAATGATTGCGTGTATGTGGATTTTCTAGAGATCTAAATATGGGTAAATACAAACAGAAATGATAAATTCGTCGTATTTTTTTTTATTGTAGACAAAGTCAACAAAGCTTAGTGGATTCAAACATCACTTTGCCGACAACGAAGCTGATAGCACTCTTCGTTAGTGTTCACGCACAGATAACATTTCGGAGTTTGAGACCGGCTTAACGAAAGAAAATTTCTCGGTGTGTCTACGGTACTTTGTTCGAATACAAGTTGCTGCCATGATCACTTATTTGGGGATCTTCTTCTTCTTCTTCTTCCGCCAACGTTTTCAGGCATCGACTTGTCGACTTGCTGATGTCACTGAATGTACTTTCGACCGTCAATGTAATGTACATTTAATGTACTTTGAATCGCCAATGTACTGTACATTTAATGTACTTTATCCGTCAATTTACTGTACATTTAATGTACTTTGAATCGCCAATGTACTGTACTTTGAACTTATTTTCAATCGTCAATGTAATGTACATTGAATGTACTTTAAAAAAGACAATGTAATGTATACAGTTTGTACTTGGAATCGTCAATGTATTTTGCATTAAATGGTAACTTTCAACATTAAATGGTAACTTTCAAACTTAATTGATGTCATGATTTTTCTTTAGTTCCATTCTTCTTCACCTTTTCTAGAGACTATTCAATCCAACTGCACGATGATGTCTAGTAATTTGTCATGTTGTCAGCAATTTTATTTCAAATCTAGCTTAACTTGAAGTACTAAAAGTGCATGAATACAAAGGTGCATCTACTTACGCAATGTCACGACATAACAACCATCATCTCCTGGAGTGTCAGCAATATAAAACCATCATCATCTGGAGTGACAGTTACATAGAACCATCATCTCCTGGAGTGTCAGGCATTAAGTGATGTCGAGACAATTTTTCTGCCTCCAAGGACAGATACGTGAGACTTATTCTGCTGAACAAAACAATGTCAAACATACTCATGCAACAACTGCTGCACGACAGTGGTTTGAAGGGTAAAAGTTTGAGTCTTGATGACTCACCAAAGAGCAGAATAGAAAACAAAACATAAACAACAACTTGGAAGTATATTTATGGATTTGAATACTCACAAATTCAACTTTGAATCTTCTATTGAGTTCTTTTCTTACACTTATCTATCTTGTCTTTTTGTTGAAAGTATTTTTACTGACTTCTTAATAGTATCGTCGCCCGTCTGCCCAGCGTGTTCGTAGCGCGTTTGACAACGAGTGACAAGCTCCCTGTGAGTGCGACTTCAATTCCGTGGGCTGGCAGAAAAGCCACATGTTCTCCAGATTTACGGTGTTCATGGCACCGAACCGAAGGGTTACGATGTCCATGGAACCGAGCCGAAGAGCTGAAAAGCTCAAGTGCTTCTAGATCGAAAAAAATAAATAATAATTCTCAGTTTTAGTCAATATCGGTCTTGTTACTTCTCAACAACATATCCTACGTGTAAGGTTATACTCAGTTCTGGAATGATGTAATATATTGTCTCACTTCTCAGCCACATATCTTACATGTAAGGTTATACTCAGTTCTGGAATGATGTAATATATTGTCTCACTTCTCAGCCACATATCTTACATGTAAGGTTATACTCAGTTCTGGAATGATGTAATATATTGTCTCACTTCTCAACCCCATATCTTACATGTAAGGTTATACTCAGTTCTGGAATGATGTAATATATTGTCTCACTTCTCAACCCCATATCTTACATGTAAGGTTATACTCAGTTCTGGAATGATGTAATATATTGTCTCACTTCTCAACCACATATCTTACATGTAAGGTTATACTCAGTTCTGGAATGATGTAATATGTTGTCTCACTTCTCAGCCACATATCTTACATGTAAGGTTATACTCAGTTCTGGAATGATGTAATATGTTGTCTCACTTCTCAGCCACATATCTTACATGTAAGGTTATACTCAGTTCTGGAATGATGTAATATTCTGTCTCAAGAGCTCTATATTTTGTTGACATCAATTTTTATGTTGCTGTGTCATGTATACTACATAATTGAAAGGTCTCAATAGTGAAGTGGTTAAATTGTTTGCCTGTAATACTGAAGATTATTTGTTCGATTCTGTACCAAGACACACGTACACTTTGTTATGAAATCCCTAGGATTGTTGCCGGAGTTACGGAGTTCTTGCTTTGTAAATGACATCCAAACAAATCACAAACAGGCTAAAATGAGAATGATCAAATGCTATATATATATCCTATATTAATGTATGGCTCGGAAACATGGACAATGAACAAGCAGTTAGAAGACAAAATTGATGCATTTGAGATGTGGATATATAGAAGAATAGGCAGAGTTTCATGGACAGAAAAACAGACAAATAAACAAGTTTTAGGAAAACTAGGCATGAAGAAACAATTATTAAGAGAAATAAAATTCAGACAAGTAAAGTATTTTGGGCACATAAAAAGACATGACACCATGATAAAATCTTTACTAGAGGGAAAGTTGAGGGGGAAGAGCAAGAGGAAGACCGAGAGATAAGTGGGAAAGAAACTTTAATAAATGGACAGGTATCAGTCTGGCAGAGTGCAACACCAAGGCGAAAGACAGAGGATGCTGGAGATTCATTGCAGCCAACCTTCGATGTGAAGACGGCACCTGGTGATGACAATGATTTCGGCAAATGTCATGCCATCTATGCCGACAGGGACGGGGTCAAATGCGGAAACCCGGTGCAATGAAGTTAATCCTTCGACGTTTAACTCTTTACTACATAATTATCTATTCCGTTTCTTGCAGGCACGTCTACCATTCTGCTAATACTTACACATGTATGTCTTCTGTGACATGTTGTGATATATATTTGATAGCAATGAAGATACAGTTTAAGTAACTCGCACATACACTCTCGCACATACACTCTCGCACATACACTCTCGCACTACACTCTTTACGTATGTATCGTCTTCTTATTCACTTTATATCTCCCTCTCTGACCTTTCGCTTCCCACGCTTTGATATGTTTCCACCATCGTGTTCTCCATTGAATGAACTTTCTCTTTCTCTTTTTTAGTTTTCTCATTTTGAGCATTTTTCTCTCGCTTACCTTACACTTTCACACGCTTTCCTCTCCGACCCTTCGTTTTCTCTCACACGCTTTCCTCTCCGACCCTTCGTTTTCTCTCACACTCTTTTCACCTCCGTTTTTGTCCTCTGCAAACAATGATTCTGTGAAACTTTCTCCTTACCTTGTAAATGGTCTCCGATGTCGCTCATGCCTAGTTTCTCCAGATCGCCTTGCTTGTTTTTCACTCGCTCGTTTGAATTCTGAACGTGCTTATCATCTCTTATTCATCCTCTCTAATTACCTTACAGTATCTCTGTTCATCCTCTTCCACCCCGCGATCTTCCTGCTTCAGTTACGTTATATTTGAATCGATACACAGATGGGTTCTCACATTAGAAGTCTTGTGTTTTCAGTCAGATATGTTCAGTAGAAACCAATAGAAACTATTACATTTACACTTTTGTAAAGCTACAGTACTTTATTATTTACATGTTTCTCCATTGCTACATATTTTTACTGCATTCTTCTCTTATATATATCTATATTATACATCTACACTAGAAATCCTAGCAGCAAGTTTTTTGACATCTTTCTTGCAAGAAAATCTTGAGAAAGGTTTTTGTTCTTCAAAATTGTTGTGTGTATTTTCAGAGACATTATTGCTACTTCGTGCTTTTGGTATGTCTCTTCACGCGTTTAGATCTTGACATGCGTTTCTTTGATGTGATAATATGCATATTTATGATTGTTTGTAGCCTTCATGCTCTATTTACTAGTTGGTTACTTGAACGTATCTTCTCTTGACATATTTCTTGGACTTCATATGTTATATGTATATATCAGTTTGTGGTAGACATTCAGTGTAACAGAACACACAACACCCACGTGTCGAACCGTGTATGCCCCACATGTGGTAGGGTGACTGTGTTCTAGGATTGAACGCTACAGTCACCTCCAAACACCAGAGAGGTGCAGCAGCACACGTCTGAGGCTGTTGTCATCATCATTTGCGATGAATGGCATTATTATTATGTAGGATTACACGGTAATGAGCGTGCGGATCACATGGCTGGATAAATATCTTTCTTGCACAATATATATCATAGGCCTACACAGTAATGAGCGTGCGGATCACATGGCTGGATAAATATCTTTCTTGCACAATATATATCATAGGCCTACAAGGGGAAGTAATATCATTGGTTACTCCGGGCAGGTCAATAGGTGCTCAGTCTCTCCCAACATATATCGAAGAGTATGCATACTGATGGTTCCCGTGACTCGCTGATTAAACACACCTCTCACTCTGCCTCTCAGACATCCAGTTCGACTTGTACAACGGGTAACTCCAAACTGCCTGAATCGCTTGATTGATTCAACATCGATATTCGTGTCCTCATCCAACAGACAGTCGCGAAGAGACCGAGGAACATCTTGCTTATCCATATTCAACTCCCCATCAATCGATGATGTTGGTGCAAGACGGTCCGCTCTCTCATTGCCGCAAACACTTGCACACCCATGATATTAGATCCACGTAAGCCGCTGGAGGTTAGAAACGTCTATAAACGACACCCCGTCATACCGAAACCTGCTTTTTTGTATCTTGTGATGCATCGACTGAGAGTCAGATACAACAACATCCTCAGTAAATAGAGTCCCATAGAGTCAATGGAGAGCAGCAGTAACAATGCGTGAGTCAAGATGCTTTAGTGTAACTTTCTATATATTTTGAATTTGATCTTCTCTCTGTGTTTTAGTCTTCTGACTCTTATTTCGCTCTTGTCCAAACACGATTGCATCATATCTCATTAATATTAACTCTTGCTCATAGCTTGAAATAATGTTTATATCTCAGTCAAACCCTTCATAAAAAACTAGTATATATCATTATTAATATCTGTCTTTTTTTATTAACGTGAATTTCTTAATGAAAGCACACTTCTTGTAATAGGTGGTTTAATAAAAAATATAACTTAATAACAGGTATAAAACTCGACGTAAATATGACTCAAAAATATATTTGTACGAGTATATGATGGACTGATTCATCACTACATCTTGCGGGATATTTCTTGCAGAACTTCTGAAGATTTCTAGCAGATTCACTGGATATTTCTCACAGAACCCCCTAGTGATTGTGCCTAAAGATTTCATGCAGAACTCCTTGAGGTTTTCTTAGAGATTCCTCGTAGAGCGCCTTGTGATTTCTAGCAGAACCACTTGCAATTTCTCGTAGAACCCGTAGAGGTTTCCCAAGAGATTCCTGCACAACCGTAGAGGTTTCCTAGCGATTCTTCACAGAACCCGTAGATGTTTCTTGCAGAACCGAACCCCTAGAGGTTTCTCCCAGAATCCCTAGATGTTTCCTGAGAGATTCCTCGCAGAACCCGTATGGGCGTCTCGCAGAATCCCTAGAGGTTTCTTCCAGAACCCCTAGTGATTTTTCGTAAACCACCAAGGTAATTTTTTTAAAACTACTACACATTTCTCGCAGAACCCTTAGTGATCTCTCGCAGAGACCCCCGTGATTTCTCGCAGAGCACCTAGAGATTTCTCGCAGAACCCCTAAAGATTCCATGCAGCACCCCATAAGATTTCTTGCAGCACCCCATATGATTTCTTGCAGCACCTCATATGATTTCTTGCAGAGCCCATAGAGATGTCTCGCAGAGCCCATAGAGATGTCTCGCAGAACCCCTCTTGATATCTATCAGAACCCTTGAGATTTCTAGTTGAACCATACAGATTTCTAGGAGAATCCCTCGATACTGTCTAGAAATCCATAGTTATTTCTTGCAGTACCTTATGATTCATGAGAATCAAGATTGAGATACATTGCTCTATATGTTCGTCTGAAATGTGCCGTCACACTAGCATATCATTTGCAGCTATCTTTAAATCAACATTTGTATGAACCAGTCTTGCAAAACTGTGATATAAAGTGGTATTTGCACGCCATTTCCTTCTGAGTTTTTGTATTTTCTTGCACAATATCTATCATAGACTTACAAGGGGAAGTAATATGATTAAATCTCATTAAGCTGGTAGTGTGGCTGAGTGGATGTAAGGAATAGAATAATTCCACTGTGAGTGTGTGTGGGATGGCTAAGTGGTTAACCCATTTGCCTTGTGAGTCGAAGATCGTGGGTTCGAATCGGAGTGTTCTGTTCACGAGTGCAATTTTTTCCAGAGACCCCTAGGATTGTTGCTAGAGCTACGGAGTTCGTGCTTTGTTCAAAACTCTAGGCAGGTGGCGTGCTGTTTCTGTGGAGAGGGACCGCGTCATATGGGGTAAAACCCGGTGCAATGAAGTCAATCCTTCGCCTGTAAAACCCTTTTATAAGGAATATCGTATTAGTTTAAAAAGTGTGGATGAGAATAAGCTATATATAGTCATTGGTTTGGAAGAGTGGAATGATAAGCGTAAGGAATATAATAGCCGTCCAGGGCAAGCGATGATGACGACAGTCTTAGACGTGAACTGCTGCACCTCTCTGGTGTGTGCGGATGTGAATATGGAGTCCAATCATAGAACACAATCTCCTACCACACGTGGGGTAGACATGATCAAAGTTAGATATGTGGGTGTTGTGTGTTGTGTCTTTTCGCGCAGCTCGTTTTCTCTGTGTCTCAACGGCACGATGATTCTCAGCTATGCGGGTTCCTCTTTTGTTGTTACAGCGCCACATTTGACGATCTTGCGCAAGGGATTCCCAGCTCGTGGTGTCTATATCGAAGCATTTCAGAAACACAATAAGAGTGCCTTTAAAGCGTTTTTTTCTGTTCACCAGCTAAACGTCTGCCCCCTTCAAGTTCGCCATACATCAACTGTTTTGGGATGCGTTTATCATGCATCCAAGCAACGTCACCGGTCCGTCTCATGTAGGCCTTCTGCAAATAGAATGTTGGCCCTTGGGATCTTTGCTCTGGTGATGACTTTGGTATCTGGAATTTTGTCCTTCCAGTTTATTTTTAGTATTCTGCGTAGACAGCTTATGTGGAAGTGGTTTAATGTTCTTGCGTATCTGCTATACACTGTCCATGTTTCGCTTGCGTACAGCAGCTTGGTTAGCACTATGGCCTGGTAAACTTTCAGCTTTGGGGCAACGCTTATCCCCTTTCGCTCCCACACAGTGACACGTAGTCTTCCGAACGCAGCACTGGCTTTGGATATCCCATTGTTGACCTCAGAATCTATGTTTGCCGATCTGGATAGGAGGTTGCCAAGATAGGTACAGTTGTCCGCTGTCACGAAAGCTGGTGCTCAATGTTGATGACTGGATCATAGTACTGCTCTCTAAGGGTGGACTGAAACATGACATCCGTTTTCTTGGTGTTAATGGTAAGGCCAAACATATCACAGGCTATTGAGAATAGTTTTTCATCGGAAGCATGGAGGACTGTAGAAAATAAAGTAATTGGACTGAAGACAACCATGTGGTGCTGGAGCCTGCAAGGGATGCAAAGAATATTACTACTGAAATCTACCAGGTATGTCGTAAGAGGCGACTGATGTAGGACCTAGGGAAGCTACCTTAGTTTTTTTTTTAAACGCATCGCAAAAATCAGATGTGCTGACCTCTTGTATGCGCATTACTGGCACTACGTACACTTGTTCCTAGATCACACAGAGCGGTTAACAAGTGGTCGATATATAGCGTTCCAAGAAGATGCAGAAGCAAAAGAATAAGGAGAAGAAGAAGAAGCAGAAGAAGAAGGTGGAGGACTGGGGATATGGGTAGGGGAAAGTGGAAGGGTTAAATACAATATACTGGCGTGTACTGACTGATGTGTGTAAGATCTATTGGATTCCAAGGGTCGGGGTGTAAAAATTACATTAATTGTAATGTCAGTGTTAGTGCATGTAAGTGGGAATGTAATTGTGATGTCAGTGTGAGTGCATGTAAGTGTGAATGTGATTGTAATGTCAGTGTGGGTGCATGTAAGTGGGAATGTAATTGTGATGTCAGTGTGAGTGCATGTAAATGTGAATGTAATTGTAATGTCAGTGTGGGTGCATGTTAGTGGGAATGTAATTGTGATGTCAGTGTTAGTGCATGTAAATGTGAATGTAATTGTAATGTCAGTGTGGGTGCATGTAAGTGGGAATGTAATTGTAATGTCAGTGTGGGTGCATGTAAGAAATATCGGTCTTGGAGTGCATGTAAGAAATCAGATAATTTAACTAAGTGTGTGAGGCCATCTGCCAAGAGCATTACACAAAGCACGAACTCCGTAGCTTTTACAGCAATTCTAGGCATCTCTTGAAAAAAAAATGTGCATGTGTCTCGGTTCGGATTGGAACCCACGACCTTCAGTACGACAGGTAAACGACATAACAACTTGGCCATTGAGTGTGTGAGTGAATGTAGTAAACAGATTCATTCAACTGATATCTTTTGAAAATGGTGTCTTGCTAAATTAGACTAGACTACATCGCGTGACTGTTCTCCGTCCACATTGTATGGAAGCCGATTTGCAGACCGCATCCAAACACCATTTCGTCACGAATACTCGATACTGCCCAGATTACAAACGTAATAGCTTGTTTATTGAAACGGAAGGTCTATTTCAGCGATACTCATCCTTCGTCTGGACTGACTATGAGCAGGCTGTTTATCTCTTTAAGACCCATTAAATGGCCTAGCCGTCGGCATTAACACTGATGACCTCAGAAAGTCACGTATGTATGGATGTGCATTTATAGCCAGTAGGACGTACACGATGGACATAGTTTCTAAATTAATAGATATCTGACACTGCTTAGTCTATCTGATTTATCTTTGTTTTTTTGTTTTTACAGTGTGACTATTCTTGATTTTGCATTGTTTGTTTGTTGTTTATGTATAGTTTAGTGTTTTATGTATAGTTTATTGTTTCATGTATAGTTTATTGTTTCATGTATAGTTTATTGTTTCATATATAGTTTAGTGTTTCATGTATAGTTTATTGTTTCATGTATAGTTTAGTGTTTCATGTATAGTTTATTGTTTCATGTATAGTTTATTGTTTCATGTATAGTTTATTGTTTCATGTATAGTTTATTGTTTCATGTATAGTTTATTGTTTCATGTATAGTTTATTGTTTCATGTATAGTTTATTGTTTCATGTATAGTTTATTGTTTTATGTATAGTTCATTGTTTAATGTATAGTTTATTGTTTCATGTATAGTTTATTGTTTTATGTATAGTTCATTGTTTCATGTATAGTTTATTGTTTCATGTATAGTTTATTGTTTCATATATAGTTTAGTGTTTCATGTATAGTTTATTGTTTCATGTATAGTTTATTGTTTCATGTATAGTTTATTGTTTCATGTATAGTTTATTGTTTCATGTATAGTTTATTGTTTCATGTATAGTTTATTGTTTCATGTATAGTTTATTGTTTCATGTATAGTTTATTGTTTCATGTATAGTTTATTGTTTTATGTATAGTTCATTGTTTAATGTATAGTTTATTGTTTCATGTATAGTTTATTGTTTTATGTATAGTTCATTGTTTCATGTATAGTTTATTGTTTCATGTATAGTTTATTGTTTTATGTATAGTTTATTGTTTCATGTATAGTTTATTGTTTCATGTATAGTTTATTGTTTCATGTATAGTTTATTGTTTCATGTATAGTTTATTGTTTCATGTATAGTTTATTGTTTCATGTATAGTTTATTGTTTCATATATAGTTTATTGTTTCATGTATAGTTTATTGTTTCATGTATAGTTTATTGTTTCACGTATAGTTTATTGTTTCATGTATAGTTTATTGTTTCATGTATAGCTTATTGTTTCACGTATAGTTTATTGTTTCATGTATAGTTTATTGTTTCATGTATAGTTTATTGTTTTATGTATAGTTCATTGTTTAATGTATAGTTTATTGTTTTATGTATAGTTTATTGTTTCATGTATAGTTTATTGTTTCATGTATAGTTTATTGTTTCATGTATAGTTTATTGTTTCATGTATAGTTTATTGTTTCATGTATAGTTTATTGTTTCACGTATAGTTTATTGTTTCATGTATAGTTTATTGTTTTATGTATAGTTTATTGTTTCATGTATAGTTTATTGTTTCATGTATAGTTTATTGTTTCATGTATAGTTTATTGTTTCATGTATAGTTTATTGTTTCATGTATAGTTTATTGTTTCATGTATAGTTTATTGTTTCATGTATAGTTTATTGTTTCATGTATAGTTTATTGTTTCATGTATAGTTTATTGTTTCATGTATAGTTTATTGTTTCATGTATAGTTTATTGTTTCATGTATAGTTTATTGTTTCATGTATAGTTTATTGTTTTATGTATAGTTCATTGTTTCATGTATAGTTTATTGTTTCATGTATAGTTTATTGTTTCATGTATAGTTTATTGTTTTATGTATAGTTTATTGTTTCATGTATAGTTTATTGTTTCATGTATAGTTTATTGTTTTATGTATAGTTTATTGTTTCATCTATAGTTTATTGTTTCATGTATAGTTTATTGTTTCATGTATAGTTCAGTGTTTCATGTATAGTTTATTGTTTCATGTATAGTTTATTGTTTCATGTATAGTTCATTGTTTCATGTATAGTTTATTGTTTCATATATAGTTTATTGCTTCACGTATAGTTTATTGTTTCATGTATAGTTTATTGTTTCATGTATAGTTTATTGTTTCATGTATAGTTTATTGTTTCATGTATAGTTTATTGTTTCATGTATAGTTTATTGTTTCATGTATAGTTTATTGTTTCATGTATAGTTCAGTGTTTCATGTATAGTTTATTGTTTCATGTATAGTTTATTGTTTCATGTATAGTTTATTGTTTCATGTATAGTTTATTGTTTCATGTATAGTTTATTGTTTCATGTATAGTTCATTGTTTCATGTATAGTTTATTGTTCTGGTTCTTGCATTTGCCCGCTATGAATTCTGGCGTAATCAAAGCACTTGTTATGGTGTTTCCGACTGATTTTTGCATGAAGTCCTGCTTTCCCTGTTATCAGTGACCCCGCCATACAGGCGTGCAGTTTCCAACTTCAGAGGTATCATTGTTCTGTGATTCGTGTAAACTCTTTCCCTACCAGTGCTGTTTCTGAGTTCTGACTGTAATTGTTCTAGGGCACCTGCATTTTTTTGGTTATCACACACCGTTTTTGTTCGCAATAGTTATTACATTAATATATATCATCCGCTATACTATTGCTGTCTATTTTTTTTACTATCTTTAATTACGATTAAAGCTTGGACAGTTTAATATAAAAGTAACGGTTTCTCATGTGAAAAGTTTCTGTAGTGGCTGATAGTGCGATATGCGCATATTTTAACGCAACTATAGAGACCACTGGTACGGAATGAGTTAATATCTTCCATATCTACCTGCTGCCTAATATTAGTTAAAAGCAATATTTTAATGCAACTATAGAGACTACCGGTACAGAATAGGTTAATATCTTCCATATCTACCTGCTGCTTAATATTAGTTAAAAGCAATATTTTAATGCAACTATTGCCTGTCTGCCCAGCGTGTTCGTAGCGCGTTGGACTACGGTGACTATCCCTCTGTGTGTGCGGGTTTAATTCCGCGGGATGGCAGAAAAAGCCACAGATTCCCCAGATTTACGGTGTTCGTGGCACCGAACCGAAGGGTTACGATGTCCATGGCACCGAGCCGAAGAGCTGAAAAGCTCAAGTGCTTCTGGATCGGGAAAAAATAAAAAAAATGCAACTATAGAGACCACTGGTACATAATAGGTTAATATCTTCCATATATACCTGCTGCCTAATATTAGTTAATAACAATTTTCTAATAACATAATAATTAAAATCAAGTTTGGAATCTCTACTTGAACATGCAGAGCATGCCTAGCACACATCAAATATAGCTGATTGTTTGATATGTCAGGGCAATACGTATGTGTAGTGTCATCAATCAACTTCGATCTGGTACGGTCAGTGGCTTTGCGCTGTTGGAAATATTGCCACGGAGATCGGGGCACCTACGGATATATTCAGAGTTCAATGACATTTCAAAACTCAAACTGAAACAGAGGCGTATCTTCACATACTCTAGCAAATAACAGATTACAGATTAGTAAACTGTTCATTAGTGAAACCTTATTCGTAAAAATATTTGCTCATTAAAGTAAGTGCTTCTTCAAAAAGTTGAAATATTTGCAGCTGACAATTCATTTTGAACTTGTGAAGCATGGAATGTAGGATGTATTTCGGATACTTTTCCGACCTGTTGAAAATAGCATATGCTTTCATTTGGTAATATTTATGTACATCAGAGAGTAGTTTAACCTGGTACATTTGACTTGCTTCTTCTCATGTAGTAATGAAAGGCTTATAATGAGGTAAATGATTAACGTTTGAGTAATAAATTACTTTTAACTCTCGAACAGGGGTTTTCAAACTTTGCGTCACCGATACCAGGTACGTCACGGGGTTCAATCAGTAGAATCATTGAGGTATATACAGATATTAATAACAAGCCATGATAATGAGATGAACTCATGTGACCTTCAAGCGGAAGTGCTAACTGCTAATGAATATTCCCGGATGTTATGTTAATCGATAATTTCTCCATTAATTATGTAACAAGGTCAATTGGTAAAAAACACATTTGATTTTTTTGTTTTACGCTTTTATAAAGCAAATATCATTTTAAATAGAATTAATAATTTGTATTTTTATCAAATTTAGTCATTTCAAAACTCCAGAATGCCATTTTTATATTATATATAGTGTCGATTAATATAAAACTATGCATGACAACATGTCGACATACTTTTCATCGACAACAAGGGTACACTATGTCCCAAATGTGACACAATTAAAAACTGTGGAACGAAATCCTGGACTCATGTGTATTCGAGACAACGAACCTGGACCCATACGTATTCCAGACAAGTGTACGAACCTGGACCCATGTGTATTCGAGACAAGTGCGCGAACCTGGACCCATGCGTATTCGAGACAAGTGTGCGAACCACTCGAGTCTAGTTTATGTTAATATAATGTCCAATGTTAATATTGTTAATTAGTTTTCAAGCAGTTCTTTTTTCTGTACATCTGGTTTCAATTCAAAATATATTGTTTTTCAATGTTTGAAGTTTACAGTTGTTGTGATTGTTGGCAGATGCCTTGTTGGCACATTCCAAGTTCATTCATATCTTTTTACCGGGTGTGTTATCACGATTTGTTTGTTTTCTGGCAACTTCTACGACGTGGCTAACGCCAAGTTGTATCGGCCTTGCCGTTACCTAGAATTTGTCAGCTGCGTGGAGTTAGGCAGAGGGCGGAAGTGTTGCATGGGTCACATACATCCTCCATATTAGCATGCCCGAATAGCGACACGGAGATGCCACTACATCTTTACCTCACGATGTCGACTTAACATGGTAAGCAACAGTTACTGGCCATAATCCATCAGCTTATCTGGACGTATATATGATGCCAGGGGTTGCCTCCACTGTTGGGAAGAATCATCTGGTTCCACTGGACAGCTACGACCATCCTCAAACTAAGAAGCCCCCCAGTCAATAAGGTACTATAGTGCTACAGTGAGGACGAAGACCATACATTTACTCGGTTGTATCAATAGTAAAGTCATGTTATTTTTGTTCTGAAACAAAAACCACAATGTTCTACTAGAACTATGTTATCGTTTATTTGTTTTCGTTATTATCAAACCAAGTGCTCCATTCATTGTGATCTGTTTGGTATGCATCGAAAACGTGAGTATGTTGCGCCCCGTTAGGCTCATATTGTATTACGACAACCAGATCTGAATTTCGTCTAAAACATTTCTATATTATCCAACATGATACACCTGTATACATACGGGTCCAACATGATACACATGTATACATACGGGTCCAACATGATACACCTGTATACATACGGGTCCAACATGATACACATGTATACATACGGGTCCAACATGATACACCTGTATACATACGGGTCCAACATGATACACATGTATACATACGGGTCCAACATGATACACCTGTATACATACGGGTCCAACATGATACACCTGTATACATACGGGTCCAACATGATACACCTGTATACATACGGGTCCAACATGATACACCTGTATACATACGGGTAACTGTAGTATTTTACAGTCAAACCTCACTTTAAAGTATCACATCTGAAGTTACACTGAAGCTTAGTATCACATCTGAAGTTATACTGAAGCTTAGTGTCACATCTGAAGTTACACTGAAGCTTAGTGTCACATCTGAAGTTACACTCAAGCTTAGTGTCACATCTGAAGTTACACTGACGCTTAGTGTCACAGCTGAAGTTACACTGAAGCTTAGTATCACATCTGAAGTTACACTGAAGCTTAGTGTCACATCCGAAGTTACACTGAAGCTTAGTGTCACATCTGAAGTTACACTGACGCTTAGTATCACATCTGAAGTTACACTGACGCTTAGTATCACATATGAAGTTACACTGAAGCTTACTGTCACATCTGAAGTTACACTGAAGCTTACTGTCACATCTGAAGTTACACTGAAGCTTACTGTCACATCTGAAGTTACACTGAAGCTTACTGTCACATCTGAAGTTAAACTGACGCTTACTGTCACATCTGAAGTTACACTGAAGCTTACTGTCACATCTGAAGTTAGACTGAAGCTTACTGTCACATCTGAAGTTAGACTGAAGCTTACTGTCACATCTGAAGTTAGACTGAAGCTTACTGTCACATCTGAAGTTAGACTGACGCTTACTGTCACATCTGAAGTTACACTGAAGCTTACTGTCACATCTGAAGTTAGACTGACGCTTACTGTCACATCTGAAGTTAGACTGACGCTTACTGTCACATCTGGGGAATCAGATCAGATTAGTCATAGAGCAGGGCCTCTATAGGGGGTCTCTGTAGCGTAGAGGTTAGGTGCTCGACTCTCGTGCCAAGGGTACCTGGTTCGCTCCCTCGTTTAGCCATCGGGATATTTCCCAGATATCCCTGATCTCAGTGTAGGTGAGATCGAGTTCCTAGTCATATCGGAGACAAATGATAAAACATAGGTCCCTGTTCAATTTGAGCACATAAAAGAACCATTGACAGTTCAGAATCGAGAAGAGCAGGCTGGAAAGCCGCTGCCCAGGCATACATCATTAGAAATGATTTAAAATAAAATATCTACAAAATATCTTCAAAATTACATCGCGAACCCTAGCAGGTGCTACGGAGTTCGTGTATTGCAGGTGAGATCTTCCTGCGTAACAAAGAGATCGGAGCACACATGTTTACTGAACAAAGTGCAATGATTCATTGATTGATTGACTGTCATGATCATTGCACTACGTTGAGTAGCCATGTGCGTCCTGATCTCTTTCTATCTTATGAAGACATCAACGCATATACATGGACTCCTTAATAGTCTCGATAGTCACCGGTGTCATTTTGAGAATAGCTTCATTTGTATAAATTAATTTCAAATTGCTTTGAACGATTTTACCCAAGCATAGGTTTACCAAACTACTCATGTCAGTTTTACACTGCCTAGTTTTATTTGAATTGCTTAACTCCAGGATGAGTGCTATGGCTATTTGTTTATCTCGGTACGACTATCAACTCGATATTACTAAATACTACACATGCCTAGGGAGTTTTTTTTTTCTCAGCAAATGGAAGAATAACTTACGAAATTCAACATAGATGCAATATAGCAAATCAAATAATAGAACAAATGGCACCAGTTGTGTAATGCAAATATATCACCATGAATACGAAAATAGCAATGGTCAACACAATCTTTCAACCAACATTATGCTATCAGTGCCAAACCTGGACGCTGACATCAAATGATATAATAAAATGAGTCATGACAGAGATAAAGTGTCTACGCAGAATGCTGGGAGTAACCAGAAGAGACCCTTTTAGAAATGAAGACATCAGAAAAAAAGTTGGTACATGATCAGTACTGAACTTCATCAAGAAACAACACGTTAAATGACTCGGTCACATAAGCAGATTACAAACAGAGCACCTCAAAAAACAAGGTGGACCTTAGAGATAACAGAGGCGACGAAAGACACTGTTTATGAATCGCACACAAAAGCTCGTTCTAGAAATCTCTTTTTATCGTGACGATGTGTGGGGAAAATGATTGTAGAAAAGAAGGTAGACAGAAAGAAAGAAGAAGTAAACCTCAAAGAGCAATGTTACTTCTATACAGTAGATACAACGCTAATGGCCGTCCACGCAAAAGATGCACCTCAGAAATAACAGAGGCAGTAAAAAACTATTTATGAAGCGCACACAAAAACCCGTTCTCGAAACCTCATCTTATCCTGACGCTGTGAGGCGAAACATGATTAGAGGACAGAAAACAGTAGATAGTGAATCAGTGGAAACATAGTCCTCTCTGTCCATGCCAGAAACGTACCGGGTATATGGAAGCGAGAGGTGAGCACCGTACTTCATCGTCACAGAAACCCATCTCAGTGTGACCAGTCTTGTCATAGTGCCAATAATAATGAGTAATGACATTCTAGTTGACTGGAATCCACCATAGACATTATACAGGGTGTTCAAGATAAAAGCAGCCTGTGAATGGAGCTAATCTGGCATATATGTATGAAAATGAGAAGATACAGTTATGACGTAGTAAAGGTCAAGGTTGTGTGACGGTATGTAATTGTAGTGTGGGAATAGAGCGATGAACAAATGTAACGTAGGACGAACTAGTCAGAACCGGTTTAAATTGTAAATAAACACCACGCAATATGTAACTGGCAACTTTCGTGTAGTATCATGTAAATAAGTTCTGAATCACCCGAGTGGTTACCGGGGCCCAAATTTGGGGTGTAAAGAATATAACCACTGTTACCTGCCATGCATGTTGCAAGAGGCGACTAGGGAGGTTTGGCTGAAATCGGATGTATGTCTCGCGTGTAGAAGTCTATGTGTTTAAAAAAGTTAATTGCATATCCTTTACAGGACTTTGCGAATCAACCCCAGTTTTGTAACGCTGTTTGTGATTTTTCTAGGCATTATTACGTTCAGTAGTTTGTCATTGCTTTCTGAATGGGTGGTGCCATCGCCCTTTTTGTTAAAATCAACGCGAAATAATTTGCAACCAAATTATCCGCAGCGTGATTCGAACTCAGAGCGTCAAGGTTAATAGGCTGAGTCCCTAACCCATAGGCCACAGACGTCACCATGTGTTTAGGGGCCTACAAACCAATGTGCAACGTATACACGTTCTTGGCAAAGATCAAACATATCACAAAGAGTGATTACAATTGGTCGTAACGAACGAACGCAAAGAATACGAAGAAGATAAGTTCTGAATCCAATTTTTAAGCTGAATTTGTCGATATGTTCTTCAAACTCTCCATATCGACTAATTGTTAGCCACTATTTATGATTTGTATGTAATCTGAACCTAGAACGATTGTACGTTGTGAGAGTTCTACACATTCGATTTCTGCGACGCATTTTATTTACTAAGGTAGCTTCCCTAGACCCTTACCTCAGCCGCCCTCTTACGACATGCCTTCTAGTTCGCAGTATTACTATTCCTTGCTCCTTTGAGAGCCCCTGCAACAACGGTGTTCTATATCTGACTATCGTGCAGACAATGTGACTTCACACGGGTGTTCTATATCTGACTATCGTGCAGACAATGTGACTTCACACGGGTGTTCTATATCTGACTATCGTGCAGACAATGTGACTTCACACGGGTGTTCTATATCTGACTATCGTGCAGACAATGTGACTTCACACGGGTGTTCTATATCTGACTATCGTGCAGACAATGTGACTTCACACGGGTGTTCTATATCTGACTATCGTGCAGACAATGTGACTTCACACGGGTGTTCTATATCTGACTATCGTGCAGACAATGTGACTTCACACGGGTGTTCTATGTCTGACTATCGTGCGAAAAATGTGACAACACACGGGTGTTCTATATCTGACTATCGTGCAGACAATGTGACTTCACACGGGTGTTCTATATCTGACTATCGTGCAGACAATGTGACAACACACGGGTGTTCTATATCTGACTATCGTGCAGACAATGTGACAACACACGGGTGTTCTATATCTGACTATCGTGCAGACAATGTGACTACACACGGGCGTTCTATATCTGACTATCGTGCAGACAATGTGACTTCACACGGGTGTTCTATATCTGACTATCGTGCAGACAATGTGACTTCACACGGGTGTTCTATATCTGACTATCGTGCAGACAATGTGACAACACACGGGTGTTCTATATCTGACTATCGTGCAGACAATGTGACTTCACACGGGTGTTCTATATCTGACTATCGTGCAGACAATGTGACTTCACACGGGTGTTCTATATCTGACTATCGTGCAGACAATGTGACTTCACATGGGTGTTCTATATCTGACTATCGTGCAGACAATGTGACTTCACACGGGTGTTCTATATCTGACTATCGTGCAGACAATGTGACTTCACACGGGTGTTCTATATCTGACTATCGTGCAGACAATGTGACTTCACACGGGTGTTCTATATCTGACTATCGTGCAGACAATGTGACTTCTACGTCTGCTCTTTTTTTTATGTGTGGGCGAGTGTGCGTGGGACGGTGCAAAATACACCAGGTCGCTGCTCATCTTTATTCATTGTTTATCTAGCCAGCGGGACAAAGCCGTTAGTAACCGTGGATAGTTTCAGATCTATGAGACTACTTACCATGTGATCAAGTAGGAACGTCATGTGTTCGTCCACATTACATGTCTTTTGATGGTCGTGGATCCTTTTGTGTTGTCATTTCTGACATGTAGTGTAAGTCTAGCAATGTTATCAAGTAGGAATGTGATGTGTTCGTCCACATTACACGTCAATACAATGGTAATAGTACCTGGTGTGCTACCATTGATTACATAAAGTGGTATATAGGTGCTCTAGAATACAGAAGTGGAAGGATGGACTTATTAGACGTTCTTGTAATATATGATGTGGTAGTTTTCGATGTGGTGGTGATGGATGTGGTAGATAGGGTTGTGAAACCAGTGATAGTGATGGTACATGTGGTCGAGTGGTTAGTCTCAGATACTGGAAGGATTGCGAGAATAATGAGTTAAGTTTGAACACGACAGACGATATCGTTTTCGTGGTAGAGAGATACGATATATTTTTCAACTTCTCATGGGTATGATGAGCAAGCGAACTTTGAGATGACTGTTGCAGCGGAGGACGGAGCACGCATGGGAACGCCCAATGTACCATGCCGTCGATCGCATAACATAACATAACATAACATAACACGTAGTAATGATAGTGCGATATTGTCACTTGTGGTAGTAGCTGTGGCGTATATGTTGTAGTGAGCAGGGGTAAAGGGGTGATGATTATGATGGTGACCGTATGTGTGGTGACCAATGTGATGTGTTTATATATGTGATGTTTGTAGTTATAGCGACGGTTGTTGTGGTGATACTACTGGCGGGGTAATGGTAATAGTTGTAATGTCGATGTTGCTTGTGTGGTAACAACACTGGGATGACATTCGTGGTAATACGGGTTGTGGTTATGGTTTTAATGACAATGGTAAAGTCGTGTGGATAACGCCACTGATGACATTGATACTAATGGTGATGATACTGGAATGATGGTACTAATGATGATGCTATTGGTGTTGATGGTACTAGTGGTGGTGGTAGTACTGGTGTTAGTGGTTCTAATGGTGATGATACTAATGACAATCGTATGAATAATGATAGTACTGATGGTGATGATACTGATGTTGATGATAATGAGCGTGATGATTCTTCTAATGATAACATTGAGGTGATACTACTGAGAATGTTGGTACTGATGGAAATTGTACGGATGATGCTGGCACCAATGTCGATTATAATAATATTTATATTACTGACGTTGATGGTACTGATGGTAATGGTACTGATGGTAATGCTACTGATGATGATGGTACTGATGTTGATGGTACTGATGGTAATGGTACTGATGATGATGGTACTGATGGTAATGGTACTGATGATGATGGTACTGATGATGATGGTACTGATGGTGAGAATACTTATGCTACTGATGGTAATGCTACTGATGATGATGGCACTGATGGTGAGAATACTTATGTTACTGATGGTAATGCTACTGATGATGATGGTTCTCGGATGATTGTGCTGATAACTATACTGATAGTGTTGGTACACTATCTAACTGTAGTTAACTAAATTAATATGACAACATATGGCACCACACACCTGGAGATGACCAGTCAACATATGGCACCACACACCTGGAGATGACCAGACAACATCCAACTCTCTGCAACGCTAAAAGTTTCAAGCATTAGGACAAATGAAGAATATTGATATTATACATGTGACAAGAAATAAAGGACACACTGGCAAACAAAAACAGACACCAGCACATAGGACAAATAACCAGTAGTTGTTAGCAATCACTAGTCACGACAGAGATGAAGTATCTACGCAGAATGCTGAGGGTAACAAGAGAAGGGACCTGTTGAGAAATGAAGACATCAGGAAAACAATCAGTACAACATCAGTACTGAACTTCATTAAGAAACAACAAATTAAATGGTTTGACCACATAAGCAGATTATCAAACATCAGTGCACCTCAAGAGAAATGTTGCACTGATACAATGATACAGTGCACCTCAAAGAGCAATGTTGCACTGATACAATGGATACAGTGCACCTCAAAGAGCAATGTTGCATTGATACAATGGATACAGTGCACCTCAAAGAGCAATGTTGCACTGATACAATGGATACAGTGCACCTCAAAGAGAAATGTTGCACTGATACAATGGATACAGTGCACCTCAAAGAGAAATGTTGCACTGATACAATGGATACAGTGCACCTCAAAGAGCAATGTTGCACTGATACAATGGATACAGTGCACCTCAAAGACCAATGTTGCATTGATACAATGGATACAGTGCACCTCAAAGAGCAATGTTGCACTGATACAATGGATACAGTGCACCTCAAAGATCAATGTTGCACTGATACAATGGATACAGTGCACCTCAAAGAGCAATGTTGCACTGATACAATGGATACAGTGCACCTCAAGACAATGTTGCACTGATACAATGGATACAGTGCACCTCAAAGAGCAATGTTGCACTGATACAATGGATACAGTGCACCTCAAAGAGCAATGTTGCACTGATACAATGGATACAGTGCACCTCAAAGACCAATGTTGCATTGATACAATGGATACAGTGCACCTCAAAGAGCAATGTTGCACTGATACAATGTATACAGTGCACCTCAAAACAATGTTGCACTGATACAATGGATACAGTGCACCTCAAAACAATGTTGCACTGATACAATGGATACAGTGCACCTCAAAGACCAATGTTGCACTGATACAATGGATACAGTGCACCTCAAAGAGAAATGTTGCACTGATACAATGGATACAGTGCACCTCAAGAACAATGTTGCACTGATACAATGGATACAGTGCACCTCAAAAACAATGTTGCACTGATACAATGGATACAGTGCACCTCAAAGATCAATGTTGCACTGATACAATGGATACAGTGCACCTCAAAGAGCAATGTTGCACTGATACAATGGATACAGTGCACCTCAAAGACCAATGTTGCACTGATACAATGGATACAGAGCACCTCAAAGAGAAATGTTGCACTGATACAATGGATACAGTGCACCTCAAAGAGAAATGTTGCACTGATACAATGGATACAGTGCACCTCAAAACAATGTTGCACTGATACAATGGATACAGTGCACCTCAAGAAAATGTTGCACTGATACAATGGATACAGTGCACCTCAAAGACAATGTTGCACTGATACAATGGATACAGTGCACCTCAAGAACAATGTTGCACTGATACAATGGATACAGTGCACCTCAAAACAATGTTGCACTGATACAATTTATACAGTGCACCTCAAAGAGAAATGTTGCACTGATACAATGGATACAGTGCACCTCAAAACAATGTTGCACTGATACAATGGATACAGTGCACCTCAAAGACCAATGTTGCACTGATACAATGGATACAGTGCACCTCAAGAAGCAATGTTGCACTGATACAATGGATACAGTGCACCTCAAAACAATGTTGCATTGATACAATGGATACAGTGCACCTCAAAGAGAAATGTTGCACTGATACAATGGATACAGTGCACCTCAAGAAAATGTTGCACTGATACAATGGATACAGTGCACCTCAAAGAGAAATGTTGCACTGATACAATGGATACAGTGCACCTCAAAGACCAATGTTGCATTGATACAATGGATACAGTGCACCTCAAAGAGCAATGTTGCACTGATACAATGGATACAGTGCACCTCAAAGATCAATGTTGCACTGATACAATGGATACAGTGCACCTCAAAGAGCAATGTTGCACTGATACAATGGATACAGTGCACCTCAAAGAGCAATGTTGCACTGATACAATGGATACAGTGCACCTCAAAGACCAATGTTGCATTGATACAATGGATACAGTGCACCTCAAAGAGCAATGTTGCACTGATACAATGGATACAGTGCACCTCAAAGACCAATGTTGCATTGATACAATGGATACAGTGCACCTCAAAGAGCAATGTTGCACTGATACAATGGATACAGTGCACCTCAAAGACCAATGTTGCACTGATACAATGGATACAGTGCACCTCAAAGAGAAATGTTGCACTGATACAATGGATACAGTGCACCTCAAAACAATGTTGCACTGATACAATGGATACAGTGCACCTCAAAAACAATGTTGCACTGATACAATGGATACAGTGCACCTCAAAGAGCAATGTTGCACTGATACAATGGATACAGTGCACCTCAAAGACCAATGTTGCACTGATACAATGGATACAGTGCACCTCAAAGAAATGTTGCACTGATACAATGGATACAGTGCACTCAAAGAAATGTTGCACTGATACAATGGATACAGTGCACCTCAAAGATCAATGTTGCACTGATACAATGGATACAGTGCACCTCAAAGACCAATGTTGCACTGATACAATGGATACAGTGCACCTCAAAGACCAATGTTGCACTGATACAATGGATACAGTGCACCTCAAAGAGAAATGTTGCACTGATACAATGGATACAGTGCACCTCAAAACAATGTTGCACTGATACAATGGATACAGTGCACCTCAAAGAGCAATGTTGCACTGATACAATGGATACAGTGCACCTCAAAGAGCAATGTTGCACTGATACAATGGATACAGTGCACCTCAAAGAGCAATGTTGCACTGATACAATGGATACAGTGCACCTCAAAGACCAATGTTGCACTGATACAATGGATACAGTGCACCTCAAGAAGAAATGTTGCACTGATACAATGGATACAGTGCACCTCAAAGAGAAATGTTGCACTGATACAATGGATACAGTGCACCTCAAAAACAATGTTGCACTGATACAATGGATACAGTGCACCTCAAAGAGAAATGTTGCACTGATACAATGGATACAGTGCACCTCAAAGACCAATGTTGCACTGATACAATGGATACAGTGCACCTCAAAACAATGTTGCATTGATACAATGGATACAGTGCACCTCAAAACAATGTTGCACTGATACAATGGATACAGTGCACCTCAAGAAAATGTTGCACTGATACAATGGATACAGTGCACCTCAAGAAAATGTTGCACTGATACAATGGATACAGTGCACCTCAAAACAATGTTGCACTGATACAATGGATACAGTGCACCTCAAAGACCAATGTTGCATTGATACAATGGATACAGTGCACCTCAAAGAGCAATGTTGCACTGATACAATGGATACAGTGCACCTCAAAGAGCAATGTTGCACTGATACAATGGATACAGTGCACCTCAAAAACAATGTTGCACTGATACAATGGATACAGTGCACCTCAAAGAGCAATGTTGCACTGATACAATGGATACAGTGCACCTCAAAGAGCAATGTTGCACTGATACAATGGATACAGTGCACCTCAAAGAGCAATGTTGCACTGATACAATGGATACAGTGCACCTCAAAGACCAATGTTGCATTGATACAATGGATACAGTGCACCTCAAAGAGCAATGTTGCACTGATACAATGTATACAGTGCACCTCAAAACAATGTTGCACTGATACAATGGATACAGTGCACCTCAAAGAGCAATGTTGCACTGATACAATGGATACAGTGCACCTCAAAGACCAATGTTGCACTGATACAATGGATACAGTGCACCTCAAGAAAATGTTGCACTGATACAATGGATACAGTGCACCTCAAAACAATGTTGCACTGATACAATGGATACAGTGCACCTCAAAGACCAATGTTGCACTGATACAATGGATACAGTGCACCTCAAAGAGCAATGTTGCACTGATACAATGGATACAGTGCACCTCAAAGAGCAATGTTGCACTGATACAATGG
Organism: Arion vulgaris; assembly: GCA_020796225.1. Lineage (NCBI taxonomy): Eukaryota > Metazoa > Mollusca > Gastropoda > Stylommatophora > Arionidae > Arion > Arion vulgaris. Next base: position 33,969,815 of record CM036762.1, on the reverse strand, counting down.
ATACAGTGCACCTCAAAGACCAATGTTGCACTGATACAATGGATACAGTGCACCTCAAGAAAATGTTGCACTGATACAATGGATACAGTGCACCTCAAAGAAATGTTGCACTGATACAATGGATACAGTGCACTCAAAGACAATGTTGCACTGATACAATGGATACAGTGCACCTCAAGAAAATGTTGCACTGATACAATGGATACAGTGCACCTCAAAGACCAATGTTGCACTGATACAATGGATACAGTGCACCTCAAAACAATGTTGCACTGATACAATGGATACAGTGCACTCAAGAAACAATGTTGCACTGATACAATTTATACAGTGCACCTCAAAGAGAAATGTTGCACTGATACAATGGATACAGTGCACCTCAAAGATCAATGTTGCACTGATACAATGGATACAGTGCACCTCAAAGACCAATGTTGCACTGATACAATGGATACAGTGCACCTCAAAGATCAATGTTGCACTGATACAATGGATACAGTGCACCTCAAAACAATGTTGCATTGATACAATGGATACAGTGCACCTCAAAGAGCAATGTTGCACTGATACAATGGATACAGTGCACCTCAAAGAGAAATGTTGCACTGATACAATGGATACAGTGCACCTCAAAGAGAAATGTTGCACTGATACAATGGATACAGTGCACCTCAAAGACCAATGTTGCATTGATACAATGGATACAGTGCACCTCAAAGAGCAATGTTGCACTGATACAATGGATACAGTGCACCTCAAAACAATGTTGCACTGATACAATGGATACAGTGCACCTCAAAGAGCAATGTTGCACTGATACAATGGATACAGTGCACCTCAAAGAGCAATGTTGCACTGATACAATGGATACAGTGCACCTCAAAGACCAATGTTGCATTGATACAATGGATACAGTGCACCTCAAAGAGCAATGTTGCACTGATACAATGGATACAGTGCACCTCAAAGACCAATGTTGCATTGATACAATGGATACAGTGCACCTCAAAGAGCAATGTTGCACTGATACAATGGATACAGTGCACCTCAAAGACCAATGTTGCACTGATACAATGGATACAGTGCACCTCAAAGAAATGTTGCACTGATACAATGGATACAGTGCCCCTCAAAACAATGTTGCACTGATACAATGGATACAGTGCACCTCAAAACAATGTTGCACTGATACAATGGATACAGTGCACCTCAAAGAGCAATGTTGCACTGATACAATGGATACAGTGCACCTCAAAGACCAATGTTGCACTGATACAATGGATACAGTGCACCTCAAAGACCAATGTTGCACTGATACAATGAATACAGTGCACCTCAAAGAGAAATGTTGCACTGATACAATGGATACAGTGCACCTCAAAGATCAATGTTGCACTGATACAATGGATACAGTGCACCTCAAAGAGCAATGTTGCACTGATACAATGGATACAGTGCACCTCAAAGACCAATGTTGCACTGATACAATGGATACAGTGCACCTCAAAGAGAAATGTTGCACTGATACAATGGATACAGTGCACCTCAAAGATCAATGTTGCACTGATACAATGGATACAGTGCACCTCAAAAACAATGTTGCACTGATACAATGGATACAGTGCACCTCAAAGAGCAATGTTGCACTGATACAATGGATACAGTGCACCTCAAAGAGCAATGTTGCACTGATACAATGGATACAGTGCACCTCAAAGACCAATGTTGCACTGATACAATGGATACAGTGCACCTCAAAGAGAAATGTTGCACTGATACAATGGATACAGTGCACCTCAAAGAGAAATGTTGCACTGATACAATGGATACAGTGCACCTCAAAACAATGTTGCACTGATACAATGGATACAGTGCACCTCAAAGAGAAATGTTGCACTGATACAATGGATACAGTGCACCTCAAAGACCAATGTTGCACTGATACAATGGATACAGTGCACCTCAAAACAATGTTGCACTGATACAATGGATACAGTGCACCTCAAAGAGCAATGTTGCACTGATACAATTTATACAGTGCACCTCAAAGAGAAATGTTGCACTGATACAATGGATACAGTGCACCTCAAAAACAATGTTGCACTGATACAATGGATACAGTGCACCTCAAAGACCAATGTTGCACTGATACAATGGATACAGTGCACCTCAAAACAATGTTGCACTGATACAATGGATACAGTGCACCTCAAAGAGCAATGTTGCATTGATACAATGGATACAGTGCACCTCAAAGAGCAATGTTGCACTGATACAATGGATACAGTGCACCTCAAAGAGAAATGTTGCACTGATACAATGGATACAGTGCACCTCAAAGAGAAATGTTGCACTGATACAATGGATACAGTGCACCTCAAAGACCAATGTTGCATTGATACAATGGATACAGTGCACCTCAAAGAGCAATGTTGCACTGATACAATGGATACAGTGCACCTCAAAACAATGTTGCACTGATACAATGGATACAGTGCACCTCAAAGAGCAATGTTGCACTGATACAATGGATACAGTGCACCTCAAAGAGCAATGTTGCACTGATACAATGGATACAGTGCACCTCAAAGACCAATGTTGCATTGATACAATGGATACAGTGCACCTCAAAGAGCAATGTTGCACTGATACAATGGATACAGTGCACCTCAAAGACCAATGTTGCATTGATACAATGGATACAGTGCACCTCAAAGAGCAATGTTGCACTGATACAATGGATACAGTGCACCTCAAAGACCAATGTTGCACTGATACAATGGATACAGTGCACCTCAAAGAGAAATGTTGCACTGATACAATGGATACAGTGCACCTCAAAACAATGTTGCACTGATACAATGGATACAGTGCACCTCAAAACAATGTTGCACTGATACAATGGATACAGTGCACCTCAAAGAGCAATGTTGCACTGATACAATGGATACAGTGCACCTCAAAGAGCAATGTTGCACTGATACAATGGATACAGTGCACCTCAAAGACCAATGTTGCACTGATACAATGGATACAGTGCACCTCAAAGAGAAATGTTGCACTGATACAATGGATACAGTGCACCTCAAAGAGAAATGTTGCACTGATACAATGGATACAGTGCACCTCAAGAACAATGTTGCACTGATACAATGGATACAGTGCCTCAAAGAAATGTTGCACTGATACAATGGATACAGTGCACCTCAAAGACCAATGTTGCACTGATACAATGGATACAGTGCACCTCAAAGACCAATGTTGCACTGATACAATGGATACAGTGCACCTCAAAGACCAATGTTGCACTGATACAATGGATACAGTGCACCTCAAAACAATGTTGCACTGATACAATGGATACAGTGCACCTCAAAGAGAAATGTTGCACTGATACAATGGATACAGTGCACCTCAAAGAGCAATGTTGCACTGATACAATGGATACAGTGCACATCAAAGAGCAATGTTGCACTGATACAATGGATACAGTGCACCTCAAAACAATGTTGCACTGATACAATGGATACAGTGCACCTCAAAGAGCAATGTTGCCCTGATACAATGGATACAAAGAGCAATGTTGCACTGATACAATGGATACAGTGCACCTCAAAGAGCAATGTTGCACTGATACAATGGATACAGTGCACCTCAAAACAATGTTGCATTGATACAATGGATACAGTGCACCTCAAAGAGCAATGTTGCATTGATACAATGGATACAGTGCACCTCAAAGAGCAATGTTGCACTGATACAATGGATACAGTGCACCTCAAAACAATGTTGCATTGATACAATGGATACAGTGCACCTCAAAGAGCAATGTTGCACTGATACAATGGATACAGTGCACCTCAAAACAAGGTTGCATTGATACAATGGATACAGTGCACCTCAAAGAGCAATGTTGCACTGATACAATGGATACAGTGCACCTCAAAGAGAAATGTTGCACTGATACAATGGATACAGTGCACCTCAAAGAGCAATGTTGCACTGATACAATGGATACAGTGCACCTCAAAGAGCAATGGTGCACTGATACAATGGATACAGTGCACCTCAAACAATGTTGCACTGATACAATGGATACAGTGCACCTCAAGAAAATGTTGCACTGATACAATGGATACAGTGCACTCAAGAAACAATGTTGCACTGATACAATGGATACAGTGCACCTCAAAGACCAATGTTGCACTGATACAATGGATACAGTGCACCTCAAAACAATGTTGCACTGATACAATGGATACAGTGCACCTCAAAACAATGTTGCACTGATACAATGGATACAGTGCACCTCAAAGAGCAATGTTGCACTGATACAATGGATACAGTGCACCTCAAAGAGCAATGTTGCACTGATACACTGGATACAGTGCACCTCAAAGAGAAATGTTGCACTGATACAATGGATACAGTGCACCTCAAAACAATGTTGCACTGATACAATGGATACAGTGCACCTCAAAGAGCAATGTTGCACTGATACAATGGATACAGTGCACCTCAAAGAGAAATGTTGCACTGATACAATGGATACAGTGCACCTCAAAACAATGTTGCACTGATACAATGGATACAGTGCACCTCAAAGACCAATGTTGCACTGATACAATGGATACAGTGTACCTCAAAGAGAAATGTTGCACTGATACAATGGATACAGTGCACCTCAAAACAATGTTGCACTGATACAATGGATACAGTGCACCTCAAGAAATGTTGCACTGATACAATGGATACAGTGCCTCAAAAGCAATGTTGCACTGATACAATGGATACAGTGCACCTCAAAGAGCAATGTTGCACTGATACAATGGATACAGTGCACCTCAAGAAAATGTTGCACTGATACAATGGATACAGTGCACCTCAAAGAGCAATGTTGCACTGATACAATGGATACAGTGCACCTCAAAGAGCAATGTTGCACTGATACAATGGATACAGTGCACCTCAAAGAGAAATGTTGCACTGATACAATGGATACAGTGGACCTCAAAGAGAAATGTTGCACTGATACAATGGATACAGTGCACCTCAAAGAGAAATGTTGCACTGATACAATGGATACAGTGCACCTCAAAGAGCAATGTTGCACTGATACAATGGATACAGTGCACCTCAAAGAGCAATGTTGCACTGATACAATGGATACAGTGCACCTCAAAGAGCAATGTTGCACTGATACAATGGATACAGTGCACCTCAAAGAGCAATGTTGCACTGATACAATGGATACAAAGCACCTCAAAGAGAAATGTTGCACTGATACAATGGATACAGTGCACCTCAAAGAGCAATGTTGCACTGATACAATGGATACAGTGCACCTCAAAACAATGTTGCACTGATACAATGGATACAGTGCACCTCAAAGAGCAATGTTGCACTGATACAATGGATACAAAGCACCTCAAAGAGAAATGTTGCACTGATACAATGGATACAGTGCACCTCAAAAACAATGTTGCACTGATACAATGGATACAAAGCACCTCAAAGAGCAATGTTGCACTGATACAATGGATACAAAGCACCTCAAAGAGCAATGTTGCACTGATACAATGGATACAAAGCACCTCAAAGAGCAATGTTGCACTGATACAATGGATACAGTGCACCTCAAGACAATGTTGCACTGATACAATGGATACAAAGAGCAATGTTGCACTGATACAATGGATACAAAGAGCAATGTTGCACTGATACAATGGATACAAAGAGCAATGTTGCACTGATACAATGGATACAAAGCAAAATGCCGGCCACGCAAAAGATGGACTTTAGAGATGACAGAGGCGACGAAAGACCCTATTTATGAAGCGCATACAATGGCTCGTTCTATAAATCTCTTCTTTTCCTGACGCTGTGAGTCAAAACAATATTGAAGACAGGAAAAAGAAAGAAAGTTAACAATTTTGTTAACATTGACGTTTCTTAGAGTCAACTTATGAAGACAAGTGTAATGTGTAATATCAACCAACACACGAAGATCACATGTGAAGCGAAGTTTAGACTTCAATGTTCATGGGCGTAGAATATCTCTGCTTGGTCAGTCAGTCTGAGCAGCATAATGTCTTCGTTTGCTGAATAATTCTTCTAATACGTGCCTTCAATCATCCACAGCAAATATTAGCATTCTCAATCACATCTTGGTGCGATGACCTTATTTTACTGGACATGTGACATGCTAATTATATCTCATTAGAGACAAATCTTTGCCTGTCAACAACATTGCAGTTCTTGTACAGCAACATATGGTGACACTTTTCAGATACATTTTCTGTGCATTCTTTATGCCGTCTATCTGTCAGTCTTCCCCTGCTGAGTAAATTGTGCTGAAGCTATACTACTTTTTTCTTGAGGTGCCCTAAGATAATACAACACTAGATAGAAGGTATAGTTTATCATTGTGCCATTACAAAATACCAGCATAACAGGTCAACATAATTAGGAATATGAATCTGGAGTGGTCCATGATCGACTACATCAGTCTAGATCCCTGATTAGGTGGGGGGGCGAGTTTGTTTTCTCATGCGTATATTTATGTATAAGCGATGAATTGATTCGTATGTAAACTACTGTTGACATCACATGTCATGAAATAAAGTAGTACAACGTAGAGAACTGTTGACATCACATGTCATGAAATAGAGTGGTACGACGTCGGGAACTGTTGACATCACATGTCATGAAATAGAGTAGTACAACGTAGAGAACTGTTGACATCACATGCCATGAAATAGAGTGGTACGACGTAGGGAACTGTTGACATCACATGTCATGAAATAGAGTGGTACAACGTAGAGAACTGTTGACAGCACATGCCATGAAATACATGTACAACGTGTTCTCTCTCTCTCTCTCTCATGTTTTTTAAACCCCGATTGGGGTATATGAGCTCAACCAACTCATGCCAAGTCTTCCTATCTCAAGTTATCTCCTTCAGCTCACTCCAACTTTTCTTGATATTGTTGATCTCTGCTCCAAATTGCGCCTCCATGTATTTCTAGACCACCATTTCTTTCCATGCTCCTGTGAGTTCCAGGAAAGGACCTTTCTCACTATGTTCTATACTGACTGTTTATTAACTCATGGTTATACAGAAGTTTCATAACATGTGCTGTCAACAGTTCCCTACGTCGTACTACTCTATTTCATGGCATATGCTGTCAACAGTTCCTCTCGTCACTTCTGTATAAAAAGGGCTTTAAAACCCTTTTTATACAGAAGTGACGAAGCACATGGACAGATACAGTAACTAGAGCGATATCCACTGACTATGGAACACGCATGAATGGACCGGACATCATGAACGTTTTCTGGTGTAGAAACAGAATCAGATACCAAACCATCCTGGTTGAATATATGGGTTAAGCTGTTGGACAAGTTCACACATTCTGTCTCCTGTGTAACGAGATATGATGTACTAGCCAACATCACGTGGGTACAGTGAGTGTCGCTACATTGTGATTGATGCTACATCGGAGGACAGAGAATGTATGGACTTGTCCAATGTACTAGGATGTCGATCGGGTGAACTGAACTGCTCTTAACAGCAATCTGTATCACTTCACATTTAAGCAAATGTACTGTAGATAACAAACACATTAGAGAACAAATTCATTAGAAAAGATTACAATTAAAATTTCTACATAAATGTCTTCACCATCTTCTAAATTACATCGGGACCCTCGCCGGTGCTACGGAGTTCGTGCACTGCAGCTGAGATCTTCCTGTTTAAGAAAAATATCTGAGCACACATGTTTACTCACCGAAGTGCAATGTTGATGATCTAATCAATCAATTAATCAGAGAGCAAAATTGAAGCTTTTAAAACAAAGTCATCCTTCAAGACCTTACATCCTTGACAGATGAGAGAAAACAAAGTCATCCTTCAAGACCTTACATCCTTGACAGATGAGAGAAAACAAAGTCATCCTTCAAGACATTACATCCTTGACAGATGAGAGAAAACAAAGTCATCCTTCAAGACATTACATCCTTGACAGATGAGAGAAAACAAAGTCATCCTTCAAGACCTTACATCCTTGACAGATGAGAGAAAACAAAGTCATCCTTCAAGACCTTACATCCTTGACAGATGAGAGAAAATAAAGTCATCCTTCAAGACATTACATCCTTGACAGATGAGAGAAAACAAAGTCATCCTTCAAGACCTTACATCCTTGACAGATGAGAGAAAACAAAGTCATCCTTCAAGACATTACATCCTTGACAGATGAGAGAAAACAAAGTCATCCTTCAAGACATTACATCCTTGACAGATGAGAGAAAACAAAGTCATCCTTCAAGACCTTACATCCTTGACAGATGAGAGAAAACAAAGTCATCCTTCAAGACATTACATCCTTGACAGATGAGAGAAAACAAAGTCATCCTTCAAGACATTACATCCTTGACAGATGAGAGAAAACAAAGTCATCCTTCAAGACCTTACATCCTTGACAGATGAGAGAAAACAAAGTCATCCTTCAAGACCTTACATCCTTGACAGATGAGAGAAAACAAAGTCATCCTTCAAGACCTTACATCCTTGACAGATGAGAGAAAACAAAGTCATCCTTCAAGACATTACATCCTTGACAGATGAGAGAAAACAAAGTCATCCTTCAAGACCTTACATCATTGACAGATGAGAGAAAACAAAGTCATCCTTCAAGACCTTACATCCTTGACAGATGAGAGAAAACAAAGTCATCCTTCAAGACCTTACATCCTTGACAGATGAGAGAAAACAAAGTCATCCTTCAAGACATTACATCCTTGACAGATGAGAGAAAACAAAGTCATCCTTCAAGACCTTACATCCTTGACAGATGAGAGAAAACAAAGTCATCCTTCAAGACCTTACATCCTTGACAGATGAGAGAAAACAAAGTCATCCTTCAAGACCTTACATCCTTGACGAGATGAGAAAACAAAGTCATCCTTCAAGACATTACATCCTTGACAGATGAGAGAAAACAAAGTCATCCTTCAAGACATTACATCCTTGACAGATGAGAGAAAACAAAGTCATCCTTCAAGACCTTACATCCTTGACAGATGAGAGAAAACAAAGTCATCCTTCAAGACCTTACATCCTTGACAGATGAGAGAAAACAAAGTCATCCTTCAAGACCTTACATCCTTGACAGATGAGAGAAAACAAAGTATCCTTCAAGACATTACATCCTTGACAGATGAGAGAAAACAAAGTCAGTCTTCAAGACCTTACATCCTTGACAGATAAGAGAAAACAAAGTCATCCTTCAAGACCTTACATCCTTGACAGATGAGAGAAAACAAAGTCATCCTTCAAGACCTTACATCCTTGACAGATGAGAGAAAACAAAGTCATCCTTCAAGACATTACATCCTTGACAGATGAGAGAAAACAAAGTCATCCTTCAAGACATTACATCCTTGACAGATGAGAGAAAACAAAGTCATCCTTCAAGACCTTACATCCTTGACAGATGAGAGAAAACAAAGTCATCCTTCAAGACATTACATCCTTGACAGATGAGAGAAAACAAAGTCATCCTTCAAGACCTTACATCCTTGACAGATGAGAGAAAACAAAGTCATCCTTCAAGACCTTACATCCTTGACAGATGAGAGAAAACAAAGTCATCCTTCAAGACCTTACATCCTTGACAGATGAGAGAAAACAAAGTCATCCTTCAAGACATTACATCCTTGACAGATGAGAGAAAACAAAGTCATCCTTCAAGACCTTACATCCTTGACAGATGAGAGAAAACAAAGTCATCCTTCAAGACCTTACATCCTTGACAGATGAGAGAAAACAAAGTCATCCTTCAAGACCTTACATCCTTGACAGATGAGAGAAAACAAAGTCATCCTTCAAGACATTACATCCTTGACAGATGAGAGAAAACAAAGTCATCCTTCAAGACCTTACATCCTTGACAGATGAGAGAAAACAAAGTCATCCTTCAAGACCTTACATCCTTGACAGATGAGAGAAAACAAAGTCATCCTTCAAGACCTTACATCCTTGACAGATGAGAGAAAACAAACACAGTCATCCTTCAAGACCTGCATATTGATGGACATTGTCTCATACATAACATCATCTCGCGCAAGATAACATATTTTGCCCACGTTAATCGCCACAGTGGCTTGGAGAGGGCGGTAATAGAAGGTATGGTTCTTGGAGCACGATGGAAGGATGACCAAGACGAAAGTGACAGCAGGATATCAAATAAACCTTGAACATGACGCTGGAGGAGGTGGAGAACTTTTTAGAGACATATTTTTTTCAGGCAGGTTGATGAAGGTTACGTTCCGCAAGATGCATGCTACTTAACTGACTGTTCAGGGCCGAAAACGTGTTTTCTTGCAACTGGGGCAGTTGTTGTATCTGACTCTCAATTGATGCTTCACAAGATCCAAAAGCGCATGCTACTTAACTGACTGTTCAGGGTTCTGGGACCGTTGTTGTATCTAACTCTCAATTGATGCTTCACAAGATCCAAAAGTGCAGGTTTCGGTATGAGTGGATGCCTTCTATAGAAGCTTCTAACCTCCAGCGGCGTACCTGGATATACTGTCCTGGACATGCGGGTGGGTTTACGGTAATGAGAGAGCGGAGAGGCTAGCGTCAACACCGTCGATTGTTGGGGAGTTGAAGATGAATAAGGGGGATGTTCTTCGGTCTCTTCGCGACTGTTTGTTGGATGAGGACACTAAAATCGATGTTGTATCGATTCGGTTATTTAGACAGTTTGGAGTTACCCGTTGTACAAGTAGAACTGGATGCCTTAGGGCAAAGTTAGAGTGTGTTTAATCAGCGAGCCACGGAACCATCAGTATGCATACTCTTCGATATCTGTTGGAGGAGACTGAGCACCTATGGGTCTGCCCGGAGTGCAATGGTGTCAGTTTAGTAACCAATAACCAATAACTATCTTGCAACATGGAAAAAATGTTCAACCATCCAACCAAAACATCGCTGAGACAGACGGCTGTAGAGATGTATTTAGCTGAGTTTTGTAAAGGTATTTACCTTGCGTTTTGTATGTCCATTTACGCTATTATTGAATTTGTTTAGAATGAAAATTCTGAATACATTCTATTCTATCAACAACTTAAACGATATTCAAATATAACGAACGCTTGTGAAATTCATAACGATGTCTGAGACGGACAAATCTATTATAAAGAACATATTCTATGAAAGATTTCATATACTAACTATTAAAAGCGGATTTAGACATTTATTTGGTGTAATACATGATCAAACATTTGTTTTTTCTATACTGCTTCTGTCTTCCAACGCTCCATATCGACCATGTGTTAACCATTCTCTGTGATTTATATGTGGTTAGAGCCTAAGAGTGATTTCACGTTGTGCCAGTTCAGCGTCTACAAGTAGGACATCACATCCGATTTCTGCAACGCTTTTTATTTACTAGGGTAGCTTCCCTATGTCCTACTTCAGTCGGCTTTTACGACATGCCTTGTAGGTCGTAGTGGTACTATTCTTTGCTTCCATTGCGAGCCTCGGCACCACACATATCGTTTTCTATACACGATAAACGATGATAAAATACACACAACTACCACGTAACAGACTATTTCATATAACGGCATTCACACATCTCCCAAGATTCACTTTATGTTCTGTGTGCTTCCAGCTTTGTTATGCAGGGATGACTTTATGTTGATGACTAGCACACGATGGAATTGTTAACACATGTGCCTCCAAGTATCGCTTTCTTCTGTGAGACGGACAAATCTGAAAATATCTTTTTCAGACACACCTTTGTTGCTATCTTCTTTATCTTCTTCTTCACCCTTCGCCCATAGGGAAGCATAGGTCCGCAACCAAGGTCTTCCAAGCCCGCCCATTCAATGCCATCTTTTCCATATCTCTCCACTCTCTCCCCATCTTCTTGCATTACGTTTCCAACTCCCGTCTCCTGGTGTTTCTGGGTCTTCCTTTACCTCTATTGCCCTGGGTGTTCCATCGGAGAGCCTGTCTCGTGATGCTGTCATGAGCTTCTCTCAGTGTGTGTCCTTTCCATCGCCACTTATTGCTCCTTATCTCTTGTTCCATCTGCCGGTGTCCTGCTCTATCTCATAATTCCCTGTTTGTGGTCCTGTCATATTGTCGCAGATGGAGTATCCTGCGCAGGCATCTATTGATGAATGTCTGCAACTTGTTGGTGTTCCCCTTAGTTGTTTTCCTTGTCTCTGCTACATATAGAAGGAAAGCCTTGACATTTGAGTTAATTTGTTGTTCCCTTATTTTCTTTGTCTTTCTCTTCTTCTACCATTGTCGATAGTTCAGTTACAAACTTGTTATGAGAGTAAGTCAAGTTGGTTTACATGTTCCAACCATCCAGCGAGCGTACCATGTTTCATCCACGGCTAGTAACGCTTCTTTTCTTTGTCCATCTCTTCTTCTATCACCCTCGACCGTTCAGTGAGAAATATATTCTGAGAGTAAGCCATGTTTGTTTACATGTTCCAACCATCCAGCGAGCGTACCATGTTTCATCCACGGCTAGTAACGCTTCTTTTCTTTGTCCATCTCTTCTTCTATCACCCTGGACCGTTCAGTGAGAAATATATTCTGAGAGTAAGCCATGTTTGTTTACATGTTTCAACCATCCAGCGAGCGTACCATGTTTCATCCACGGCTAGAAACTCTTACTGCCAACGTAGTCTTAATAAGTAATAAATTCATTTGTTTTGTGCTCTTTGGGAGATCTGCAGAATATCTCTCCTTCTATAACAATTACATTCCCACATTGAAATTCTGTTCAGATTTGTATATATTGTCTAGCTCGCACATTCATACAAAAGAATCGATAGTTTCTCCTATTGTTATTTGATGTAAAACGAGCTATCGAGAAGTTAGGGGGGAAAAAAAGATAAGAGCGGGATTAGATGGGATGCTATAGTCATTTTTTGGTATCGCTTTGAAGACAAAGACTAGTGTCAACTGCACGACACAAAGACTTGTGATTGGTTTTATATTTTTCTCAAATCAATGACTCAATAGTTAGATTACAGTTGTGCTGTCTTTGCTGTATCGTTCTTAACTGTCATATTAGCTGGCGTAGGCGACAATCGAGCTTAATAACAGTCTGCCTTACGTGTTCTTATCAATTATTTTGTTACTATTTTTTTGTTTCGTTTTATAAGTTGAAATAAAGTGTACATTGTCCATGTTTTATTGAATGTCTTATTTCCAACGTTATATTTGTCATTATGTGCTTCGTCTTTCAGCAACCATGTCTTCCATTATTTCTACTTCTACTTCTACTTCTTCTTCTTCATACGCTCCATATCGACCACTTGTTATCCACTCTGTATGATTTGCTTGTGATATTAGCCTAGGAGCGATTGTACATTGTACCAGTTATGCACCTACAAGTAGGCCAGCAATCCAATTTTTGAGATGCTTTTTAGTTACTAGGGTAGCTTTCCTAGGTGCTGCATTAGTCGCATCTTACGACATGCCTTGTAGGTCTCAGTAGTACTATTAGTTGCTTCCCTTGCAGTCCCCTGCGTCACACAGGCGATCTTCCATTAATGTCTTTATAAAAATACTACGATGGTTAAACGGGACTAAAATATTCGAATGTTAGTCAGATGATATTGTTTATGTGCTTTCTTTCATCTCTACCTTCCAGTCTTGTAGAATGTCTTTATTCTCAGCTTCTTTGTCTAAGACATCCTATTAATTTATCTACATCATTTTGTTTTAAAAGATCCTACCTTCCTTTGCGTTCCCGGTTTTAAAAGATCCAATTTTCTTCTTTAATGCGTAGGCCATGGTCTGTGCTTCGCAGTCCTTTGTTTCCATATAAAAAATGAGCCTCACCATAGACCTCATGAAAACATACCAGTTCATTATATTTCGCTTACGTTCCGGACACTGCAGACAGTTCTGAATATCAGGTGAAAAGTTGGGGAAATGCATAGTGAAAAGGAAGAAGCAATCACGATCCCCATTCTAGAACGAGGAAAAGACAGACTCTATCCAAGCATTTACAGACAAATAGACCTTCATAGTTGCATTGAAAAAGTAATGGAGAGGCTTTTCAACAGAAGACCCATGTGGCACTTGGAGCAACAAATTTCAACAGAAGACCCATGTGGCACTTGGAGCAAAAAAAGTTGATATTAAGAAAGAAGAGTGGATTCCGCCAGCATAAATTAACAGAAGACCAAGTAACTTACATTGCTCAGGAGATCGAAGACAAATTTCAAGAAAAGAAACATACACACGCAGTTGGTTGTTATGGAGGGCAAAAGGCTTTCGACAGGGTCTTGAGAGAGGGAATCAAAATGAAACTGCTCTAACTCGGAATCAGAGGACGCATGTATATCTGAATATTTCACTATCTGGTAAACAGAACAACCAGAGTACAGGTACAACATAGCAGGAAGGCAATCATGGAACACCGTTTTCCCAAGGCAGGGTCCTGTCTCCCACGCTATTTCTGGTTTTTTTTAAAAGCGATATGTCCAAAGATATCCCCAACAGAGAGCACAATGTAATCTATGCTGATGTTATAGCAGCATAGATTCAAGAATACGTTATAGCAGTCACCACCTCAATGATGATGAAGGATCACTATCTTATCTTCAAGGCATCACTGTTTTATCTTCAAATCATTAGTATCATGTCATCAAATTATTACCGTCACATCAGAAAATCATCACCGTCATGTCATCAAAGGAACACTACTGTATTTTCACATAATCCCTGTCATATCATCAAATCATCAGTAATCGTTTCATTATCACTTCCCTGCATTCAAATCATCAGTAATCGTTTCATTATCACTTTCCTGCATTCAAATCATCAGTAATCGTTTCATTATCACTTTCCTTGCATTCAAGTCATCAGTAATATATCCTCAACTCATCACATTTATATATCATCAGATTATTTCTCTCATAATATCTTCACAGAATACTATTTATGTACATGTATCTGTGTAACATACACTATTGCACTTTCATTACATATCCGGTATATGTGTACATGGGGGTCTCGTCTCGGGCCAAAGGTAGCAGATTCGCTCCCTCGTGGAGCCATCTATTTCTCCAGAGATTCCTGATCTCAGTTTAGGTGAAATCGAGTTCCTAGTCCTAACGGAGACGGACGATAAACGTAGACCCCGTGTTCAATTTGAGCTCGTAAAAGAACCCTTGGCAGTTCAAAATCGAGAAGAGCAGGCTGGAAAGTCGCTGCCAGGGCTAAATTCATTAGAAATGATTTAAAGTAAATTCCGACATAAATATCTTCACCATCTTGACCAAATTACATCGGGGACCCACGCCGGTGTTACGGAGCTCGTTCATCATATCTGAGATCTTCCTGTGTAAGAAAGAGATCGGAGCACACATGGCTACTCACCGAAGTGCAATGCTGATGGTCCTATTAATCAATCAATCAATCTATATGTTTACAATGATGTTACAATCTTCAATATGATATTACTATTATATTACTAAGATATCCATATAATTATTCAACAAAAATAACTCTTCACTTTACATTAACTTTTCTTAAAACGCAATTTTAATTTTAATGTTGCATGTTGTGTTTTACAAACAACAACCAACAAACAAACAAAAACAGCTCACACATATCAGATGGTGGCTTACTCTAGGGACAGAGAACACAATAGATTAAATCCTTGCCAGAACTTCACGTCTTTACAGTTCGGCAAATCGATTTTACAGCCGAGTTAATATTTTAAAAGTAAGCTTAAGGAATAATGAACATATGTTTTTATGTCGGTGTTTTGTATGTAGTTTCTGCCGAGATAAAGGAAGGAACGATGTCTATAAAATTATTGAACCTTTCTGTCTCTATTTCCTTTCAGTTCTGGCTTCTTAGAATGTGAAGAGAACTCTGAACATAATAGGTTGAGCTGTTGTCTCGTTTCGAAAGTCGTAGGTCGAATCTTAACAGCGTGGTTTCTGTCAGATGCATTTTTATGATATCCCTAGGATTGTTGACGGAGCAACAGTTCGTACTTTGTTATGTGGTGTGATTGTTTATGGTTGTGTATGGTTGTATGTGGTGTGTAGTGTATGTGGTGTAGTGGTGTGTATGTGGTGGTGTATGTGTGTGTGTATGTGGTTTTGGTGTGTATGTGTGTGTGAGTGTGTGTATGTGGTGTGTGTATGTGTGTGTTGTGTGTGTATGTGGTGTGTGTATGTGATGTGGTGTAGTGTGTGTGTATGTGTGTGTGTATGTGTGTGGTAGGGTGTGTGTATGGTGTGTGTGTGTATGTGGTGTGTGTATGTGGTGTGTGTATATGGTGTGTGTATGTGTTGTGTATATGGTGTGTGTATGGTGGTGTGTGTATATGGTGTGTGTATGGTGGTGTATGTGTTTTATGTGGTGTGTGTGTATGGTGGGTAGTGTGTGTATGTGGTGTGTGTATGTGGTGTGTGTATGTGGTGTGTGTATATGGTGTGTGTGATATGGTGTGTGTATGTGGTGTGTTATGGTGTGTGTGTATGTGGTGGTGTGTATAGGTGTGTGTGTATGTGGTGTGTGTAATGTGTGTGTGATATGGTGTGTGTGTATGGTGTGTGTATATGGTGTGTGTATATGGTGTGTGTGTATATGGTGTGTATGTGGTGTGTGTGTATATGGTGTGTGTATGTGGTGTGTGTATATGGTGTGTGTGTATGGTGTGTGTGTGTATATGGTGTGTGTATGTGGTGTGTGTATGTGGTGTGTGTGTATATGGTGTGTGTGTATGTGGTGTGTGTATATGTGGTGTGTGTATGTGGTGTGTATGTGGTGTGTGTGTATGTGGTGTGTGTATAGTGGTGTGTGTATGTGGTGTGTGTATGTGGTGTGTGTATGTGGTGTGTGTATGTGGTGTGTGTATATGGTGTGTGTATGTGGTGGTGTATGTGGTATGGTGTGTATGTGGTGTGTATATGGTGTGTGTATGTGGTGCGTGTGTATGTGGTGCGTGTATGTGGTGATGTTGTGGTGCGTGTATGTGGGTGTGTGTATGTGGTGGTGTATATGGTGGTGTATATGGTGGTGTATGTGGTGTGTGTATGTGGTGTGTTGTAGTGTGTGTGGTGTGTTATGTGTGTGTATGTGGTGTGTGTATATGGTGTGTGTATGTGGCGTGTGTATATGGCGTGTGTATGTGGTGTGTGTATGTGGTGTGTGTGTATGTGGCGTGTGTGTATGTGGCGTGTGTGTATGTGGCGTGTGTATATGGTGTGTGTATGTGGTGTGTGTGTGTGTGTGTGTATGTGGCGTGTGTGTATGTGGCGTGTGTGTATGTGGCGTGCCATTTCTGCGGAGACCAAGCCATATGGGGTAATATCCTGCACAATGAAGGCAAGCCTTTTCCTTGAGACCGTTGTTTAGTTATCTTAAGAGCAGTGGCGGCTCGTCATTAGGGGACAGTGGGCCAGCCCTCCCCTACCCCAAAATAAAAAAATAATAACGTGTAACGTGTATTTATTATTTTATATATTGAAATATAACCGAATCCAAAACCATGATTTTTTCGATAATTTGTGCCGTACCCACCAACAAAATGATCACGCCGCCACTGCTTAAGAGAATAACAATATGGCCCGTAAATCTTGTTAAGATTATATGTAACACGTCAAATAATATTTGTTATGTTGAGGTGAAGCGATATTGTTAATTTAAACAAATTGTTACGAAGCCGGTGTTGTAAGATGACATACATGCGTTGGTGATAATTTTATGCACACTTTAACGGGAAATAATAACACATTATAATGATAGTGATCAGACACATGATGATGGTGAAGATGGTGACCAGACACATGATGATGGTGAAGATGGTGATCAGACACATGATGATGGTGAAGATGGTGACCAGACACATGATGATGGTAAAGATGGTGACCAGACACATGATGATGGTAAAGATGGTGACCAGACACATGATGATGGTAAAGATGGTGACCAGACACATGATGATGGTGAAGATGGTGATCAGACACATGATGATGGTAAAGATGGTGACCAGACACATGATGATGGTAAAGATGGTGACCAGACACATGATGATGGTAAAGATGGTGACCAGACACATGGTGATGGTAAAGATGGTGACCAGACACATGATGATGGTAAAGATGGTGACCAGACACATGGTGATGGTGAAGATGGTGACCAGACACATGGTGATGGTAAAGATGGTGGTCTTGATGTTGATAATGATCATGTGGGGTTAGTTGTCATAGGGACAATGGTAATAATAATGTTGAAGGCGATATCCATCTTGATGGTGATGGTTTTAGGGATGATAGTGATCACCATTATTATCAGGAGACGATGATAGGGATGGTGGTAATTATGATGATAGTGATGTGGTGATACTAGCCACGGGGTTGATCTTGGTGAGGATGATGATATTCATGGGGTGATCGTGGTGATGAGACCGTAAAGATGGTGGTGATGATAGTAAGTATAGCGATGATGATGTTCGTGGTTGTTATGAGGTTGATGATGATGATGATGCTAATAGTGGTGGTGATGGTGGTGAGGATAATGATAGTGGTAGTGGTAGTCGCGATCGTGGTTATGACCATGATATGAATTGCAGTAATCGAGGGATGATGATAGTGATGGTGGTGATGATGTTCGTGATGGCCATGCTCTTCATAGTGATCATATTAGTGATGAAGATGTTCATATAAATGAAGTTCGGGGTGATGTAGTTGTGAAGATGTTCATATAAATGACGTTCACGTTGATGTAATTGTGAAGATAATATACACGGTGATGGGTGATAGTATGGACGATGACGTGTAAGTTTGTGACATTAATAGTCATGTATGTCAATTTCCTAATACCAATCAATCAAGTGCCATGCCTGCCGGCGTAGGCGATCATGTCTCTCCACAACTCTCTTTGCTTGGTGCATGTAATCAGTTCTGACGTCGATATTTTGTCGAACCATGATGTCAGGCCATCCAACATCTTCTCCTCTGTCTTCCACGATCTCTCCTTCCTGAATTTTACCTGTAGTCACCAAATGTTCTAAACCTTCTCTTCGCATTATATGCCCGAAGAACCTTGATTGTCGGATTCTTATTCTTTTGATAAGGTTTCTTTGTGTGCAGGCCTGATTTAAAACCTCCACGTTTGTTTTCTTTGCTGTCCATGGAATTTTCAACATTCTTCTGTAAAACCACATCTCTGTGGCTTCCAATGATCGTATTGATTGTTTGTTCAGTGTCCATGATTCGCTGCCATACATAAGAATTGGTTCAATATAGCATTGGAGTACTCGTTTTCGCAGTGTCATTGGTAGTGAGTTCACGCATAGTGTGTTCTTCATTTTCATAAAAGCTGCTTTCGTTTGAGCTATTCTACTCCTAATCTCTGTTGTACATCTTCCATCTGGTGTTAAGAATGTTCCTAATACCATACACACGATATGTGATGTTTCCTAAACTTAGATAACAGCTTGTGAAACAACGTGTCAGAAAATTATATCTCATTTGAGGAATGTTCTAAAATCCTGATATGACTTATCTATCTATGAGAGGTTTTCATATTTCTAAATAGAAAGATTATCTCTATTTCTGGTGACATCTTTGTCGGTGTCACCATGCCAGAAAAATATATATATATATATATATATATATATATATATATATATATATATATATATATATATATATATATATATATATATATATATATATATATATATGTGTGTGTGTATACATACAAACCAAAATGTGTATGTTATTCATGTGCTCCGTGTCAGTTTACTTTGACGTTAGCTTGTATTTTTAGAAGTTATTTTGGTAGCTTATGTTATTGTTAGTTTGGTAACTTCTACTATTGTTAGTTTGGTAATTTCTACTATTGTTAGTTTGGTAACTTCTACTATTGTTAGTTTGGTAATTGTTAGTTTGGTAACTTCTACTATTGTTAGTTTGGTAACTTCTACTATTGTTAGTTTGGTAACTTCTACTATTGTTAGTTTGGTAACTTCTACTATTGTTAGTTTGGTAACTTCTACTATTGTTAGTTTGGTAATTTCTACTATAGTTAGTTTGGTAATTGTTAGTTTGGTAACTTCTACTATTGTTAGTTTGGTAACTTCTACTATTGTTAGTTTGGTAATTGTTAATTTGGTAACTTCTACTACTGTTAGTTTGGTAACTTCTACTATTGTTAGTTTGGTAACTTCTACTACTGTTAGTTTGGTAACTTCTACTATTGTTAGTTTGGTAACTTCTACTATTGTTAGTTTGGTAACTTCTACTACTGTTAGTTTGGTAACTTCTACTATTGTTAGTTTGGTAACTTCTACTATTGTTAGTTTGGTAACTTCTACTATTGTTAGTTTGGTAACTTCTACTATTGTTAGTTTGGTAACTTCTACTATTGTTAGTTTGGTAACACTTCTACTATTGTTAGTTTGGTAACTTCTACTACTGTTAGTTTGGTAACTTCTACTATTGTTACTTTGGTAACTTCTACTATTGTTAGTTATATAATTTGTTGTACTGTTTATGTAAGAATTACTATTCATACTTTCACATATTCACACACTCTCATTCAATTAGACAGCTTGAACATGACGTTGTGTTAACGAATGAGAGCAGTGTATAACAACTCGCTTAAGTATGTGATTTAGACTTAACATATGGATCTGCATTAAGTACCCACCATGAACCCACGCCACTTTTCAACTCGTACGTTTGTTTATACAACAAGACAAGTTTCCACTAATCATATTCTATATTCACTCAATGTCCGTTTTCATATTTTGTTTGTGTCTGAGTTTGTGTTAAGTTCCATTAATATTTAGTTGTTCGACACCAGATATTGCCATGTTTATGTATGGTCTTGTCCATTTCCCTGGAGGTGACAGTGTTATTCATTGGTTTGTTTTCTGTGTCTTTCGGTCGGTCCATTTGAATTGCTTGGCGAACCATTTGAGATACTTGACGAAGACTTACAATATAATGATTCCACCATCTTACTAGAAAGAAGTCTTTTCAACGGTGCGCTGACAGCAGTAGATAATTTGGTCAGATAGCGTGGACAAGGTCAAGAAGAAGATGGATAGACATCAACAAATAAATTAAACAACACCATAAGCTGACAACCGCTAAATTGTCACTTGTTTCAATAACGAGAACATTTTTCGTATCGGTTCAAGAGATAAGTGACATGACTGTACAAGAGAGGCAAGCTATAGACAAATGCATATATACGCGTATATATATATATATATATATATATATATATATATATATATATATATATATATACACACATGGGTGTCTCAATTATTTATTCAATATATCGTTTCACTGTGTCGTAGTCAACTCTGCTTTCTCTTCTGTATAGCCAACGTATACATACGTCTCTCCTTTCCATATCTTTATTTCTGTGACGTGAATTAGTCAATGACACGTTGAAATCATGGTGGTACTACTGCATATTTGCAATTGATTTCTGCTTCATTGATATTTATTGCATATTTTACACACCACACACACACACACCACACACACACCACACATACATCACACATTTTAGCTCCTAGCGGAGCACAGGTCTTCAACAAACGTTTTCCAGCTCTTCCTCTCTCATGCCATCTCTTCCAATTCTTTCCATCTTTTAATATAATTTTAATATCTCCTCAACTATTGCTTCTCCCACACACAAACATACAATTTATCTTCTTGAATGCTGGCTTCATATTCCTCTCCTCAACCATTGCTTCTCCCACACACAAACATACAACGTATCTTCTTGAATGCTGGCTTCATATTCCTCTCCTCAACTATTGCTTCTCCCACACACAAACACACAATTTATCTTCTTGAATTATGGCTTCATATTCCTCTCTTCAACCATTGCTTGTCACACACACACACACACACAATTTATCTTCTTGAATTATGGCTTCATATTCCTCTCCTCAACCATTGCTTCTCCCACACACAAACACACACTATATCTACTTACTTGTGTTCTCATCTCATGGTTTCCTTTCATCACTTCCATTAATACTCAAACCATAAGCACATATATGTTATACACATACAAACACTCCACACAGCATCCTCTTAGTCCAGTTTCTAACATCTGTCCTCGAAATCAGGTAAAACCATTTCCCTTAATGGAATAGTCTTGAAAGTTAAATCCCCGAGTCCGACATAGACAATTCTACTGGTACCCGACTAGTGATACTATCCCTGAGTGCAACTGTAGCACTAAAACCTGACTAGTGGTCGTTTCTCTCACTCGACCCCTCTGGACATCGCAAGTGCCAAACGTGGCTGTAAATAAAGCAGTCCTAATTATGATTGAAAGGTGCTAGACTTTTCACTCAGACCTTGGTCAAAACTGTCCTGTAGTCATTTGCTTCTGGTTAGTAAATGAAGATAGAAATTGCATCTCATTTGATGTATGCCTCATTGCTTGTCAAGATTGGTTTATCTGGAGAGATATAGTAACAGATGAAGGAAGATGGGAAAATAATGTTAGAAATATAATAGGATTTACCAAGAAATATATGTTGCAACATGGTCAATATATATTTATCTCTTCAATTTGAGAACGTAAAAGAACCCATGTCTGTTCAAGATCGAGAAGTTCAGGTTGAAAAGTGACCTGTGTGTTTGCGCCGAGGATAGATTGTACACCGGTTCTTAGAGGCACATACGCATTTCGATTTAAAGTGTTGCAAATATTTATCATTGTTGTTTGGGACTGTAAAGTATGGGACTGTATGGGACTGTAAAGTATGGGACTGTATGGGACTGTAAAGTATGGGAAGGGAATCAAAATCGAACTGGTACGATCAGTCGCTGGACGCTGTTGGAGATATTGCGAAGGAGATCGGAGCACCTATGGACATGTCCGGAGTGTAATGAAGATGTTCCAAACTGAAACTGAAAGTATGGGACTGTATGGGAACGTGGAAAATGTCGACACGAAGAACAGCATCAATACTTGATCAAAGTGTTGATATATAGAAGATACGTGGGACTGTAAAGTATGGGACTGTATGGGAACGTGGAAAATGTCGACACGAAGAACAGCATCAATACTTGATCAAAGTGTTGATATATAGAAGATATGTGGGACTGTAAAGTATGGGACTGTATGGGAACGTGGAAAATGTCGACACGAAGAACAGCATCAATACTTGATCAAAGTGTTGATATATAGAAGATATGTGGGACTGTAAAGTATGGGACTGTATGGGAACTTGGAAAATGTCGACACGAAGAACAGCATCAATACTTGATCAAAGTGTTGATATATAGAAGATATGTGGGACTGTTAAGTATGGGACTGTATGGGAACTTGGAAAATGTCGACACGAAGAACAGCATCAATACTTGATCAAAGTGTTGATATATAGAAGATATGTGGGACTGTAAAGTATGGGACTGTATGGGAACTTGGAAAATGTCGACACGAAGAACAGCATCAATACTTGATCAAAGTGTTGATATATAGAAGATATGTGGGACTGTAAAGTATGGGACTGTATGGGAACTTGGAAAATGTCGACACGAAGAACAGCATCAATACTTGATCAAAGTGTTGATATATAGA
The DNA here is from genome assembly GCA_020796225.1 of Arion vulgaris. NCBI lineage: Eukaryota > Metazoa > Mollusca > Gastropoda > Stylommatophora > Arionidae > Arion > Arion vulgaris. Next base: position 33,946,180 of record CM036762.1, on the reverse strand, counting down.
AGATATGTGGGACTGTTAAGTATGGGACTGTATGGGAACTTGGAAAATGTCGACACGAAGAACAGCATCAATACTTGATCAAAGTGTTGATATATAGAAGATATGTGGGACTGTAAAGTATGGGACTGTATGGGAACTTGGAAAATGTCGACACGAAGAACAGCATCAATACTTGATCAAAGTGTTGATATATAGAATATATGTGGGACTGTAAAGTATGGGACTGTATGGGAACTTGGAAAATGTCGACACGAAGAACAGCATCAATACTTGATCAAAGTGTTGATATATAGAAGATATGTGGGACTGTAAAGTATGGGACTGTATGGGAACGTGGAAAATGTCGACACGAAGAACAACATCAATACTTGATCAAAGTGTTGATATATAGAAGATATGTGGGACTGTAAAGTATGGGACTGTATGGGAACGTGGAAAATGTCGACACGAAGAACAGCATCAATACTTGATCAAAGTGTTGATATATAGAAGATACGGATCAAATATTATGATATTTGTCTTCACATTTCCCAACGGAGCATATGTCTTCAGCAAACTTCTTCTTTATCTTGTATCTCTCCTTCCATCCATTCCAATTCTATCCTTGTTTTACCTATCCTATTAATATCACTCTCCACCTCTCTTAGGCCTTCCCCTACTCTTTCCCTTGCGCATTCCAAAACAGTGCCTGTCTTGCTATGTTTCCAGTCGGTCTTCTCAATGTATATCCTATCCATCGCCAGCGGAACCCCTTGCGCTCTTTCTCCACTGGTATCTGCTTATGTTTTTCTCCTAGTTCCTCGTTCGTAATCTTATCATACCATCTCAGTCCCTCTATTCTACGTAGTCATCCATTTATGAAAGTCTGTAGTTTTCTGGTAGTTTCTTTTCTTCTCCTCCATGTTTCCAAGCCATAGAACAGCATTGACTTCACATTTGATTGAAAAATTCTCTCAGCTTTGTGTTTGTTTTGATTTCCTTTGACTTCCATATCTTACTCAATGCAATAAAGTTTCCTCTTGCTTTTTGTATTATTATCTTTACATTTTTGTTTGTTGCCCTTTTTATGTCTAAAAATATCATGTTACAAGAAACTAACTAATCAAGAAATATCATGTTACAGGAAACTAACTAATCAAGAAATATCATGTTACAGGAAACTAACTAATCAAGAAATCATGCAACAACTTAGTGAAAAGATAATTATTCAAAGAAATAAAATGTGAACAAATGTTGTATTTTGGTCACAATAAAATATATAAAACGTTCTGGAAGATCGTGTATGAGGGGAGAGTTGACGGCGAGAAAGCAGTTAGAAATCGTCACATCTGTTGGGAACGGGAGGGAGAGGGGATGCAAGAAAAGATGAACACGACGCAGTAGCCTGGACTGTACCATGACTAACAATCCACTCTCTTGTAATCTAATCATATATATTGTAACACTCTAGTCACTTGATTATACAAATAATCTAATCATATATATATATATATATTGTAACACTCTAGTCACTTGATTATACAAACACTCTAATCACTTCTACTGTAATCACTTGGAGATCTCAATGGCGAAGTGGTTAAGTCGTTTGCCTGTCGTGCTGAATGGTTGTGGGTTTGAATCTGGACCGAGACGCATGCGCTATTTTACTGTAACACTATATAGTCACTTGACTGTGATAGCGCTGTAACTACTTGCATTGTGTTCTATTGACACTGTTGCATTGTGTTCTATTGACACTGTTGAATTGTGTTCTATTGACACTGTTGCACTGAGTTCTATTGCCACTGTTGCATTGTGTTCTATTGACACTGTTGCATTGTGTTCTATTGACACTGTTGCATTGTGTTCTATTGACACTGTTGCATTGTGTTCTATTGACACTGTTGCACTGTGTTCTATTGACATTGTTTCATTGTGTTCTATTGACATTGTTGCAATCATTTCTTCTACAAATGTATGTATTTTATTTCTCTACAGACGGGCAATCGCCAAGAGTAGCTTCAGCCATACCAACTACCTACATCCCAGCCACGCGGAATGTGGAGTCTTTAAGAAGAAAGAACTCAGGTCTCATGTGGACTGGACGGTTAGTAATTTGCATCTGTTGGTCAATCTTTGTCTAAGTTGTGTTACTAAGTCGGTTTGGCACATTGGTTGTGCCTTGCATTCAAACATCAACCTTGTAGAATGACATTTCACCGAGGATGTCTATGATGCACAGTGCACCAAATTGTACTGTTTCCCTTTTCATGTGTATCGATTAGGTTATTTTCTAGTGGTCTCTGACTTGAGTGTAGATTCGATCGAGTCTTAGCCTTATCAGAGATAGATGATAGAACATATATTTATATGTCGTGCACGTAAAGAACATTTGGTAGTTGAACATCGAAAATGTCACGCTGTAAATCTTATGACCAGACAAGTTGAAATATATAATTTATTACATTCATAATAATTTAGTCAATTAATTTTAATTTCGGAAACTCTACAGTAACGATAAATGGGATATCAAATCCGAACACAATCCTATGTCTCAGATGATTTCTCAGTTTGTGCTTTAAACATATCATTTCATTGTTAGAATTGAGTAACTTAAATCACACAACAATCATCACAAAGATTGGTTATAAGTAAACTTAAATCACACAACAATCATCACAAATATTTTTTATAAGTACATTTCGACTAAAACCAACATAGCAACAACAAAATATAGGGTATCTGTGGCTACGTGGTTAAGCCCTTTGCCTTGCGAGTCGAAGGTCGTGGGTTCAAATCCGGACTGCGCCGTTCTGTTCACGAGTGCAATTTTTCCAGAGAGCCCTAGAACTGTTACTGGAGCTACGGAGTACATGTTGTGTGCAATACTCTCGGCAGGTGGCTTGCCATTTCTGCGAGAGAGACCGAGCCATATGGGGTAAAACCCGGTGCAATGAAGTCAATCCTTCGGCTTTAAAACACTTTAAAACAAAAAAAGGCAACTCTCTCCCTGTTGAAGACACCTAATAGGTTCATTGAATTTATAAACAGTACAATAAATAATGCGTTTGAAAGTAGATGTCTACGAAATAAAAACGAATATAACATGGAACGAATTCAGGAGTAGTGATGAAATCAGAGAAATGTCTGGTCCACAACTAGTAACAACTGACAGAAGAAGAAGAAGGTTGGACACATCTTGAGAAGAAATGATCCAATGAATATCCAAGCAGACATTGAAGTGGGATGTAAAGGATTCAAGAAAGAGAGGATGACCTAAGGAGACCGTGAAACGAACTTTGCCGATCGGTCTCAGTTCCATGGAGGAGATTGCGTGAGTTGCCAAGATAGAGCGGTATGGAGAAATTGCTTGCAGGCCCTATTAACGTATGAGAGGAATTATTATTATTATTACAATAAATAAATCGATTTCCCCATTTATTGAACCATTAAGCCCAAACAGTTGCCACTACATACCTACACTAGTAGCCGATCTAGAACATAATCAGGACTAACAGACAGTTGCCACTACATACCTACACTAGTAGCCGATCTAGAACATAATCAGGACTAACAGACAGTTGCCACTACATACCTACACTAGTAGCCGATCTAGAACATAATCAGGACTAACAGACAGTTCGACTGGCAACAATACATCAATTATTACTACGCCGACAGCATAAACTCTCATGTAACCAAACAGTTGCCACTACATGCCTACAATAGTAGCTGATATGGAGCATAATCAGGACTAAGAGACAGTTCGACTGGCAACAATACATCAATTACTACGACGACAGCACAAACTCTCATTGTAAACAGTACATCACTTTTAGTTCACGTACGGAAACTCACAATTTCAACGAACTAATACTAATTAATCACATACCCAAGCGTACCTGGTTCAAAACCCACGCTGGGCACGTTTGAAAGCAAATTCGTTTCCGTGGGATTTTTACAAAAGCTAAATATATACCTCACCGTTCAGAAAACAATGACAAACTACTGAACGTAAAAGTGATGCCTAGAAAATCAACGACTCGTTTTCTGTGGTTGATGGCTACGTCATGTAAAGGATATGCCACGATTTAAAAAAAAAGATACTAATTAAAGGGAAACAAAATAAAGAATATATATATCTAGAGCTATAATTCATGTGTTAATCTTCTTTATTATTATAGTTTCTTCATGAATCCAGTTGCTGATTTTTGTACACATCAATACTTTTGTTCATACAATTCTTTCATGCAACCTCTTCTTTTCTTTGGGGGATGTTTGATGTGGGTATGCTTCTTTCTTGTGTGTGTGGAATGTTTCTTCAACAATCGTTTCTTTCTTGTGTGTGTGGAATGTTTCTTCAACAATCGTTTCTTTCTTGTGTGTGTGGAATGTTTCTTCAACAGTCGTTAATGACAACCTAATTAGATGAGTTCTATAAACGCTTAACGTCTCCATTAATTGACTCTCTCTGAACTCTAATATATTATAATAATGTCCAGTTATGGGGACCGCTACTATAACCGTATGTATTATGTCCATTCTCTGACAATTAACATACTCTAGCTATGCCCGTTATTTAACCACAACTATCATATAATAATGACTTTTTGAGACAGCTAATATCAAGTGTATTCCATCCGTATCAACTTCAATGTTCATTAGCCCCCTTACATTTCCGCTGTTATTTACACTTACCTTACATACTTCTATGTTCGTTTATCTCCTTACATTTCCGTCGTTATTTACACTTACCTTACATACTTCTATGTTCGTTTATCTCCTTACATTTCCGCTGTTATTTACACTTACCTTACATACTTCTATGTTCGTTTATCTCCTTACATTTCCGTCGTTGTTTACACTTACCTTACATACTTCTATGTTCGTTTATCTCCATACATTTCCGCTGTTATTTACACCTACCTTACATATTTCTATGTTCGTTTATCTCCTTACATTTCCGTCGTTATTTACACTTACCTTACATACTTCTATGTTCGTTTATCTCCATACATTTCCGCTGTTATTTACACTTACCTTACATACTTCTATGTTCGTTTATCTCCGTACATTTCCGTCGTTATTTACACTTACCTTACATACTTCTATGTTCGTTTATCTCCGTACATTTCCGTCGTTATTTACACTTACCTTACATACTTCTATGTTCGTTTATCTCCATACATTTCCGCTGTTATTTACACTTACCTTACACACTTCTATGTTCGTTTATCTCCTTACATTTCCGCTGTTATTTACACTTACCTTACATACTTCTATGTTCGTTTATCTCCTTACATTTCCGCTGTTATTTACACTTACCTTACATACTTCTATGTTCGTTTATCTCCTTACATTTCCGCTGTTATTTACACTTACCTTACATACTTCTATGTTCGTTTATCTCCGTACATTTCCGCTGTTATTTACACTTACCTTACATACTTCTATGTTCGTTTATCTCCTTACATTTCCGCTGTTATTTACACTTACCTTACACACTTCTATGTTCGTTTATCTCCTTACATTTCCGCTGTTATTTACACTTACCTTACATACTTCTATGTTCGTTTATCTCCGTACATTTCCGCTGTTATTTACACTTACCTTACATACTTCTATGTTCGTTTATCTCCGTACATTTCCGCTGTTATTTACACTTACCTTACATACTTCTATGTTCGTTTATCTCCGTACATTTCCGCTGTTATTTACACTTACCTTACATACTTCTATGTTCGTTTATCTCCGTACATTTCCGCTGTTATTTACACTTACCTTACATACTTCTATGTTCGTTTATCTCCGTACATTTCCGCTGTTATTTACACTTACCTTACATACTTCTATGTTCGTTTATCTCCGTACATTTCCGCTGTTATTTACACTTACCTTACATACTTCTATGTTCGTTTATCTCCTTACATGTCCGCTGTTATTTATCCTTGAACACGTCCATGTTCATTCATCCGTATACACATACACGATCATCCGTCCCCACACACTTCCATCCGTCCCCACACACTTCCATCCGTCCCCACACACTTCCATCCCTCCCCACACACTTCCATCCGTCCCCACACACTTCCATCCCTCCCCACACACTTCCATCCGTCCCCACACACTTCCATCCGTCCCCACACACTTCCATCCGTCCCCACACACTTCCATCCGTCCCCACACACTTCCATCCCTCCCACACACTTCCATCCTCCCACACACTTCCATCCCTCCCCACACACTTCCAACCGTCCCCACACATTTTCAGTCCTAATCTTCCCACCTCTGCCCGATTTATTTTTATTATGTCCTATGTTAATTGTACACCCCTCCCACATCAACATTACAACTTCACTATCAACAATCTTCAAATACACCCCCACATTATACAACCTGATATATTTCTCCAGTCACAAACATTCCCACAATTAATCAACTAACAATCAATCTTACAAACCAGCAGCAGCAGTTTGTTTAATATCTCTTCATGTTTATCGATCTCAACATATTGGATCTGGTCTAGTTTCTTATAGTTCATGTTTATCGATCTCAACATATTGGATCTGGTCTAGTTTCTTATAGTTCATGTTTCTATATCAAACATATTGTGTATTTCATTCATTTATCTTATGTTCTATTTATGGTATCTTCTACTACTCAAAATAGCATCAGAGAGAACGGTCGAGAGTAAGCGGGAAAGAGAACGACAACGATATATTTACGGCGGAATCATTGCAGATAAATAAAGAACAATTTTATAATTCATCACCATATCAAGGGAAACTCAGTTTTGGAGACCATTTTCAGCCGAACTTAGATTTGGAAATATCACCTAATCTATCAGTCAGCAACTAAATTAGTTGCTTCTTGTTCCTCCCGTTTGTTTCATGGGCTCGCAAGGGGAGCAAAGAATAGTAACACGGCGAACTACAAAACATGTCGCAAGAGGTGACTGAAGTAAGGCCTGATGGAAACTACCCTAGTAAATAAAAAGTATCTCAGAGATCGGATATAATGGCCTACTTGTAGGCGCATAACTAACACATCATACACCTGTTTTTACACCCCAATCACATACAAATCACAAAGAGTGGTTAACAAGTGGTCGATATGGAGCGTTTGAAGAAGAAGAAGATACGAACCCGTTGTCTTGTTTCCATTGTTGTTCTTGCATAGTATATACTCTTGTATACAAAGTATAAATACTTTCTATACACTTGTATACGCCCATGAGTCCGATATGTGATATATATATATGAAACACGTATCTTACTTCATGCTCATGTATTTCTAGTTATATATATATATATATATATATATATATATATATATATATATATATCTAATATAAAATGTAATATTTCAATGCAAAACTGGCAATTTGATGCTTCTATGTACAGACATATCATATCACCATTAATGCATATTGTATAATAACATTCCTAATTTAGACATTTTAGGACACATTTAGAAACGATCTATTTTGGGAGATACATGATGAATCGGATATTCCCAAGACATTCGTCAATATTATCATTGATCATAGTATCTTATTATCTTAAAAATATTAGTTTGAAATAAAAGCTAATGAACAGGAAATGTTTATCTAGACATGGCGTGTCTTAAGGTCCTAGTACTCGAACTCGAAGTTAATATCTCTCTCTCTTCCTCTCTTGCGTTTTTTTTTACCCAGATTGGAATATATGCCCTCAACTAACTCATGCCAAGTCTTCATATCGCTAGCTATCTCCTGCAACTCCCTCCAGATATTCTTTATATTGTTGATGTCTGCCTCCAAGTCTTGTCTTCATGTATTTCTAGATCTCCCTGTCCTTCACTGTCCCTATGGGTTCCAGGAAGCAGCTATGCTTGCGGAGAAGATGTTTCGAATCAAATGTGACATGTACTGGTATATATGATGACGAATGAGAAATGTGACATGTACTGGTATATATGATGAAGGATGAGAAATGTGACATGTACTGGTATATATGATGAGAAATGTGACATGTACTGGTATATATGATGAGAAAATGGGACATGTACTGGTATATATGATGACGGATGAGAAATGTGACATGTACTGGTATATATGATGAGAAAATGTGACATGTACAGGTATATATGATGACGGATGAGAAATGTGACATGTACTGGTATATATGATGAAGGATGAGAAATGTGACATGTACTGGTATATATGATGAGAAATGTGACATGTACTGGTATATATGATGAGAAAATGTGACATGTACAGGTATATATGATGACGGATGAGAAATGTGACATGTACTGGTATATATGATGAAGGATGAGAAATGTGACATGTACTGGTATATATGATGAGAAATGTGACATGTACTGGTATATATGATGAGAAAATGTGACATGTACAGGTATATATGATGACGGATGAGAAATATGACATGTACTGGTATATATGATGAGAAATGTGACATGTACTGGTATATATGATGAGAAAATGTGACATGTACAGGTATATATGATGACGGATGAGAAATGTGACATGTACTGGTATATATGATGACGGATGAGAAATGTGACATGTACTGGTATATATGATGAGAAATGTGACATGTACTGGTATATATGATGACGGATGAGAAATGTGACATGTACTGGTATATATGATGAGAAATGTGACATGTACTGGTATATATGATGAGAAAATGGGACATGTACTGGTATATATGATGACGGATGAGAAATGTGACATGTACTGGTATATATGATGAGAAATGTGACATGTACTGGTATATATGATGAGAAATGTGACATGTACTGGTATATATGATGACGGATGAGAAATGTGACATGTACTGGTATATATGATGACGGATGAGAAATGTGACATGTACTGGTATATATGATGACGGATGAGAAATGTGACATGTACTGGTATATATGATGAAGGATGAGAAATGTGACATGTACTGGTATATATGATGACGGATGAGAAATGTGACATGTACTGGTATATATGATGACGGATGAGAAATGTGACATGTACTGGTATATATGATGAAGGATGAGAAATGTGACATGTACTGGTATATATGATGAGAAATGTGACATGTACTGGTATATATGATGAGAAAATGGGACATGTACTGGTATATATGATGACGGATGAGAAATGTGACATGTACTGGTATATATGATGAGAAATGTGACATGTACTGGTATATATGATGAGAAATGTGACATGTACTGGTATATATGATGACGGATGAGAAATGTGACATGTACTGGTATATATGATGACGGATGAGAAATGTGACATGTACTGGTATATATGATGACGGATGAGAAATGTGACATGTACTGGTATATATGATGAAGGATGAGAAATGTGACATGTACTGGTATATATGATGACGGATGAGAAATGTGACATGTACTGGTATATATGATGACGGATGAGAAATGTGACATGTACTGGTATATATGATGAAGGATGAGAAATGTGACATGTACTGGTATATATGATGACGGATGAGAAATGTGACATGTACTGGTATATATGATGACGGATGAGAAATGCATATACAAAGTTCACTTCTTCGTTTGTCGTGACTTTTCTACCACGTTGCTGCCCAGCGTCGTGGTTTTCTATTTCTGTTTTCCTCTACTCTAGTGACTCTACTCTAGTGACTCTACTCTAGTGACTCTACTCTAGTGACTCTACTCTAGTGACTCTACTCTAGTGACTCTACTCTAGTGACTCTACTCTAGTGACTCTACTCTAGTGACTCTACTCTAGTGACTCTACTCTAGTGACTCTACTCTAGTGACTCTACTCTAGTGACTCTACTCTAGTGACTCTACTCTAGTGACTTGGGTGATAATTATTTTTGCATTTTGACATAATTTTGCTCTACAATCTAACCATGTTTTTGTATAATCTTTATTTAGCCTTCTTTCTTGATTTTTCTGTTGTAGACGAATATGTATTCAGTAGTGGTTTGTTGCGATATTATTAAGTGACCGAACCAATTCATTCTTTATTTTTCAATGTAACTCAAGCACGCTTTTCTTATGCCAGTGTTGGTGACTGTTGTCTTTTCTGGTGTTATTGGTAACTTCTCACGACATCGCATTTCAGAAGTAGTTATTTAACGATCGCGAGAGAGAGATGTAGTTATTTAACGATCGTGAGAGACAGAGAGATATGTTGTTATTTAACGATCGCACGCGAGAGAGAGAGAGAGAGAGAGATGTAGTTATTTAACGATCGTGAGAGAGAAAGAGAGAGAGAGAGAGATGTAGTTATTTAACGATCGTGAGAGAGAAGAGAGAGAGAGAGAGTGAGTTATTTAACGATCGCGCGAGAGAGAGAGATGTAGTTATTTAACGATCGCGAGAGAGAGAGAGAGAGAGAGAGAGAGAGAGAGAAGTAGTTATTTAACGATCGCGAGAAAAGAGAGAGAAGTTATTAACGAGAGAGAGAGAAGTAGTTATTTAACGATCGAGAGAGAGATGTAGTTATTTAACGATCGAGAAGAGAGAGAGATGTAGTTATTTAACGATCGCGAGGAGAGAGAGAGAGAAAGTAGTTATTTAACGATCGCGAGAGAGAGAGAGAGAGTAGTTATTTAACGATCGCGAGAAAAAGAGAGAGAAGATGTAGTTATTTAACGATCGCGAGAGAGAGAGAGAGATGTAGTTATTTAACGATCGCGAGAGAGAGAGATGTAGTTATTTAACGATCGCGAGAGAGAGAGATGTAGTTATTTAACGATCGCGCGAGAGAGAGATGTAGTTATTTAACGATCGCGAGAAGAGAGATAGTTATTTAACGATCGAGAGAGAGATGTAGTTATTTAACGATCGAGAGAGAGAGAGAGATGAGTTATTTAACGATCGCGAGAGAGAGAGAGAGAGAGAAGTGAAGTAGTTATTTAATGATCGCGAGAGAAAGAGAGAGAGAGAGAGATGTAGTTATTTAATGATCGCGGAGAGAGATGTAGTTATTTAACGATCGCGGAGAGAGAGAGATGTAGTTTTTAACGATTGCAGAGGAGAGAGAGAGAGAGAGAGAGAGAGATGTAGTTATTTAACGATCGCAAAGAGAGAGAGATGTAGTTATTTAACGATCGCGAGAGAGAGAGAGATGTAGTTATTTAACGATCGCACGCGAGAGAAAGAGATGTAGTTATTTAACGATCGCGAGAGAGAGATGTAGTTATTTAACGATCGCACGCGAGAGAGAGAGAGAGAGAGAGATGTAGTTATTTAACGATCGCGAGAGAGAGATGTAGTTATTTAACGATCGCAAGAGAGGGAGATGTAGTTATTTAACGATCGCGAGAGAAAGAGAGAGAGAGAGAATGTAGTTATTTAACGATCGCGAGAAGAGAGAGAATGTAGTTATTTAACGATCGCGAGAGAGAGAGATGTAGTTATTTAACGATCGCGAGAGAGAGAGAGAGATGTAGTTATTTAATGATCGCGCGAGAGAGAGAGATGTAGTTATTTAACGATCGCGAGAGAGAGAGAGATGTAGTTATTTAATGATCGCGAGAGAGAGAGATGTAGTTATTTAACGATCGCGAGAGAGAGAGAGATGTAGTTATTTAATGATCGCGAGAGAGAGATGTAGTTATTTAACGATCGCGCGAGAGAGAGAGAGATGTCGTTATTTAACGATCGCGAGAGAGAGAGAGAGATGTAGTTATTTAACGATCGCGAGAGAGAGAGATGTAGTTATTTAACGATCGCGAGAGAGAGAGATGTAGTTATTTAACGATCGCGAGAGAGAGAGAGATGTAGTTATTTAATGATCGCGAGAGAGATGTAGTTATTTAACGATCGCGCGAGAAAAGAGAGATGTAGTTATTTAACGATCGCGAGAGAGAGAGAGAGAGATGTAGTTATTTAACGATCGCGAGAGAGAGAGAGAGATGTAGTTATTTAACGATCGCGAGAGAGAGAGAGATGTAGTTATTTAACGATCGCGAGAGAGAGAGAGAGAGAGATGTAGTTATTTAACGATCGCGAGAGAGAGAGAGAGATGTAGTTATTTAACGATCGCGAGAGAGAGAGAGATGTAGTTATTTAACGATCGCGAGAGAGAGAGATGTAGTTATTTAACGATCGCGAGAGAGAGAGAGAGAGATGTAGTTATTTAACGATCGCGAGAGAGAGAGAGAGATGTAGTTATTTAATGATCGCGAGAGAGAGAGAGAGATGTAGTTATTTAATGATCGCGAGAGAGAGAGATGTAGTTATTTAACGATCGCGAGAGAGAGAGATAGAGATACGTAGTTATTTAATGATCGCGACAGAGAGAGAGAGATGAGTTATTTAACGATTGCAGAGAGAGAGAGAGAGAGATGTAGTTATTTAACGATCGCGAGAGAGAGAGAGATGTAGTTATTTTGTATGCATCTACATTCAGCAATAAGAACCAAAGACATAAGTACTCAACTTGTTATCAGAGACTGAATGAATTCATTCCGTACATTGTGTATCTAGTGGTTAAGTTAAACAATACTCACTTATTCAATAATTCAGCAGAGTTATTGTTCTTGTTTTTGATCCAATGACATGTAACATTTGCATTGTAAATATCACAGTGTGGCCTCGTGGCGTTTGTGGCTTAGGGGATAGTGACTCGGTCTATTAACCCCGACATTCCGCTTTCGAATCACGCTGTTGACAATTTGGTTGCAAATTGTTTCGCTTGGATTTTACAAAAGGACGATGGCACCACTCGTTGAGAAAGCAATGGCAAACTACTAACAACCAAGCACCACTCGTTGAGAAAGCAATGTCAAACTACTAACAACCAAGCACCACTCGTTGAGAAAGCAATGTCAAACTACTAACAAACAAGCACCACTCGTTGAGAAAGCAATGGCAAACTACTAACAACCAAGCACCACTCGTTGAGAAAGCAATGTCAAACTACTAACAACCAAGCACCACTCGTTGAGAAAGCAATGTCAAACTACTAACAACCAAGCACCACTCGTTGAGAAAGCAATTTCAAACTACTAACAACCAAGCACCACTCGTTGAGAAAGCAATGACAAACTACTAACAACCAAGCACCACTCGTTCAGAAAGCAATGTCAAACTACTAACAACCAAGCACCACTCGTTGAGAAAGCAATGTCAAACTACTAACAACCAAGCACCACTCGTTGAGAAAGCAATGTCAAACTACTAACAAACAAACACCACTCGTTGAGAAAGCAATGGCAAACTATTAACAACCAAGCACCACACGTTGAGAAAGCAATGGTAAACTACTAACAACCAAGCACCACACGTTCAGAAAGCAATGTCAAACTACTAACAAACAAACACCACTCGTTGAGAAAGCAATGTCAAACTACTAACAACCAAGCACCACTCGTTCAGAAAGAAATGTCAAACTACTAACAACCAAACACCACTCGTTCAGAAAGCAATGGCAAACTACTAACAAACAAGCACCACTCGTTGAGAAAGCAATGGCAAACTACTAACAACCAAGCACCACTCGTTGAGAAAGCAATGGCAAACTACTAACAACCAAGCACCACTCGTTCAGAAAGCAATGACAAACTACTAACAAACAAGCACCACTCGTTGAGAAAGCAATGTCAAACTACTAACAACCAAGCACCACTCGTTGAGAAAGCAATGTCAAACTACTAACAAACAAACACCACTCGTTGAGAAAGCAATGGCAAACTACTAACAACCAAGCACCGTTGAAGATGAAACTAAACAAAAGCCCACTCGTTGAAGAATGGCAAACACTAACCAAGCACCACGTTGAAGCAATGAACTACAACACACACCACTCGTTGAAAGATGCACTACTAAAAACCCATCGTTGAAAGCAATGTCAACACTAACAAACAAACCCACTCGTTGAAGCAATGCAACTACTAACAACAACACCACAGTTAGAAAGCAATGCAACTCTAACACCACACCACTCGTTGAAGCAATGCAAACTACTAACAACCACACCACCGTTGAAAGCAATGCAAACTACTAACAACAACACCACTCGTTGAAAGCATGCAAACTACTAACCAAGCCCCCGTTGAAAGCAATGTCAAACTACTAACAAACAACACCCTCGTTGAAAGCAATGCAAACTACTAACAAACAACACCACGTTCAGAAAGCAATGCAAACTACTAACAACAAGCACCACTCGTTAGAAAGCAATTGCAAACTACTAACAACAGCACCACCGTTGAAAGCAATGCAACTACTAACAACAGCACCATGCGTTGAAAGCAATGCAAACTACTAACAACCAAGCACCACACGTTGAGAAAGCAATGGCAAACTACTAACAAACAAACACCACTCGTTGAGAAAGCAATGGCAAACTACTAACAACCAAGCACCACTCGTTGAAAGCAATGGAAACTACTAACAACCAAGCACCACTCGTTGAAAGCAATGCAAACTATAACAACCAGCACCACGTTGAAAGAATGTCAAACTACTAACAACAGCACCACGTTAGAAAGCAATGAAACTACTAACAACCAAGCACACCGTTAAAGAATGCAAACTACTAACAACCAAGCACCACTGTTGAAAGCAATGGCAAACTACTAACAAAACACCACCGTTGAAAGAATGAACTACTAACAACAGCACCACCGTTGAAAATGCAAACTACAACAACCAGCACCACGTTAGAGAACACTACAAAAGACATGTTAAGTAACTAACAAAGCCCACTGTTGAAAATGCAAACTACTAACAACAGCCCACTGTTGAAGCAAGAAACTAAACACACATGTTAAGCATTAAACTACAACACACACCCTGTTGAAGAATAAACTACTAAAAACACCACTCGTTGAAAGCAATGAAACATACACAAGCCCACGTTGAAAGAATGAAACTACAAACCAAGCACCACGTTGAAAGAATGCAAACTACTAACAACCAGCACCGTTAGAAAATGCACTATAAACACCCGTTGAAAGAATGGCAAACTATAACAACCACACACGTTGAGCAATGAACTACTAACAACCACCACTGTTGAAGAATGAAACTACAACAACCCACCGTTAGAACTCAAGCCACTGTTAAAGAAGTAATACTACACTTCAACAATCACACACAAAAGCAATCAACATGACTCTAACAAACCGTTGAAACAATGCAAACTACTAACAACCAAGCACCACTCGTTAGAAAGAATGTCAAACATAACAACCAAGCACCACTCGTTAGAAAGCAATGAAACTACTAACAACTAAGCACCACTCGTTAGAAAGCAATGGAAACTACTAACAACAGCACCACTCGTTAGAAAGCAACAAACTAACAAAACTACACGTTGAAAAATGTAAACTAACAACCAGCACCACCGTTAGAAAGAAATGAAAACTACTAACAACCAAGCACCACTCGTTGAAAAGCAATGTAAACACAACAACCAAGCACCACTCGTGAAAGCAATGCAAACTACTAACAACCAAGCACCACTCGTTCAGAAAGCAATGACAAACACTAACAAAGCACCACTCGTTAGAAAGCAATGCAAACTACTAAACAAGCACCACTCGTTGAAAAGCAATGCAAACTACTAACAACAAGCACCACCTTCAGAAAGCAATGCAAACTACTAACAACCAAGCACCACTCGTTGAAAAGCAATGTCAAACTACTAACAACCAACACCATTGAGAAAGCAATGACAAACTACTAACAACCAAGCACCACTGTTGAAAGCAATGCAAACTACTAACAACCAAGCACCACGTTAGAAAGCATGAAATACAACAACCAAGCACCACCGTTAGAAAGCAATGCAAACTACTAACAACCAAGCACCACGTTAGAAAGCAATGACAAACTACTAACAACCAAGCACCACTCGTTAGAAAGCAATGGCAAACTACTAACAACCAACACCACTCGTTGAGAAAGCAATGACAAACTACTAACAACCAAGCACCACTCGTTGAGAAAGCAATGGCAAACTACTAACAACCAAGCACCACTCGTTGAGAAAGCAATGACAAACTACTAACAACCAAGCACCACTCGTTGAGAAAGCAATGGCAAACTACTAACAACCAAGCACCACTGGTTCAGAAAGCAATGACAAACTACTAACAACCAAGCACCACTCGTTGAGAAAGCAATGACAAACTACTAACAACCAAGCACCACTCGTTGAGAAAGCAATGGCAAACTACTAACAACCAAGCACCACTGGTTCAGAAAGCAATGGCAAACTACTAACAAACAGCGTTAAAAAGCTGGGGTGGATTCGTAAAGTCATGTAAATGATTTGCAATTAACTTGATTAAATAGCACAATAGAGTATGTGATGTCTGTGGATTGTCTTACGGATAGGAGCGGGAATTAAACTGCTTTAGCGCTAGGGAACGCTGTCCTGCTCAATGATCTAGCTATCTATTCTCTAATCCTGTTTTGCCTAACATCATTAGATCTAAAAAGTATGCATCTGGAGCCATCCTCGCTATGCGCCTTATCTTTCTTTCATTTCTCCAGTCCTGATTTGTCTAACAGCTTACGGATAAGAAATTTCTAGAATGGGCTTTTGTGTGCGTTTCATAAACAGTGTCTTTCGTCGACTCTATTATCTCTGAGGTCCACTGCTCAATGATACATCAGCAAAAGTAGGGTTCACTGTGATCCTTCCCCGCCATCGCTTTGCCTGTTGTTTATAGATACGGGTCTAAAGTGTCTAAAAACAAATGATTGACTTCATTGTACCGGGTTTTTCAGTATGGCTCGGTACGTCTTCGGGGAAATGGCATCTGCCGAGAGAAATGCACACATATCACGAGCTTTGTAGCTCCGGCAACAATCCTAGAGATGTCCGGGAAAAACGCACTTGTGAACAGAACGGCGGGGGTCTGCATTCAAACCCACGACTCTCGGAACGCATTGTAGCGGCGTAACCGCATAGATCACCTGTTATACTTTACTCTAATTATGAGTTCAAGTATTCAAGACGAGAAGACAATCACGTCCTGAGTCACTCCGCCTCTGCGATGGGTATCATTTTTTAAACAAACTGGGCAAATTGATTCTCTATCTTCAGATTTATTCTGTTTCATTCTATATTCTTTCCAACTACAGATCGTGCGTCCATATTGTACATTTGGTCATACATTTCTACAGACATGCTACAGACCAGTTAGATTTTACCACAAATAAGATATCCCATTTGAAATTATCCTGTCTACTGAGTTGTACAGTCGTATGGGTATGACATGTACTACTGAGTTGTACAGTCGTATGGGGATGACATTTAACAAGGCAGTGGAAAAACATATATGTGCTTTTGAATATAAATGTTACAGAAGAATCCTCCGTATGTCATGGGCAGAGAAGAGAACAAATAGATCTATCCAGAAAGAACTCCAAATCAATGAAAACTCTATGATGCTACCAATAAGAATGAGAAAATGAAAGTCTTGTGAACATATAAAGAGACACAAAGAGCTGGAGAAGATCATCATGCAAGAAGGCATCCCGGCAACGAAAAGATGATGAATACCACGGAGAAGATGTATTTCTGGATGGAACTGATGGTTTAAGCATGACGGCTGCAGAGGCGGAACATCTAGCCTATGGGATAGAAAAATTCTGAAGGACTGTTAAGATGGCAAAGTTCTGCCCATGACAAGCTATTTGATGATGTTGATGATGAAGGGAGGGTCCATATCTGATCGGTCATTTGGTAAACTACCACATCTAGTTCATGCTCATCTAATACTACCCAAAAAACAAAACATAACAAAACTGCTATATTTTTCGTGACAAGACAAATGTATCTTCTTGTTCTACGTTCATATGTCATTGAGAATACTAGATCAACACGTTTGTCTGTCTCAAGAAGAAAGTATGCAATCTTGTCTTGATCTCCAGGCGACATCATCGTTAAGTCTCGGCTTGTTTTTACTCAATTCTAGACCAATTCTTAACGATAGATCTCATTTTTGCATGTCTATATTCATGTGTGTGTGTGTGTGGGTGTGTGTGTGTGTGCCTTGTGTGTGTGCGTGTAAGCGTGTCTGTTTTATTTCGATTTCCTTGTCATAGCTGACAGAATCCATGTTCGACAGATCATTTTGACATTTATGTACGTTAGAAAATCTCCAAAGAAAATGCTATATTCCTAAATTATTTCATTGCCGTTTATGTTAATTCGTCAATCATTATACGGACATTTATGTTAATTCGTCAATCATTATACGGACATTTATGTTAATTCGTCAATCATTATACGGACATTTATGTTAATTCGTCAATCATTATACGGACATTTATGTTAATTCGTCAATCATTATACGGACATTTATGTTAATTCGTCAATCATTATACGGACATTTATGTATGTTCTTCAATCATTATACGGACATTTATGTTAATTCGTCAATCATTATACGGACATTTATGTTAATTCGTCAATCATTATACGGACATTTATGTTAATTCTTCAATCATTATACGGACATTTATGTTAATTCGTCAATCATTATACGGACATTTATGTTAATTCGTCAATCATTATACGGACATTTATGTTAATTCTTCAATCATTATACGGACATTTATGTTAATTCTTCAATCATTATACGGACATTTATGTTAATTCGTCAATCATTATACGGACATTTATGTTAATTCTTCAATCATTATACGGACATTTATGTTAATTCGTCAATCATTATACGGACATTTATGTTAATTCGTCAATCATTATACGGACATTTATGTTAATTCGTCAATCATTATACGGACATTTATGTTAATTCGTCAATCATTATACGGACATTTATGTTAATTCGTCAATCATTATACGGACATTTATGTTAATTCGTCAATCATTATACGGACATTTATGTTAATTCGTCAATCATTATACGGACATTTATGTTAATTCTTCAATCATTATACGGACATTTATGTTAATTCTTCAATCATTATACGGACATTTATGTTAATTCTTCAATCATTATACGGACATTTATGTTAATTCGTCAATCATTATCGGACATTTATTTAAATTGTCACTTTTATATGGTATGATTTCTTCAATTATTATATTGACGTTTATGTATATTCTTCAGTAATTGTTATGATGCAACAATTAATGATGTGACTATATTCTTCAGTTATTAATGCAACAATTAATGATGTGATTATATTCTTCAGTTATTGATGCAACAATTAATGATGTGATTATATTCTTCAGTTATTGATGCAACAATTAATGATGTGATTATATTCTTCAGTTATTGATGCAACAATTAAGGATGTGACTATATTGCTCAGTTATTGATGCAACAATTAATGATGTGATTATATTCTTCAGTTATTGATGCAACAATTAAGGATGTGACTATATTGCTCAGTTATTGATGTAACAATTAATGATGTGATTATATTGCTCAGTTATTGATGCAACAATTAATGATGTAACTATATTCTTCAGTTATTGATGCAACAATTAATGATGTAACTATATTCTTCAGTTATTGATGTAACAATTAATGATGTAACTATATTCTTCAGTTAGTGATGTAACAATTAATGATGTGACTATATTCTTCAGTTATTGCTGTAACAATTAATGATGTAACTATATTCTTCAGTTATTGATGCAACAATTAATGATGTGTCTATATTCTTCAGTTATTGATGTAACAATTAATGATGTGTCTATATTCTTCAGTTATTGATGTAACAATTAATGATGTGTCTATATTCTTCAGTTATCGATGTAACAATTAATGATGTGACTATATTGCTCAGTTATTGATGTCACAATTCATGATGTGACTATATTGCTCAGTTATTGCTACCATTATTAAGCATAGGACTGTGCAAGTAACATTTAAAGAACCCGTTTTCTTGTCATGTTGTATATTTTAGAAAACAGTATATAAGTCCATATTTTCATTTCTCTCTCTCTCGCGATCGTTCTAAACCGTTTTTATCATTCTATTGTGATATATAAACAGCCAAACATCAGAACAGGATGTACGTGCACAGCCTTCAGTACCAATTAGAGCTCAAGTGCTTATCTTTCGTTGGCGTGTTCGGTTTCAACCAGCGTTTACTGGGTTTGCTCTCCGTTAGCCTTTTGTTGTCCCCAGCCAAAACCCACAAGGTTGTTATTGTGTTTCAGGGCAGCGACCCGTAGACGACCTGCCCTCCCAGGATGATGAGCGTCTTCTGCCCAGCTATACCAGTCTTGTTCATGAACTGCTTGGTTTGCCTACCGTCCAGTTTTGTGTACGGATTTGATTGTCCCCAATCAACTACTAGGCAGCAGTAGTTCCCTGCGAGCGGAAACGCGCACTGACTTTACCTTTGTTGGGCTTTCCAGTTGTTCTGCACACTCGGGTGGTCCGCACACCCTCTTGCCTGGCGCGCATGCTGTGCCTGCCGCTGCCGTGCCTACCGCTGCCGTGTCTGCCGCTGCCATGCCCGCTGCTGCCGTGTCTAGCGTGACTACCTTTGCATCTCTACTTGCCCCAGAGTAGCTCTCCCACGGCACCTACCCTCTTAGCCAGACCGGAACTTCCGTCTGTTACCAGGGTCACCACGTGGAGGTGAGGACAGGGGATTAGTGCCAGCTCACTAATCTGGCCCGCCGTTGTTTCCTTGCGCCTTTGACCCCATATTTTCATTTAACCAGTAGCGACACAACAATGGACGATGTTACCAACATCATGTCGGTTGCCCTTGGATCCCACTATTTATATGGTAGTGATTTGAGACTGGACTGACTTGAGAAACTTTATGGTTGAAAATAATCCCACTTATCCTGGTACGTCGATCCTGGGACCCTACGACTATGAAACAAGTGCACTAACTACTGCAATATCCCGTCTGTCATACTGTATAATTGACCTTGTTACCAAGTTATTGCAGCACCAAGTACGTTTGTGACTTGTGTTCTTCAGTTATTGCTGTGACCATTACCCCAACGTTGTGTTAGTTTCAAAGTTATATCGACATATCTCTTTATTAGTAAATTGATCCTCACCAGCATTTCCATCAGATCACATTATTAAGGGATACGCTGTCGAACACTATGCACGCGGGCACCATGGCGCCCGTCTGCTGCATCCTGGCGCTCTAATTTACTAATTGCAGGGAAAAAAAAATTATTTAATGATAGCAAAATATTTCAGTTTTTCCATAAGCGCAATATGTTTTTTTTTATGTAAACGTTTCTTCTTCACCATTCGCCCCTATGGGAAGCATAGATCCGCAACCAAGGCCTTCCAAGTCCTCATATCCAAGGCCATCCTTTCCACATCTCTCCATTCTCTCCCCATTTTCTCCCCATTTTCTTGTATTCCGTCTCCAACTCCCGTCTCCAGGTGTTCCTGGGTCTTCTCCTACCTCTATTGCCCTGGGGGTTCCATCGGAGAGTCTGTCTTGTGATGCTGTTAGGGGGTTTCCTCAGTGTGCCCTATCCATCGCCACCTTCTGGTCCTTATCTCTTGTTCCACCTGTCGTTGCCCTGTTCTATCCCAAAGTTCTCTGTTTGTAAATGTAAACGTTCAGTGATGATTAAATATTTAGCTGTTACAATTTATTTAAATTAATGTTACTATTACTACCACTTTAGCATCTGTGTTTTACCAGGACTCACATGGGGAGTAAAGAATTGTAACACTGCGACCTACAAGGCATCTTGTAAGAGGCGATTCCCGTGGGTGTGGAGGGATGGACGCTACCCTAGTAAATAAAAACCGTCGCAGAAATCCGATGTGCTGGCCTACTTGTAGACGCATAACTGGCACAACGTACAGCCACTCTTGGGCTCAGATCATATACACATCACAAAGAGTGGTTTAACATGTTGTCGTTATGAAGCGTTCGAAGAATACGACTTTAGTATTTATTATTATTATTATTATTATGATTATTATTATTATTATTATGATTATGATTATGATGATTATTATTATTACTATTATTACTATTACTACTACTACTACTACTGCTGCTGCTGCTGCTGCTGCCGCCGCCGCCGCCGCCGCTGCTGCTGCTGCTGCTGCTATGGTTACCACATTGCACCCGCGCCTTGACAGTTTGTAGTCAAATGCGTCCCAATATATAAAAACGCTGGACAGGACAGCACTGTTTAAGGTTGGTTTTTTTCCCGATCCAGAAGCACTTGAACTTTCAGCGCTTCGGCTCAGTGCCACGAACACCGTAAATCTGGAGAACCTGTGGCTATTCTGCGAGCCCGCTGAATTGAACCGCACTCACAGGAGGCTTGTTACCCGTCGTCCAACGCGTTACGAACACGTAGGACAGGCGAACATTTAAGGGTATTAAGAACTACCCTCTTCCCTGTGTGTGTGAACAGATATATCCACTTGTGATTCTGTCCAAATTGTCCAATCATTTGTCCAGTTTTTTTTCTCTCAACAAGTGTCCAGTTCACGCGATGTGTGCCACCATTTTTGTCTGGATCTAGTGTCATTAACACTGTTCTTATTTCTTCTCTTTAAAGAAAATGATTGATCGATTCTGTAGCTGGAAAGTAATGGCTTGTTTGAAAAAAATCTTCAGAAATCTCATCAAGTCAAATTAAAGTCCATTGATATCTTCTATACTTAAGACGGTGCTATTTTTACCTTACTACCAGCATTTGCTTCACAAATAGCCATCGCTTAGCCAAATCTGTCTATACCTTTTTTCTGATCATAATGCGGGTACATTATGGCAAAGCTATTTACGGATTAAATAGATTAATAACTAATTTTTGTAAAACATTATTCATTTGCTAATGAGCAGGCTCACCACGGCATGTGACCCTCTAGAAAATGGCAGGCGCCGTAGAGTTTAATGTGTTCGTTATTTTTTTCTCTTCATTTCATGGGCTTACGAACCTCTTGCAAATTCCTAATTAGTTGTATTTTACAATCTGAATTGAAGTGGTCGTTGCTTTTACTTATTTTCTTTCTATATTTGATCTGGGATGGAATCTGAGTTTTCCTTTTCATGAACATACCACACGAGGATTTGTTAGCATGAGTTCATAGAAAAGATAATACATGAAAATAAACTCATTTAACACGTGTGTCCCTGCCCGGCATATCGTAAAGAGGTCGGTACAGGGGCTGGCTATCTCACCCACGTATAAAAAATAAGTCAACATCTTCAATAAACATGGAAAACATAACTATAAGAAATAACATGAGGATAGGTAAAACATGGAAAGTTAAACTATAAGAAATAACATGAGGATAGGTAAAACATGGAAAGTTAAACTATAAGAAATAACTTGAGGATAGGTAAAACATGGAAAGTTAAACTATAAGAAATAACATGAGGATAGGTAAAACATGGAAAGTTAAACTATAATAAATAACTTGAGGATAGGTAAAACATGGAAAGTTAAACTATAAGAAATAACTTGAGGATAGGTAAAACATGGAAAGTTAAACTATAAGAAATAACATGAGGATAGGTAAAACATGGAAAGTTAAATTATAAGAAATAACATGAGGATAGGTAAAACATGGAAAGTTAAACTATAAGAAATAACTTAAGAATAGGTAAAACATGGAAAGTATAACTAAGAAATAACTTGAGGATAGGTAAAACATGGAAAGTTAAACTATAAGAAATAACTTGAGGATAGGTAAAACATGGAAAGTTAAATTATAAGAAATAACATGAGGATAGGTAAAACATGGAAAGTTAAACTATAAGAAATAACTTAAGAATAGGTAAAACATGGAAAGTATAACTAAGAAATAACTTGAGGATAGGTAAAACATGGAAAGTTAAACTATAAGAAATAACTTGAGGATAGGTAAAACATGGAAAGTTAAACTATAAGAAATAACTTGAGGATAGGTAAAACATGGAAAGTTAAACTATAAGAAATAAAATGAGGATAGGTAAAACATGGAAAGTTAAACTATAAGAAATAACATGAGGATAGGTAAAACATGGAAAGTTAAACTATAAGAAATAACATGAGGATAGGTAAAACATGGAAAGTTAAACTATAAGAAATAACTTGAGGATAGGTAAAACATGGAAAGTTAAACTATAAGAAATAACTTGAGGATAGGTAAAACATGGAAAGTTAAACTATAAGAAATAACATGAGGATAGGTAAAACATGGAAATTTAAACTATAAGAAATAACATGAGGATAGGTAAAACATGGAAAGTATAACTAAGAAATAACATGAGGATAGGTAAAACATGGAAAGTTAAACTATAAGAAATAACTTGAGGATAGGTAAAACATGGAAAGCATTGGAAGGGATGACAGGAAAGAGCTGGAAGAAGTTTGTTGAAGATATGTACTCAGTTGGGAGTTGAAAGGTGAAGAAACACATTTAAAATGTGTAATACTATAGGCTTTATGTTCTTATATGCGATCGATAATACTATGTGCTTTATGTTCTTATATACCATCGATAATACTATGTGCTTTATGTTCTTATATACCATCGACGTTATGGTACATTGGGAATTTTCTTGCGTGCTCAGTCCTCCACTGCTGCATCCATCCTTAAGTACATGTGCTCACCGTCGGGTCGGGGCATTATTTGCAAGAAAGACAGCACCCTCGTTACCGTGCACTCTAGCATGTCCAGGAGTGTACAGCTAAGTGATTTTCTTGAGATGTGATCTCCGAATGTTGTCCACCCATTCCAGGCGCAGACTATGAGCGTTTGTGGCTCGATCACAACCCAAGAATACATGGTTCAAACTCTGCGGCAGACAGTTCGGAAGTAGATTTATTCCCGTGTACTTTTGCTCCAGAGAACAGTCAATTAAAAGAAATGTGT
The DNA here is from genome assembly GCA_020796225.1 of Arion vulgaris. Taxonomy (NCBI): domain Eukaryota; kingdom Metazoa; phylum Mollusca; class Gastropoda; order Stylommatophora; family Arionidae; genus Arion; species Arion vulgaris. The sequence goes on along the minus strand of CM036762.1, from coordinate 33,921,380 downwards.
ATCTATATCAAGTTTAGTTTATCTATATCAAGTCTAGTGTATCTATATCAAGTTTAGTTTATCTATATCAAGTTTAGTTTATCTATATCAAGTCTAGTGTATCTATATCAAGTTTAGTTTATCTATATCAAGTCTAGTGTATCTATATCAAGTCTAGTGTATCTATATCAAGTTTAGTTTATCTATATCAAGTCTAGTGTATCTTTATCAAGTCTAGTGTATCTATATCAAGTCTAGTGTATCTATATCAAGTTTAGTGTATCTATATCAAGTCTGGTGTATCTGTAACAAATCTGGTGTATCTGTATCAAATTTGGTGTATCTATATCTAATTTAGAAAAATTACATACTTTGGTCACATCAAGCGTCACGATGGCCTGGAAAGAACAATATATAGAGGACAGGGTCCCAGGACGCAGAGGCAGAGGCAGACCAAGAAGAAGATGGCTACAAGATATTAAAGAAACCATGAACATAACCATCGACGAAGTGGGTGAACTGGCTAGAGACAGAGTGAATTTCAGATGTGCTGCAAAGAGAGCAACGTCCTATAAAGGATACGCACCTTGATGATGATATCAAGTTTAGTGTATCTATATCACGTTTAGTGTATCTATATCAATTTTAGTGTATCTATATCAAGTCTGGTGTATCTATATCAAGTTTGGTGTATCTATATCAATTTTAGTGTATCTATATCAAGTTTGGTGTGTCTATATCAAGTTTGGTGTATTTATATCAAGTATAGTGTATCTATATCAAGTTTAGTGTGTCTGTATCAAATCTGGTGTATCTACATCATGTCTAGTGTATTTATATCAAGTTTGGTGTATCTACATCAAGGCTAGTGTATCTATATCAAGTCTGGTGTATCTACATCATGTCTAGTGTATCTATATCAAGTTTGGTGTATCTATATCAATTCTAGTTTATCTATATCAAGTCTAGATTATCTATATCAAGTTTAGTGTATCTATATCAAGTTTAGTGTATCTATATCAATTCTAGTTTATCTATATCAAGTCTAGTGTATCTATATCAAGTTTAGTGTATCTATATCAAGTTTAGTGTATCTATATCAAGTTTAGTGTATCTATATCAAGTCATATCAAGTCTGGTGTATCTATATCAATTCTAGTGTATCTATATCAAGTTCGGTGTGTCTATATCAAGTGTGGTGTATCTATATCAAGTATGAAAATGAAAATCGTGGCATATCCCAAAGGACGTAGCCATCAACCACAGTAAACAAGTCGTTGATTTTCTAGGCACCACTTATACGTTCAGTAGTTTGCCATTGCTTTCTGAACGGGTGGCGCCATCGTCCTTTTGTTAAAATCAACGGAAACAAGTCCGCAGCGTGATTTGAACTCAGAACGTCGGGGTTAATAGACAGAGTCACTAACCCCTAGGCCACAGACGCCACTATATCAAGTATAGTGTATCTATATCAAATATAGTGTATCTATATCAAGTTTAGTGTATCTATATCAAGTTTGGTGTGTCTATATCAAGTCTGGTGTATCTACATCATGTCTAGTGTATCTATATCAAGTTTGGTGTATCTATGTCAATTCTAGGTTATCTATATCAAGTCTAGTTTATCTATATCAAGTTTAGTGTTTCTATATCAAGTCTAGTGTATCTATATCAAGTTTGGTGTATCTATATCAAGTCTAGTTTATCTACATCGTTTGGTTTATGTAAGTAAAGATTGAATCCAAATATAGATGGAAAGAATGAAATAAGCTGTCATGAAAAAGACAATGGTCTAAATACAAAGAAAATATTTTAAATATGGATGATTAGAGAGACAGAACTGGCAAGGAATAGAAATGATTTCTGTCTAGTTACATGCAATCCACGTTGTCGAGGTAACGCATAATCTAATACAACTTTAATATCTTTACAGCAGTTTGAAAGGTTCCAAATTGGGATTTTTCAGTTTTTATTGTTTCTGTCTTGTCAGCAAAAACTGATTGTTAAGTTGTTTGCCAAGATATTTCACAGTCGAGGTGACCAGATCATGGAAATATGTGAAGGGAAAAATTGGTGGATGAGCAAATTTGTTTGCATTTTGGTGTTTAGCAAACGTTCTTGTTTGATTACTTTCATATTAAGTTGTGAATTCTAATCTTCTATAGCTGTTTTCTGACAGATTGAGTTAAGGATGTTAATCTCCCATCAATGTTTCTTTTCCAGCCTACCCTCTTCCCTTTGATAGCGTTTGTTATGTACAGCTTTCTAGTTTGATCTTGATGCTTTCATCAAGTAATGCTCATTAGCCGTTGAGAAGATTTGATCCATAATAGCGTGGTTAGATTAATCAAGGAGAACGTTCTTCTGAAATATGTGCGCGGGCGAGCGTGTGTGTGTGTGCGCGTGTGTATATATGTGCGTGTGTGTGTGTGTGATACACTAGTGAATATGTCATCATCATCATCATCATCAGGTGCCGTCTCCACATCGAAGGTTGGCTGCAATGAATCTCCAACATCCTCTGTCTTTCGCCTTGGTGTTGCACACTACCAGACTGTAACCTATCCATTTCTTAAAGTGAATATATCACAGTGATTAATATTGTACAAGATGTATGTGTGCGGGGGAATCTTTGTATAAACATCAAATAAGGGAATCTTTGTATAAACATCAAATAACAAGTTTATGCGGGGAACCCGGGTTCAATTCTCGGTAAGGCCAATAAGTTTATTTCTGTCGAGGGCATAAAGAAAACATCCTAAAGTGAATAGCTTCGCAGCGACTGCACTAGCCATGCGGTCGCTAAAGTCCACAGACTCATGTCCCTGTCGACATACCCCGCCCAAAAAGTGGTATTACTGGCCGTAAAGACAATGAAATATATCTCTCTATCTATTGGTATCATTCCATACATATCTCTATTCGTAGCTATCTATCACCCCCAGTTTGTGCCTCTATCTCTCTCTCTATATCTCTTATCACTTGTATCTCTCTCTCTCGCTCGTTCTGTCTCCTTCTCTTTATGTCTCAATCTACGTATGTGTTTATAATTGCTTAGTGTTCACGTCCACAGCTGACCTAATAATCATCTCACGTCTATCGCAATTAACATGAATCAGTTATACACGAGTATGCTATATTTGTTGAAGCATTACTTTCACTAACTCTTCTCATCACTCTCCTATCTTTTAATAACCGATTTCCTTGAAGATATTTCATCGTTATTTATCATCTAAAACGTTTACTCCTCTCACGCGTGACCCACCTTGTGCACTTGAGCACAACGACCGTGACGTGTCTCTTTACGCTACACTCATTTATTATTAGATTCTTGCTGTGTTACACTTAACCTCACGTACACGCTTTGTAGAGCACGTTTAATAGAGCACGTTTAATATAGCACATTTATAGAACATGTTTATAGATCATGTGTATGCCTTGCGCTATTGTTCACACTTCAACAGGACACGATTGTCCTAGGCACAACATGTTAGTATACTTTGCATAAACAGATCACCTTTTTATTCAATATTTTTTGTTACATCAGCTATCTCTTTTCGCGTCTCGCATACTATTTTAATATGTGTTCTCTCTCTCTCTCTCTCTCTGTCTTTTAAACCCGAATTGGGGTATATGCCCTCAACGAACTCCTGCTAAGTCTTCCTATCTCTAGCTATCTCCTGCAACTCCCCCAACTCTTCTTTATATTGTTGATCTCCACCTCTAAATCTCGTCTCCATGTATTTTTAGGCCTTCCTTTCTTTCGTGTCCCTGTGGTTTTCAGGAAAGGACCCTTCTTGTTATATTCCTTTCTGGTTTTTCTCAAAGTGTGTCCTTTTCCAGCGCCAGCACCTTTATTTAACCTCTTGGTTCACTGTAATATGTCTTGTTGTCTCTCCATAAGTTCCTCAGTTGTGACCCTATCATACCATCTCAGTCCCTCTATTCTGCGCAGACTCAAACTGTGTTATTCTATGTTATTGTCATGGATGTCCACATTGCATATTTTGTATGTACCATCTCATTTAGATGTTGTTTTTATATCTACATGCGTTGAACCGAATGATAATGTGCTCATTCTCCGTACCGTACAATACTTATGCCCATCCACTGTTACATAGTAAACACATTCTCATTTCCCTGTGATAAATAGCTCATACTCTGTACCGTACGACAATTATCTCACGCATTGTATCATACGATCATCAGAATATTGACTTTATTATATGATACTAGTCATGCTTACTCCATCATATCTCACGCATTGTATCATACGATCATCAGAATATTGACTTTATTATAGGATACTAGTCATGCTTACTCCATCATATCTCACGCATTGTATCATACGATCATCAGAATATTGACTTTATTATAGGATACTAGTCATGCTTACTCCATCATATCTCACGCATTGTATCATACGATCATCAGAATATTGACTTTATTATAGGATACTAGTCATGCTTACTCCATCATACAATACTTAACCCAGGCATCTTACCGTAAGATATTGAACCGATTCAATGTGACTTACGATAATGAAGACATTAAGTGTTATCTACGGTATTGAGTCTATTCACTGTAGCATACGATACTAAACCAAAAATATATTCTTCTTCTATTCCAACATTGTTCCTGAGTTGAGTTGTTGGGGAAGTTAGATGTAATGAATTTATGTGCGTCTTGTCTAATGCGCTTTATTAGTTCGTAAGCATTTCTCTAATGTTGTTCTTGATGCTGTCACTCCATTTTTTAAAATTTGGTCTTCTTGTTGCTCTGTATTCAATATAATTTTTTTAGAGTGTGGCTGTCTGTGGTAGACGATACGAGGGCATTCTTGTCAGGTGGCCAAACAATTTAATCATACAACCAAACCTAATTTGACTGAATTAAATGTATGCAAGCCCGAAGCATCCAATGTAAAAACAAAATACTGAATATTCATGTGAAAAATAGTCAATATGATCGTTGGTCTCTGACTGACGTTACGTGGAAGAAATGTTTATTGTTAATTTGAGGATCATCTTTATTGCACATCGGACATGTCCATATTTGCTCCGATCTCATCCCAAGCATGTATCTCAGTGTTATCAGTTATCAGAGGACTATCATCATAGCACTCCAGACATGTCCATATGTGCTCCAATCTCCGCCTCAGCAAATCCAGCAGCGTCCATCTGCCCAACACACCAGTCCGATGTTGATTAATCAGTCTCTTTGCATAGTTGGTATGCCGTTCTTTACGGGCTGCACCATTCTTGACACCCATCTCTCTCAATCTGGTCAGCGAGTGTGTTTATGCTAACAACTCCCGTGCTGTGTTGATTGATGTATCTACTGGGTTTTCTCTTGTGGTTTTCCCGTCTTGTCGCACCTATCGGTATGCACAACTTGCGCAACCGAGATAGAGAATACCCTTTATCTTCTTCGTTGAAATCTTCAGAGCGTATGTTTTCTCTGAGAACGTTGATGATGTCGCTTTTGTCCATAGAAGACCCATTCTCTCAATCGTAGCATGTGGAAAAACATGTAGGTAGAATGACAGGCAGGTAGGTAGGTAAATAGGTAAGCCGGTAGGTAGATAGGTAGGTAAGTATGTAGGTAAACTGGCGTGCAGGTAGGTAAGTAGGTAGGTAGACTGTCAGGCAGGTAGGTACGCAGAATCAGTAACTTCAAGAAAAGGGTACGTGTATTTGGAAACAAGTCGAAAATTTTCACGATTTCATTGCAAACCTTAATCTAATGTTCAGTCAGGTTAAATGAGGCGAAACTTGCTAACTTATCATCGCTTAAAAGTGTTTTAACTTGCTAAATACAGTTCTGCAAAACTTAACACAAGTACTTGACACAAGTTCTCATGTTAAAAATGAATTTCACAGACTGTCAATCGTTTTGTCTGAGATGTAGAAATGTATTCAGCTTTCTTGGAATGTCAATGAATTATCCATGTCTGAAATGTGTTGATAGAAAACTGTTTTCAATGGTTTGTTCAACCTGTCTGCGCGAATCGACATGTTCAACCGTAACTTACCTCAAATTCAAATACAGAGCCAGCCTGGTAGATCTTAACTTGGAGATTGAGTTAATGTGGGAATTGTTTTCAAAGTTGAACTATCATTTTAGAAGCTTTTTCGATGCAAAATATTTTCAAATCTCTTGTGACGGAAGAATTAAAAATTAAAGAATTATATATGTTCATTCAATCGTGTGGTTAGTATTCCAAATATGTGACCAAATATGAAAATAGTTTGCCATCTTTAATTTAGTTCAGCTGTTCCCAAACTTGACATTACTGGGGACCCCTTTTTCAATACATTTTGCAGCCGTGAACCCCAAATATATATCTCTATATATATGAACATATTCTAACGATGGAGTTAATATTACAACACACCAGCAACAGTCAAGCTGGTTCCAATTTTTCAGACCGCGGGAAATTTTTAATCAGCTTTCACTTTGTCCTGTCAGACATTTAGACTCCGGTCTGATCTCGGTCCCATGATTTCGCAACACAACTAGTTTATCACTGTTTTATATATGTTTCTAAAATTTATGTTTTGTTCGAAATGTCAAAGACCATAATATTTTTCAAGCTCTTAAGGATCCCCTGTGAGTACTTTGCGACCCTGGGGCCCACAGGCCCCAGTTTGTGAAACGCTGCTCTAGATAAATAAACAAGATGTTTTCAAACGGAGTGTGATTATTTCAACTAAGCTCTTCTGGTGAATATTTTCAAATGTTAATTGTTTAAATTACGCATGTATGAAGGAGATATTATTAAATATATCAATAATTACACTAGACATATAAAGGAGATATTATTATATATATAAATAATTACACTAGACATATAAAGGAGATATTATTAAATATATAAATATTTACACTAGACATATAAAGGAGATATTGTTAAATATATAAATAATTACACTAGACATATAAAGGAGATATTATTATATATATATATATATATAAATATTTACACTAGACATATAAAGGAGATATGATTATATATATCAATATTTACACTAGACATATAAAGGAGATATTATTAAATATATAAATAATTACACTAGACATATAAAGGAGATATTATTATATATATCAATATTTACACTAGACATATAAAGGAGATATTATTAAATATATAAATAATTACACTAGACATATAAAGGTGATATTATTAAATATATAAATAATTACACTAGACATATAAAGGAGATATTATTAAATATATAAATAATTACACTAGACATATAAAGGAGATATTATTAAATATAAAGGTACAAGGAAGCAACGATGTGTACTAAACTAGTGATGTAGATATAAATGTACAAGAAATGATGTATACTAAACTAGTGATGTAGATATAAATGTACACGGAAGAAACGATGTAATACTAAACTAGTGTTGTATATATAAATGTTTTTAATAGCCGTCCATCGCAAGCGATGATGACAACAATCTCAGACGTGTACTGTTGCACCTCTCTGGTGTGTGCGGAGGTGACTGTAGAGTCCAATCCTAGAACAGAATCCCTGACCACAGGTGGGGCATACATGATCAAGGTTAGACATGTGCGTGTTGTGTGCTCTGTCTTTTCGCGCTGCTCGTTTTCTCTGTGACTCAACAATACGATGATTCTCAGCTATTCGGGTTCCTCTTTTGTTGTTACAGCGCCACATTTGGCGATCTTGCGCAAGGGATTCCCAGCACGTATTGTCTATATCGAAGAAGGTAGAAGGTATTGTCTGTATCGAAGAAGATATAAATGTACACGGAAGAAACGATGTAATAATAAACTAGTGTTGTACCCGTAAAGATCGTGTGTGTAAAACGTAGTTGTATTCGCTTTAAATGTCAGATTCACGAACTGTATTATATTTCTTACATTTGCCAGGACGATCAGTTGACCTAATCGAACGTATGAGATAAATGTGGTTCTAGTTCGCAATTTTGTGGTTAATTCTTTCTGTCTTCTGTAACAGATACGGACGTAGTAATGCACTAGAGCATGGCACAGATCCGTTAATCTTAAGCAAGATGTTTTAGCACTAACATATTTCATTTATAAAAATCATGTCGGTTCGGTAAGTAAACTTGAAACTATTAATTCCCATCGTTTCAATGTCCTTCACATTACTAAAAAAAATATAAGTTGGACGTAAGTTATTCAAAATAAATTGCCTTGATACAGTACATAGATTGTTACATACGTTATGTGATGTTTGATTACTTGTATTATTTTACTAAGAATATGATTATTTCTTCACTAGGAACAGACACAAAACAGTGAACACGCCGTTACTTGTATTATTTTACTAAGAATATGATTATTTCTTCACTAGGAACAGACACAAAACAGTGAACACGCCGTTACTTGTATTATTTAACTAATAATGTGATTATTTATTCACTAGGAACAGGCACAAAACAGTGAACACTTATGGGTGGAAACAAACGCCTCTGGGGATTACTGCTACGCTATGGATCCAGATTGTTTGGTATGTCAAGCCTTGATATCATCTTGTTATCGCTACTTTATCACTATATGGTCTTGTTCGTCTCTACACTGTCATTTGGCACGTACTGTTGTGACAACGTCTGCGTTTTCGCTTTTCTCTATTGTCGTTCAGCTCATATATAAGTCTCTTCTCAAGAGTCTGCGCCCTTTCGTAATTTGGCTTTCCACACAACTCTGTCATCAGCTAGTTATTCCCATGTGCTGGGACCTATAGTAAAGTTTTTCATTGAGGCTTTACAGACATCTTTATATCTGAGCAGTGGTCTGCCCTGGTGCCTCTTCCCTTCGAAAGTTCACAGAACAACATTTGTTTTTATCACTTTATCACTACTTTATCACTACTGATGTAACTACTATATATATATGTGTGTACACATTCTTCATCCTGTTTATAACTAAGTATATATATATATATATATATATATATATATATGTTCTCTGCTGACATACATTTAATGCTAAGCCTCATAAACAAAGACATAACAAAACAATAACAAGGTTAAACAAACTAATGTTTATATATGTGTTTTATTAGAGTGTGAGATTTAGTCAGTAACCAATACTGACATACGAATGCCAGTCATGGACAGTAAACAAACATATAGAAACATTTCTGAGGGCCACAGAGATGTGGTTTTTACAAAAGGATGATGAGAATCCCATGTACTGCTGAAATGACGAATGTAGATGTGTTAAATGAGGCCAAGACACAGAAAAAGCTTATTATCAATATAAGAAAGAGGCAATCATCATTTTTCAAACATGTAATGAGAAGGGAAAGCTTAGAACACATTGTAACAATCGGTATAATCGAGGGCTGACGAGACAGAGAAACACCGAGAGAGAAAATTGTGAACATCCTGACTTCGTGGCACAGAAGAGAGTCAACATCTAAGATGATAGCAAACACCAGGGACAGAGATTTGTTGAGATCCATGATGACCTACGCCAGCCAACACGGCACCTAATAATGATTTAATATCTAATCTGCACATAAAGTAACATTTCTCAGCGTGTTCGTAGCGCGTTGGACTACGTGTGACAAGCTCCTGTGAGTGCGGGTTCAATTCCACGGGCTGGCAGAAAAGCCACATGTTCTCCAGATTTACGGTGTTCGTGGTGGGACCGAACCGAAGTGTTACGATGTTCATGGCACCGAGCCGAAGAGCTGAATGCACAAGTGCTTCTGGATCGGTAAAAAAAAAAAAATTGTATCATGAATTTGTGAAGTAGGATTTCGTACAGTGACATGAATGAGCTTAGTAAAGAAATTCAACATCATCTTATGAAGTGTCGAGATCAGGGAGGAATGGCTTCATACTTACTGAATACCATTGCCAAAGTTGTTAGTATATATTCTTCTTTAGCTTTGATTTCATCGGTTGCATTCTTAGTTTTTAATATCGCAAGCTTTCATCTTTTTTCTTGCATAAACAGGTGTCATCACTTATCCAAGGTCTCATATTTATTGTCTTCAATCCTGAACTACAATTTGACACCTCCAAGAGTATGTTCTTTATATTTGTCCATTTGTCTTCAATATTCTGCTCATTGTCACCATTACGTAATTCGAACATGTTCTTAAATCCGATCTAATGTTCCACTTTTACTTCTTTATTCTGTGGCATGTGACTGTTTTACGGCTTATTCCTAGTCGTTCATCTCTAGTATCACACATTTTGAGTTTCAGTTTACCTACGCATAAATTATGATCACTTCCTACATCTTGGTCCTCTGTATGCACAGCCATTACTTATGTTCTAAATTGTGTATGTATGCATATATGGTCAATCTGATTCCTGATCACTCCATCATTGACTTGAATTGTTATTGTTCCTCTTCTTTTTCACTTCTAGTTTTTCTGTATTTATTTCGTTATTCCTTTTAGTCACATATTTTCATTCATTTTTAACCGTTATAATATATTTGTCAAAGTCTATATGTGGTGTGCTGTGACATTCGTCACTGTTGTTGTATCGTGTGCTTGATAAAGACCTTTTTGGTTTATTTTATCCTGCAACTGCTCATAACACATGTCCTTCTTATCATCATCTGCCTCGTTAGTTGGTGCGTAGCACTGTAGTACTGTCATGTTGACATAATAATAATCATTTCTCTCGTACCGTTTATACGTTACATAGGGCTTGCAAGTAATTTCTTCATACCGCTCTATCCTGGGCAACTCGCTCAATCTCCTCCATGGAACTGAGACCGATATTCCTTTCCTCTCTCAGCAAAGTTCGTTTCAGGGTCTCCTTAAGTCTCCTTTCTTTCTTGAACCCTTTGCATCCCACTTCAATGCCTACTTTTATATTCATTGATCATTTCTCCTCAAGGTGTGTCCAACATATCTCCATCTTCTCTTTCTTATAACAGTTGTCACTATTGCTTGACCAGACATTTCTTTCATTTCATCACTTCTCCTGAATTCTTTCCATTTTGTATTCATTATTTTTCGCAAAGATCTATTTTCAAATGCATTCAACTAGCTTTCTATGGCTTTCTATGTCATTTTTCCAACTCTCGCTGTCATATGTTAGGATTGATACAACATTTTCCAACTCTCGCTGGCATATGTTAGGATTGATACAACATTTGAATTGAAAATTCGTAATTTAGTTTTAATACTATATAACTTGCAGTTCCATATTTTATTTAAACTTTTAAAATCTGATGTTGCTTTGCCAATTCGTATCATAATTTCTTTTTAACATTAACTGTGCAATCATAATATATCATCTTGACATTCCTGATACTAAAGTGAAATCTAATTATGCGACTAAGATGGATTCTACAGATATGTGTTTGTTGATAGTGGGATCTGAAAGGGATTCATTTATATGTACTACCCAAATCCCAAGTAATTTGTTTTAACTTGGTTTCTCGCTGTTTCAGAAAATGGGACCGCGCAAGAAATGCATTGCCTGCAAGATTATTGCCCATGAAGCATGTGTACATATATTAGAACAGGTGAGATGATTTTGTAGTGCAGATGTTGTGTGCAAGTAAATATGCGCAGGTGAAATTTTTTATTAATTTCAAATGTTGATTGTTTACAAGATATACTCAAAACAGGTGAGACCAAGCGTCAATAATGCAACCTGTTACCTGTTGGTATATATTATAATGTAGTAGGTTGATCATCACATAAGCAAAACAAAACAATATATATAGTAAAGCAATGGGGTCATATATATATATATATATATATATATCCGAACAATAATCGTTTTTTAAATACAAAATGTATCCAGAAAGTATAAAACAAAATATACAAAAAGTGTATTAAATACGAAAATGTCACCAGCCAAGGATTAACCAACCCTGCTCTCAACCTCATTTTTTCAAAGAAAGTATCATGATTGAAAAGTCCATTTTGTTATAAGCATCACCCAAGTCAATTACCACAACAATTATCTCTTGCTTATATTGACAACTTTCATCAAAATCGTATATACAGTTGTCAGCATTGTCCCACGTCCCTTTCATTAATCGGTAGCTATTCAAAGTGCCAGGGAGGTTGTGGTCAGTCTCTAAGTGACACATTACCTTTCTGGCCACTAGTAATTTGCCATACACATTTTTCAGATGTGTATGCGGTAGCTGCTGAGCGATCTGTGAGCCTTCCCATGGAGGGATTGTAAATAGATATGGAGTTAATCCTCAGGTACCACCTCATTATGTATACTGTTGTTGAAATCCATCACAACAGCTTTAATAACCTTCTCCTTGAGCTGTTTGATATGATGATACTGGGCATCAGCAGTCCCTGAATCAGTGATTTGGCGTACTTTGAGTTCATTAGCATCATCTTCCTTTGTTATGACCTAACAAAGGACACTTCTATGTAATTTCTGCTAAGACACTTCTGCTTTGGTGACACCCAAACATAAATTGCTTTGTCAACACTCTCAATTACTGCTTTGCATGCATCAACATTCATTATTCTAATCACATCTCATTCACTACTGGAGATACCTCCAGTCAAAACATTGCAAATACCCTCAGTCAGATCTTACGAGTACCTTGGCCTCTTCCGTGCGGATACTTTGATCTCTGCCGTGCGGACATTTAGTTCAAAGCTTTGTGGACCCCTGACTCTGTCTTGCAGACACCTTGGTCTCTGCCTTGCAGATACCTTGATCTCTGCTACACCGACACCTTAGTATCTGCCTTGATTGATTGATAGGACCATCATCATTTCACTTCAGTGAGTAACCATGTGTGTTCCGATCTCTTTCTTACACAGGAAGATATCAGCTGGAGTGCACGACCTCCGCAGCACCGGCGAAGGTGCCCGATGTAGTTTTCAAGAGGGAGAAGATATTTTTGTAGGAATGTTAATTTTAATTATTTTCAAATGAATTTTATTTTTAATTCTTTTCTAATATATAGTCTCTACCTTGCGGACATTTATAGTTCATTGCCTTGTGGACACCTTGATCTCTGCCTTGTGGACACCTTGATCTCTCCCGTGTGGACACCTTGATCTCTGCCTTGTGGACACCTTGATCTCTGCCTTGTGGACACCTTGTTCTCTCCCGTGTGGACACCTTGATCTCTGCCTTGTGGACACCTTGTTCTCTCCCGTGTGGACGCATTGGTCGCTGCCGTATGGACGCATTGTCGCTGCCATGTGGACGCATTGTCGCTGCCGTATGGACGCATTGTCGCTGCCGTATGGACGCATTGTCGCTGCCGTGTGGACGCATTGTCGCTGCCGTGTGGACACATTGGTCGCTGCATTGTGGATACCTTGATCTCTGCCTTGTGGACACCTTAATCTCTGCCTTGCGGACACCATAATCTCTGCCTTGCGGACACCTTAATCTCTGCCTTGTGGACACCTTAATCTCTGCGGTTTAGACACCTTAATCTCTGCCTTGTGGACACCTTAATCTCTGCCGTGTGGACACCTTAATCCCTGCTATGTAATCATCTTGATCTCTGCCTTGAGGACACCTTGATCCCTGCCTTTCGGACACCTTAATCTCTGCTTTGTGGACATCTTGATCTTTGCCTGGTGGACACATTGGTCTCTGCCTTGTGGACACCTTGATCTCTGCCTTTCTGACATCTTGATCTCTGCCTTGTGGACACCTTGATCTCTGCCTTTCTGACATCTTGATCTCTGCCTTGTGGACACCTTGATCTCTGCCTTCCTGACATCTTGATCTCTGTCTTGTGGATACCTTGATCTCTGCCTTGCGGACACCTTGATCTCTGCCTTCCTGACATCTTGATCTCTGCCTTGCGGACACCTTGATCTCTGCCTTCCTGACATCTTGATCTCTGCCTTGTGGACACCTTGATCTCTGCCTTCCTGACATCTTGCTCTCTGCCTTGTGGACACCTTGATCTCTGTCTTGTGGACACCTTGATCTCTGTCTTGTGGACACCTTGATCTCTGCCCTGTGGATACCTGAATCTCTGCCTTGCGGACACCTTGATCTCTGTCTTGTGGACACCTCAATCTCTGCCTTTGGACACATTGGTCGTTGCCTTGTGGACACTTAGTACACTGCCTTGTGAATACCTTGATCTCTGCTGTGCGGGCACCTTTGTCTCTGTCGTGTGGGTACCTTGGTCTCTGCCGTGTGGAACACCTTAGCATCCGTCTTGCAGATAACTTGTTCTCTTCCTTACGGACACCTTGATCTCTGCCTTGCGGACGACTTGGTCGCTGCCTTGTGGACACCGTGGTCACTGCCTTGTGGAAACATTGGTCGCTGCATTGTGGACACCTTGTTGTCTGCCTCGTGGATACCTTGTTGTTTGCCTTGTGGATACCTTGTTATGTGCCTTGTGGACATCTTACTCTCTGTCTTGTGGAGACAGTGGTCGCTGTTTTGTGTGACACCTTAATCTATGCCGTGTGGACATCTTGATCTCTGCCGTGTGGACACCTTGATCTCTGCCTTGTGGACAGCGTCGTCGCTGCCTTGTGGACACCGTGGTCACTGCCTTGTGGAAACATTAGTCGCTGCCTTGTGGACACCTTGGTCACTGCCTTGTGGACACCTTGGTCACTGCCTTGTGGACACCTTGGTCACTGTATTGTGGGCACCTTGGTCACAGCCTTGCGGCCACATTAGTCACAGCCTTGCAGCCACAGTAGTCACAAACCTCCGGACATGCCAATCACCGTCTTGCGGTCACATCACATTAGTCACAGTCTTGCGGTGACATTAGTCACAGCCTTGCCAACACCTGATCCCCTGACTTGCAGACATGTTACTCCCTATGGGTGTTCACATAGCCGGAGGTCAACTGTTAACAAGATAGTATATCGGAGTGTGTTAGTAAACATGGCTAGCTACTTTTCTTTACTCCCTATGGGTGTTCACATAGCCGGAGGTCAACTGTTAACAAGATAGTATATCGGAGTGTGTTAGTAAACATGGCTAGCTACTTTTCTTTACTCCCTATGGGTGTTCACATAGCCGGAGGTCAACTGTTAACAAGATAGTATATCGGAGTGTGTTAGTAAACATGGCTAGCTACTTTTCTCAAGAAACTGTACCTTGTATATGTCATGTTTTATATACGTAGACACGAATTGTACTGCCACTTCAATGTCTATGTTCAGACTGCAGTACATAATCGCTTGAGTACCATGTTCAGATTGTACGCACTGTTCATGTCGATTTTGCATCTTCTACCTTGTCTGTATATGCCACGATACAACCTCACATAGCAATTTTACCTGTCCGTCGCGTTCATTAGCAGCGTTGTATGTACTTGATTGCCCTTTACTTTCCAGTATCTTTATTCTAAGGGCAATGTATAATATTGCTTGAATCTAGTCGGAAGAGAGAGAGAGAGATACGAATAGATCACACACTGTATATAGATGTATATCTAGTTCTTCTAGTAGTTCTTTCAATTTGAGCACGTAAAAGAACCCTTGGCAGTTTAAAATCGAGAAGAGCAGACAGGAAAGCCGTTGTTCGGAGTACAGTTGGTTATTCACCGAAGTGCAATCAATAATGATCTATCAATCTTCTAGTATATTATACATTAGTATACTATGCTTTCGCCCAATTTATCGGAGTCCATTTCCATATTCTCTCTCTCTCTTTCCATATATATAATTATGACAATGAAAATCGTGACATATCCTTTACAGAACGTAGCCATCAACCACAGTAAACGAGTCGTTGATTGTCTAGGCACCACGTATACGTTCAGTAGTTTGTCATTGCTTTCTGGGCGGTGAGGTCTATTTTTATACATATATAAAATTGTATATAATTATACATAGAGTGAAAACTCTCCAGGTTGCTCGGTTAATGATCATCATTCGTTAAATGTCCCATGACTGATTTATGCTTATCATCTCATCCATTGAAGCTCTTTGTCAAAGTTTCTTGCTTGCTATTTTTTAGTCCATACCTTGACAATTATGATGATGCTCATGATGATGATGCATGTTTGGCTCTTGAGGATAGAAAGGATGCAATTATAACCGCTAATTTGTATTTATGTCTAAGTTCCTGTTGGCGTCCAAGAGATACATTTTTTGGTTTGAGTTGTTTATTTTGTTGCACTGAATATTCTGAGGTGCGTACTTATAATTTTAAAAACTACATATGTGGGACGATTTCTTTTTTAAAGTATACTACAGGGCCACTAGGATACTATTGCATTAGGATCGCTAAAACATGTATTCAATGTCGCTAGGACAATATTGTCTCCATGGTCGCTAGAACAGGGTCGTTTTCATGGTCGCTAGAATAGGATGGTATTCAATGTCGTCAGGACACTATAATTCTCCAGGTTGATAGGACAGGATTGTAGTCAGCGTCTCTAGTGCACGGTTGATTGCAAGGTTGTTATGACATTATTTAGTCAGTGTCGCTAGTACACTATTGTTTTCAGTGTCGCTAGGACATTATTTAGTCAGTGTCGCTAGGACATTATTTAGTCAGTGTCGCTAGTACACTATTGTTTTCAGTGTCGCTAGGACATTATTTAGTCAGTGTCGCTATAGTCTGTCCATTAATTCGTGAGCACGTTTGAAATTGATTTTCTCGAAAACTACCTGTTGGATCTCAGTGATTTTTGCAAGCAGCCTTAGAATATCCACGACGCTAGAGAAATATTTTTTTCCAAGAAAATTTGATGTAGTTTGAAATATTTCTTCTTCAGGTTATATTAAAATCAACCTCACCGGATTGTACACAATAGTAACAGATCTATGGTACACAGACGCGTTGTTCTAAAAATACATTATGGTAACATTGAAATATCGTGAGTAAACAACAATTTCACGGGAATTCCGTGCACCGAACCAGTCGACTTTGAAAGCGGAAAGCATATGACGTTATAATTGGGATATCGTTGTATAGTTATAGGTGTATCTCGCTATTTGTATGAAGCTATTGTATCATATTTGTTGGCTTATCAAAACTGACATTGATATCACATTCATAATGAGTCTGAAGTGCACATTTATAACAATGCAGAAGGTTACAGTTTTACTATACCAACACTTCCGTAGGGAATCTAAGAGAGGTCATCTATATTGCGATATTCATAACCCTGAGAAACGAACGCAACTGGCGCTTGGTCTGAATAGAGAATCCTTTTCCCGATGGATTAAACAGGACACAAAGTGCACTAATGTCAAGCAAGGACGGAAAAGAACAATTGACGACTTTGACATAGATGTCATAAGACGGGAGCTCTTGAAAATGTTTGCGACAAATCAACTTGTTACTCTCAGGAAACTGAAATTAAAACTGCAATCAGATTGCAGCATAGACATTTCTAAAAGTACTCTATGGAAAATTGTAAGAGCCGCCGGCTTCACCTTCAGAAAAACTATAGGAGGCAGGAATATTATTTGTGAAAAGCCACATTTAATTGCTGCCCGAAGTAAATACCTGAGGCAGATCCGTGAGCGGCGGAGGCAAGGCTATGATATTGTATATTTGGACGAATCCTGGGTCAGTGCTCACCACACCAATGCTAAAGAATGGCAATCAATAGACGGTGAACAGAAAAGAAAAATACCAAGCAGCAAAGGCCAGCGTATTATACTAACACATGCAGGAAGCAGTGAAGAAGGTCTTGTCCATGACGCTGGACTTATTTTCCAATCAAAAGTACCGACGGTAGGGACTAACATACAGAAATGAATGGACATATTTTCAGGCACTGGATGGAGAAAGATCTACTTCCAATTCTAAACAGACCATCATGCTTGGTAATGGATAATGCATCCTATCACAACGCAGTATCAGCGGAAGACAAAGTACCAACTGCATCAAATACAAAAGATCAAATTAGGACTTGGCTTGCTAAGGAAAATGTCAGCTTCGATGATACATATTTGAAACCCGAGTTGTTGCACCTGGTGAGGATGACAAATAAGACAAAGGTGTTTCATATTGACAAAATCATTGCGGAATACGGCCACACGTCTTTGCGACTACCTCCATATCATGCTCACCTCAATCCGATAGAGCTTGTCTGGGCTAAAGTAAAAGGGCAAGTTGCCGAACAGAACAGGACGTTTAAAATGTGTGATGTTGAAGTTCTGACACGTGAGCCCCTCTCAATGATAGACATGCAGTTCTGGAAGAAGTGTGTTGAACATGTGCTCCGAGAGGAAGACGAGTACTGGCACCGAGATGGATTACAATTTGTCCAGCCAGTAACAATTATCAACCTCATGGAATCGTTAGATTCGGGATGATACAAATCATATTTTGATTACAGACTGAGAAATAGCAACGTATACATTTCCATATCCAAATGCGTCTACCATCATACAATTTGTGGTGAAGTTAAGACACCCTGGGGTCTAATGGTGACCGAAGAGGAGGACTAACTGTTGCATATTGTATCCAAGTTCACGATTGCACATAAAGGGCAACACACTTAATTACTTGACCTATCAAGTTAATATGGAGAATAGAATTAACATGGACAAATTCTAGGGATTACTGTAAAATCTAAAATTTGAGCCCCGTATTTGCAATTGTCATAAAAGATCAAAGGAATTCGCCGATGTGCAAAATCCGTAGCATCTATGGACTACTGGTTAGCTTTATTTTAGCGTCATGGATATTCTAAGGCTGCATTCAAAAAATCACTGAGATCCAACAGGTAGTTTTCGAGAAAATCAATTTCAAACGTGCTCACGAATTAATGGACAGACTATAGTACACAAGTGTTGTCAGTGTCGCTAGTACACTATTGTTTTCAGTGTCGCTAGGATAGATTGTATTCAGACTCGCTAGGACAGAACGATTGTAGGCTAGGTCGGTAGAACATGATTATGATCAGTGTCTCTATAATAAGAGTGTGTTCATGGCCTCTAGAGAACATGAATTTGGGGGTAGCCATGAGAGAATTGTACCCATGTTTGCTAGAGCAGGAGTGTAATCAGGGTTGCTAATGCATCATCTTAGAAGCACTACACTATAATAAATGAAAGTATATAGCAGTGTTCACATCTGACTATCACTTCTTTTTTCATGGGCGTCTCTGTGGGTAAATGGTTAAGCCCTTTGCCTTATGAGTTCGAATCCGGTCCACGCCGTTCTGTTCACGAGTGCAATTTTTTCTAGAGAACCCTAGGATTGTTGCTGGAGCTACAGAGTTCGTGCTTTGTGCAATACTCTCGACAGGTAAGTTTCTGCAGAGATTGACCGAGCCATATGGGGTAAAACTCGTTGCAATTAATTCAATCCTTCGGTTTTAAAACCCTTTAAACTTCTTTTTTTATTGTTTTAGAAAAATCTGAAATGTAAACCAACATTCCGAGAGTCAGGAGTTCGAAACTACAGAGAGGTGAGTCTTAGTTGTTGGTTGATATGTTTCTTAACATGTATTTCATCTCATCCGTTCTTGTTATGTTCAATTAGAATAGTAGACCAACTATTTTTATGTTTGGAGGTTTCAAATCTGTAGAGGGATACTGTTCCAGGCAGTCTGCCGTTTTTTATTGTTGTTTTATTGTTTTCTGATAACAAAGAGATAGACAATTTGGAATTTACTACTATCAATGATGCAACTACAACAACAACTACTACTGCTACTACTACTGCTACCACTACTGCTACATACACTACTATTACTACTGCAACTGAAACAACAACAACTATTGCTGCTGCTGCTACTGTCACTACTGCTACTACTATCACTACAACTTCTAATAAACAAACTACTACTATCATTACAACTTCTAATACAAGAACTACTACTACTACTACCACCAATGCATCTACAATAACTACTGCTACCACTAATGTCACTACAACTACAACTACTACTCCTATTATTGCTGCTAATATTGCCACTACAGCAATATTTCTAGCACTACTCTATTTCTAGTACTACTATTTCTGGTACTATTACTAGTACTACTACTTACCACCACTACTACTGCCACTACCATTACTACTGCTACTATTACTACTTCTACTGCAGCAACTACTACTGCTACTACTAATACTCCTACTTCCACTACTACTACTACTATTACTACTGCCACTGCAACAACAAAAACTTCTACTACTACTACCACTACTACTACTACTATTACTACAACTACCACTGCTACTACCACTACTACTTCTGCTAATGCTGCTGCTACTACTACTATTACTACTACGATTATTACTGCCACTACTACTACTACTACTACTATTACTAATGACACTGAAAGAACAACAACAACTACTACTACTGCCACTACTACTGCTACTACTGCTGGTACTGCTACTACTGCCACTACTACTGCTACTACTGCTGGTACTGCCACTACTAATACTTCAATTGCTTCTACTACTGCTACGGCTACTACCACTACTTTTACTACTGCTGTTACTGCTGTTGCTATTACTACTTCAGTTCTCTAATCTTCAGATGTAAATGTTTATGTTTTATATTATCTACGAGTCTCGTAGCACAAGTCTGTATTTGTTATAAGTTCATGCCATCTAACAAGCAGTACATGGTGTAGACATCTGTTAGCAAATGTCTGCAATATGAATGTGCTATTCTTGTTTTGACATTCATCGACAGAAGATATGCTAACGACCCTGACTTATGCTATACGTCTTTCATCAGGCTACGTTATAAACCCCAGCTGTGAATGTTGGAACTAAATTATGAGTGATATTTGCAAGCTAGTTGTTGATTGGATTTCTTGGTTGAGGTTGTGTGTTATTGATATTCAAAGCAAACACACAACCTACACTATCATCTTTTTTATTTGATTCTCTGCAGCAAACTTTCATGCGTCACCACTGGGTTCATCGACGACGTCATGAGGGCAAGTGTAAACAATGTGGCAAGGTATGTCTTCATTTATGAATCCCATATGTTAGTATATCATTATTATTCATTCCATATTCGTGAACTTGCACACACACTGAATGTTCAATTTTCTTACACGTGTTTACCAGTTTGCATATCTAAGTTATGGTTGACAGATGTTACAACCTGGAAACCGAGACATTTCTTGTCAAATCTCATTGTTTCCGTACGTTTCTGAAAAGTGTTTGTCAACTAAACATTACACTGGTTTATAGAAAGCAGTAATGAAGGACAAAGTTCTAAGAAGACCAGGCAGGGGATAACGAAGACGACCGGGGCAACAAGTCATTAAGAAAACAGTTAGTACGACAATGGAGGAGCCTGGATAATTAACTAAAGATAGAAAGTATTCGGTATGAGTTTGTATTTATGAGAGCGATTTTATGCAAATGATAGGTCACATAAAAATATAGATTAAAGTACTTTGTGTAGGGGCCTAAAATATTGATTAAAGTACTTTGTGTAGGGTCTAAAAGATAGATTAAAGTACTTTGTGTAGGGGCCTAAAAGATAGATTAAAGTACTTTGTGTAGGGGCCTAAAAGATAGATTAAAGTACTTTGTGTAGGGGCCTAAAAGATAGATTAAAGTACTTTGTGTATTGGTCATTATTCTCTTCGTTAAATATATTTTCCAGTAGGAATTGATTCATATTTTGTATGTGTGTTGATTTGGTCTCTTACAACATCACATCACAGAAAGCTCACCACGTGTGAAATGAAATGCTTGAGGAAGGCAGTGGGAGTCACCAGGAAAGACAGACTACGAAATGAGGATATCAGAAGCAGAGTGGGCATAACTTCATGCACCGAATACATCGAAAGACAACAAATGCAGTGGTTTGAACATTTAATGAGAATGAAATACAACCAACCACCCAAACAGCATACAATAAAAAGAGACTGGGTACTAGAGCTAAGGGAAGAACAAGAAAAAGATGTATAGACAATATCAAGATCACACTACATAAGCACGAATATAACACAACAAGGGCGACTCATCTTTGCCCTATAACACAAATTAAAGCTCCCATCCCTACACTTAACGGCAAGAGTGGACAGCCAACTCCATCTTCCACCTGGGAATAGACAATAGTTGACCTACACGCCCTGATATAACCAAAAAGTCGCTATCTTCAGTTAAAAACGGCATCCCTCGGTTTTAAGAAAGAAAAAAATATAATTCCCTAACTAACTAACAAGCAAGCAAACAGACAACATCATTGTTTGTCACACAGAGATACAAGAAGGGCGGTTATATAAAGCAAACATTGACCTCAATATTGCACCCAATATCAATGTGTACAGTCTGCGAAACATTAAACGATCGTAAAGCAATGCATAGTTGGTACAAACAAACAGTAACATGAACCCTTGCCAGCTAATCACATCTCAGAGAGCTATATGCATTCTTGGATTGCTTTCTTTGTGCTCGACAAAATTGGTTACACCAGCGTGGTGTCCTTATTTAGCAGCACTTTTTGCGTTCTTATTCCTCTCACATCACACCCGTAGCCTGCAGACATTTATGGCAGGAGTGGGAATTCTGTGAGACACAGAAACCTGTATTGGATTTTTGAAGATATATTCAATTTCTACTGTCTGTGTTTCTTATGAAGTATCTATATAAGTATCTATCTGTCTATCTATCTATATGTCTGTCTGTCTGTCCGTCCGTCCGTCCGTCCGCCTGCCTGTGTCTGTCTATGTCTGTCTGTCTGTCTTTCTATCTATATATCATATATCTCTCTCTATATATATATATATATATGTCTGTCTATAAGCCTGCATGTATGTATGTCTGTTTGTTTGTATATATATATATATGTGTATGTCTATATGTATGTTTGTCTGTCGATATGCGTGTCAGTCTAATGTCGGTTTGTCTCTCAGTCTGTCTGTCTCTCAGTCTGTCTGTCTGCCTATATTTTTCTATCTATATATTTGAATGTCTGTGGAGTGGGTCTGTCGGTCTCTCTCTCTCTTTCTCTCTCTCTCTCTCTCTCTCTCTCTCTCTATATATATATATATATATATATATATATATATATATATATGGGTATTTCTGTCTGTACCACTGCCTGCCGCATTATATTTATGTATACTAGCTAATTAACCCGGCTTCGCTCGGATTCGAAAACGTAGGTAACGGGAATTTAGATTATTAAAAAAATTGTTTTAATGGTACTATTTTGTTTTAATTCTCAAAAATTACATAATTATTGCGTAAGTTATATTTATTTCTAAGTGAGAGCCTGATAGTAAACAACATTCCTTGTTTTACTGTCGTTTGTAAGCATATATAAATTGTTTCCATTTTCAACTCTAGAGATGCCACATATAACTGACCATGGTTAAAGCAGACAGATCTTAAATTAATCACAGCACATCGTTTATTACAGGCGCGCTTTAAGTCCTCTCGTGTTGACCGGCCGTAGCTATGTCAGCGCAGATTGCAATTTTACTGTAGTCCGCGGGCAACACTAATCTAATGTTGTCTTGAAACTGCTGACATATCTTTTGCGTTAGCTAATAACGTATTTTGATTAAGGGAATTAATCCATGCTTATGTGGTCATTTTAGTGATTATATCCCTTTAACTGGTATACCAACCTATCACCACGTGGTAAAAACGTGGTTAGGCATCACGAAATCGATTAAATTTAATTGTAAAGCTAATATTGATCCGATTTCGACACGATTTCTTTAGCTAATCTTAACTTTTGAAGATACAGTTTTGCAGAAAAAAAGGTGAATATTGGATATAGACTGAAGCTTTCTATAGGGGCACACAATCCGACAGTAATCTTTATAAATATATATATATAAATATATATATATATATATATATATATATATATATATATATATATATATATATATATATAGAGAGAGAGAGAGAGAGAGAGAGAAGAGACTTAACATCTTTCACCTTCGATGTCTCCGAAAGATTATGAACATCAGGTGGTACGACAAGATAACCAACTCTGAAGTACTGCAACGTGCAAAACTGCCTTCCATCATGGGCATGATCAGCAGTAGACGACTAAGATGGTTGGGACATGGGAGAAGAATGGAAACTTGCCGCATACCAAAACAAATGTTATTCTGTGAACTTTCGGAGGAAGGGGCACCAGGGCAGACCACTGCTCAGATATAAAGATGTCTGCAAAGCCTCAATGAAAAACTTGTCTATAGGTCCCAGCACATGGGAAGGACTAGCTGATGACAGAGTTGTGTGGAAAGCCAAATTACGAAAGGGCGCAGAGTCTTTTGAGAAGAGACTTATGTATCAGCTGAACGACAAGAGAGAAAAGCGAAAACTCAGAAGTTGTCACAGTAAAACACTTGCCAATTGACCGTCTGTAAAGATGAAAAGGTCATATATATATATATATATATATATATATATATATATATATATATATATATATATATATATATATATATATATTATACATATACACATGTGTAGTGTTGTTGTTGCTGGAGAAGTAGGAAAGCAGGTGGTGATGAAATGTGGATATGTTGCTAATAGTATTTTATAATAGCTGATTGATGTACGTGGTCTTGGAATGTGGTCGTTTAACTAGGTGGTACTTACCAAAAACAAGTCAGATAAGAGAAGCAAATCAGATAGATATTAACAATATAGCTCTCATGATCGACTTATACGCACACACATATTCCTAGTTCGCACTCTCATGGTCTACTTATATGCACACACATACTCCTAGTTCGCACTCTCATAGTCTACTTATATGCACACACATATTCCTAGTTCGCACTCTCATAGTCTACTTATATGCACACACATACTCCTAGTTCGCACTCTCATGGTCTACTTATATGCACACACATACTCCTAGTTCGCACTCTCATAGTCTACTTATATGCACACACATATTCCTAGTTCGCACTCTCATAGTCTACTTATATGCACACACATACTCCTAGTTCGCACTCTCATGGTCTACTTATATGCACACACATACTCCTAGTTCGCACTCTCATAGTCTACTTATATGCACACACATATTCCTAGTTCGCACTCTCATAGTCTACTTATATGCACACACATACTCCTAGTTCGCACTCTCATGGTCTACTTATATGCACACACATACTCCTAGTTCGCACTCTCATAGTCTACTTATATGCACACACATACTCCTAGTTCGCACTCTCATGGTCTACTTATATGCACACACATACTCCTAGTTCGCACTCTCATAGTCTACTTATATGCACACACATACTCCTAGTTCGCACTCTCATAGTCTACTTATATGCACACACATATTCCTAGTTCGCACTCTCATAGTCTACTTATATGCACACACATACTCCTAGTTCGCACTCTCATAGTCTACTTATACACACACATATTCCTAGTTCGCACTGCTTTGCATAATATCATTTCATCATCGGATATCCTTTATTTCTCTATCCCGCCTGCCCAACGTGTTCGTAGCGCGTTGGGCGACAGGTGACAAGCACCTTATGAGTGCGGTTCAATTCCACGGGCTGGTAGAAAAGCCACAGGTTCTACAGATTTACGGTATTCGTGGCACCGAACTGAAGGGTTACGATGTCCATTGCACCGAGCCGAAGAGCTGAAAGCTCAAGTGCTTTTGGATCGAAAACAAAATAAAAATTTTAATCTGTCATATGAAATTATTTGTTTATTAAATCGATCGATAAATGTCAATATTATGGAATATGATCTTCATTCAAACGTTTCCAATGTGTGAAATATGTGGGGCAGGGTTCAAACCGTTTGCTTTGCGTTCTGAAGATTGTGGATTCAAATCCAGACCATGTGGTTAAGTTTACAAGTGCATTTTATTTCCGACGATCTCTGGCAATATTGCTGGATCTATAGAGTTCATGCTATTTGCAATACTCTAGCAATATTGCTGGATCTACAGAGTTCATGCTTTTTGCAATACTCTAGCATTATTGCTGGATCTATAGAGTTCATGCTTTTTGCAATACTTTAGCACTATTGCTGGATCTACAGTTCATGTTTTTTGCAATACTTTAGCACTATTGCTGGATCTACAGAGTTCATGTTTTTTGCAATACTCTAGCAGTATTGCTGGATCTACAGAGTTCATGTTTTTTGCAATACTCTAGCAATATTGCTGGATCTATAGAGTTCATGCTTTTTGCAATATTCTAGCAATATTGCTGGATCTATAGAGTTCATGCTTTTTTGCAATATAGTAGCAATATTGCTGGATCTATAGAGTTCATGCTTTTTGCAATACTGTAGCAATATTGCTGGATCTATAGAGTTCATGCTTTTTGCAATACTCTAGACATGCGGTTTGCCATTTCTGTGGAGAGTGACCTATCCATATGTTACAACCCGGTGCGTTTGAAAAATTCTTCACCTTTACATCTTTAACCGTTTCAAGCTCTTAACCAGTAAGACTTTCATTCACAAAATATTTTCAGTATCTGTTACATAATAAACATCTAAAGACTAAATTTGCGTAAAAAACCGTGGCCAAGTTCCCTTCATTGAGGACGTGTAATCAACGTGCCATGCCCAGAATACTAATCTATCCAAATCTACAGAACACGGTTTTCATGTTGATCTATTTTGTTTGGGGTTGTTAACCGCACACTTCCTGTAACAGTTTTAAAGTTACATAAAACATGTAAGCACTTTATTCTTAACTCCCTACCCAAGGCAACTGGTCCAATCTCTTCTCTGAAATTGAGTACACTATTCCTCGCTTCTCTCAGTAAAGTTTATTTCACGGTTTCTCTTGGACGTTTTTTCTTTCCGGAATCATTTTCTTTCCATTCCAAAGCCTACTTTGTGATTATTTTATCATTTCTTCTCAGAGTATGTCCAACATATCTTCATCTTCTCTTTCGTATAAGTTATTACGATCTGTTAATCAGACATTTATCTGATTTCACAACATCTCCTGAACGTATCCAGTTCATTATTTTTCGCAGTTAACCATCTTCCAATTCATTCAACTTACTTTTTTGTATATACACTCGCTAGAATTGTTAGGATTGAGACAACATTAGAAATGAAAACTCGTTATTTAATTTGTAAACATTGTAACTTGAAGTTCCATATCTTAATTAAACTTGAAAATGGGTGTTGCTTTGACAACAGTGTTGTGCAACATACATGTCATATGCAATAAAAATCAAATGTTCAATTAGTTCTTCGAATGTATGTGGTGCAGCTTTCATCTGAATGTATTCATATAATAACTGCAATGGCTCAACTTTTAGTTTAGGAACAATTATACCGTATGACAGGACCCCAAACAGGGAACTATGGGATATATTGGGACAACGGCAGGTGGAACAAGAGCAGAAGGTGGCGATGGATAGGACACACACTGAGGAAACCCCTAACAGCATCACGAGACAGGCTTTCTGATGGAACCCCCACTCCCACAGGGCAATATAGATAAAGGAATACCTGGTAACACCTGGAGATGGAAGCTGGAGACAGAATGCAAGAAAATGGTGGGGGAGAGAGTTGAGAGATCTGAAAAATATGGCCTGGGATAGGCAGTCTTGGAAGACCTTGGTTGCGGATCTATGCCTCCCTAGGGGCGAAGGTTGAAGAAGAAGGGATATGTGGTCTTGGAAGACCTTGGTTGTGGATCTATGCCTCCCTAGGGGCGAAGGTTGAAGAAGAAGGGATATGTGGTCTTGGAAGGCCTTGGTTGCGGGAATATGCCTCCCTAGGGGCGAAGGTTGAAGAAGAAGGGATAGGTGGTCTTGGAAGACCTTGGTTGCGGATCTATGCCTCCCTAGGGGCGAAGATTGAAGAAGAATGGATAGGTGGTCTTGGAAGACCTTGGTTGCGGATCTATGCCTCCCTAGGTGCGAAGATTGAAGAAGAAGGGATAGGTGGTCTTGGAAGACCTTGGTAGCGGATCTATGCCTCCCTAGGGGCGAAGATTGAAGAAGAAGGGATAGGTGGTCTTGGAAGACCTTGGTTGCGGATCTATGCCTCCCTAGGTGCGAAGATTGAAGAAGAATGGATAGGTGGTCTTGGAAGGTCTTGGTTGTGGATCTATGCCTCCCTAGGGGCGAAGGTTGAAGAAGAAGGGATATGTGGTCTTGGAAGACCTTGGTTGCGGATCTATGCCTCCCTAGGGGCGAAGGTTGAAGAAGAATGGATAGGTGGTCTTGGAAGACCTTGGTTGTGGATCTATGCCTCCCTAGGGGCGAAGGTTGAAGAAGAATGGATAGGTGGTCTTGGAAGACCTTGGTTGCGGATCTATGCCTCCCTAGGGGCGAAGATTGAAGAAGAATGGATAGGTGGTCTTGGAAGACCTTGGTTGCGGATCTATGCCTCCCTAGGGGCGAAGGTTGAAGAAGAAGGGATAGGTGGTCTTGGAAGGTCTTGGTTGTGGATCTATGCCTCCCTAGGGGCGAAGGTTGAAGAAGAAGGGATATGTGGTCTTGGAAGACCTTGGTAGCGGATCTATGCCTCCCTAGGTGCGAAGATTGAAGAAGAAGGGATATGTGGTCTTGGAAGACCTTGGTAGCGGATCTATGCCTCCCTAGGGGCGAAGGTTGAAGAAGAAGGGATAGGTGGTCTTGGAAGACCTTGGTTGCGGATCTATGCCTCCCTAGGGGCGAAGGTTGAAGAAGAAGGTATAGGTGGGCTTGGAAGGCCTTGGTTGTGGATCTATGCCTCCCTAGGGGCGAAGATTGAAGAAGAAGGGATAGGTGGTCTTGGAAGGCCTTGGTAGTGGATCTATGCCTCCCTAGGGGCGAAGATTGAAGAAGAAGGGATAGGTGGTCTTGGAAGGCCTTGGTTGTGGATCTATGCCTCCCTAGGGGCGAAGGTTGAAGAAGAAGGGATAGGTGGGCTTGGAAGGCCTTGGTTGCGGGCATATGCCTCCCTAGGGGCGAAGATTGAAGAAGAAGAAGAAGACAATTAAAGCATCGTTTTACGATCTGTTTTCTATAATAGAAAACACCAAAAGGTTGTGTCATATGTAATATATTATGACTTTCATATGTTAAGTATCAGAGCACTATTTTATATATGGGAATGAGCAGAATTGAAAACTGCATTAGATGCATTTCCTTGCTGGGTTCTACTCGTACGTAGACATATACACACACAACATCAGCATGATCTGGTAAATACGTTTTTATACAAAACACTTTTTCACGCGAGGTGACTTGCCGAAGAGTTTACACTGCCTAAACAATTAGACTGGTAGATTGTCGTATTTTAAGTGTTAACTAGGACATGACAGCAACAGATGGAAGACAAAACTAATAGGATCGTCGGTTGTATGGATCAAAGGCTAGTTTTCTACTATATTTCTCTTACTAAACTATTCACTTTCAAACTCAAGCCAACACAATTCTGGACAATTATTATTTATGAATGTGATCGTATGTCAGATATAACGTTTACTATTCGCAATATCAAAAGCTACAATAAACTCATTGGATTATTAATTTATTTCTCAAGTTCTAGAGAACATTTGTTCTTGGATTTATTCTTCTATCATTGTTGTCTAAAACAACAGTTAACTTCTACAGTTAGTTATCTATCTTCAAATATATCCCTTCACTGTTGTCTGAAACAAGAAGTAACTTCTACAGTTAGTTATCTATCTTCAAATATATCCCTTCACTGTTGTCTAAAAC
Organism: Arion vulgaris; assembly: GCA_020796225.1. Lineage (NCBI taxonomy): Eukaryota > Metazoa > Mollusca > Gastropoda > Stylommatophora > Arionidae > Arion > Arion vulgaris. The sequence goes on along the minus strand of CM036762.1, from coordinate 33,891,879 downwards.
AAGAAATAACTTCTACAGTTAGTTATCTATCTTCAAATATATCCCTTCACTGTTGTCTAAAACAAGAAGTAACTTCTACAGTTAGTTATCTATCTTCAAATATATCCCTTCATTGTTGTCTAAAACAACAGTTAACTTCTACAGTTAGTTGTCTATCTTCAAATATATCCCTTCACTGTTGTCTAAAACAAGAAGTAACTTCTACAGTTAGTTATCTATCTTCAAATATATCCCTTCACTGTTGTCTAAAACAAGAAGTAACTTCTACAGTTAGTTGTCTATCTTCAAATATATCCCTTCACTGTTGTCTAAAACAAGAAGTAACTTCTACAGTTAGTTATCTATCTTCACATATATCCCTTCACTGTTGTCTAAAACAAGAAGTAACTTCTACAGTTAGTTATCTATCTTCAAATATATCCCTTCACTGTTGTCTAAAACAAGAAGTAACTTCTACAGTTAGTTATCTATCTTCAAATATTTCCCTTCACTGTTGTCTAAAACAAGAAGTAACTTCTACAGTCCATCTTCGAATCGTCACCAGTACTTGAAAAAAAACCCTAATCTACTCAGTTTACTTTCTCTAAAGGCTCATCATTACTAACTTTCCCAGAATAATACCACATTTATACAGCTAGTTACATCTTTCAATGTCCTTTTCAATCTGAAACCAAATAGACCCGTCTTAAATAACTAATTTTTTAATGAGACGCAGCGACGGCTCGTGTTTCTCCCGAGTATTCATGACCAAGTACATCAATTTAATTACCTTGGAAACCAGATAACATCAGATAGTTTATGTAGATCAGAAGAAAAGAGTTTAATAGGTCAGATACAAACATCATAATAGGTCAGATACAAACAGCCTAATAGGTCAGGCAAAAACAGCATTCTAGAAAATGAAATGCTTTACAAAAAAGAAGTCGTCATTTGAAATCAGAAAGTCAGATACTATCTTCATAGAAACAATGACAACGGTGACAGACCAGTGTGTTCACTGTCAAGAAGAATATTGCATACTCATTTCTTAATAAATGCCTCGTAAGTTCACGAGAGTGGTACTCAACGTTTTTAAATCGCCTCATCACCCCCTTTTTTTCCTCTAATATCTGAAGTTGAGACCAAACTAGACTCTACACTTCCTCCCTCCCTTTTTTCCCCTCCACGTCCCGTCCCCTCCCTTCGACGAATTAAATATCGTCCTAAAGAGCACATGACGGTAAAAATATTTCTGACTGCTCGCTATATCAGCACTGTCCCCCAAACACAATAACATTGGCAGTGAGAAATATCAACAAAACAAGTCATATTTAACAGTAGGTTTGGAGACAAATGTCGACCTCAGTCACAGTCAGTGATGCTCTTGGTTTTTTAATACTATATTTTAAGCTGACAGTTTTTCTGAAAATAAAAACGCATTGTAGCTGAAAAAACACGTTAGTATAACAACTTAATTAACACACAAAATCCATTAAAATTGGATAACGTTTCACGCCTCCCCTGATACTGCATCACACATCCCTGGGTGGGTGCCTCCCCTGATACCGGTTCACGCATCTCTGAGTGGGCGCCTCCCCAGAACTGCATCACGCATCCCTGACTGGGCGCCTCCCCAGATACTGCCTCGCGCATCCTTGGGAGGGTGCCTCGCCTGATACTGCCTAATACATCTCTGGGTGAGCGTCTCCCAGGCTGAGAACTACTGAGAGAAACGAACTAATAGATGTTCTATAGGAGTAGTATTTGGTAGTAGGGTAAGTCACGCACATCAGTTGAGCGTCAACACGATATACTGTGTACACAAAATGAACAACATTTAAAGTAGCTACATGTAATATAGACGCCATGATCATAGTAAAATAAATTACAGAAAGAAAAACACCAAAAATAGAAAGACTGAAGTTTAGTATCTCTCAGTAATGTGCGAAACCAGATGAAAATATACAGAAATGATGACATATGACAAATATAAACTGATACATTCACGGGAAGACAATCGCCAAGGGGATTGTAGCAATCGTTATAGATACGGGAAGTTCAAGATCTGTAACGGATGTAGGGCAGTGTGGGATATCATATTACTGGTCAAGTTAAATGGCAGGAGTTTTGATGTCAACATCATTCAATCATATGTCAGGACATCAGAAAGTAGGGAAGATAGTCTAGATACATTTTACAGTTACTTTACTTAGATAATTCTTTGAAGACGTGCTGGATCTTTAGAAAATACAAACTTTACACTTCCACCAGTCTTGTCTTATTTCTGTTAGCAGATGTAATAGTAAACATGAGTCCACCAGTCTTGTCTTATTTCTGTTAGCAGATGTAATAGTAAACATGAGTCCACCAGTCTTGTCTTATTTCTGTTAGCAGATGTAATAGCAAACATGAGTCCACCAGTCTTGTCTTATTTCTGTTAGCAGATGTAATAGCAAACATGAGTCCACCAGTCTTGTCTTATTTCTGTTAGCAGATGTAATAGCAAACATGAGTCCACCAGTCTTGTCTTATTTCTGTTAGCAGATGTAATAGCAAACATGAGCATATGTAGCTTAAGCGGTAGTGAGCTCGATCACCACCCAAGCGTACCTGGTTCAAACTCCGTGGCAGGCAATTTGGAAGCAAATCGTTTCGGTAGGATTTTACGAAAGGTAAAAATAGACTTCACCGTTCAGAAAGCAATGGCAAACTACTGAACGTATAAGTGGTGCTTAGAAAATCAACGTTTCGTTTACTGTGTTTGATGGCGACGTCATGTAAAGAATATGCCACGATTTTCATTTTCGATAGCAAACATACAATATACATGCTAGGTAGGTAGACATACAATATACATACTAGGTAGGTAGACATAGCTTTCTGTGAAATACATGCTAGACAGGTAGACATAGTTTTCTGTGAAATACATGCAAGGCAGGTAGACATAGCTTTCTGTGAAATACATGCTAGGCAGGTAGACATAGCTTTCTGTGAAATACATGCTAGGCAGGTAGACATAGCTTTCTGTGAAATACATACTAGGCAGGTAGACATAGCTTTCTGGGAAATACATACAAGGTAGGCAGACATAGCTTTCTGGGAAATACATACAAGGCAGGTAGACATAGCTTTCTGGGAAATACATGCTAGGTAGGCAGACATAGCTTTCTGGGAAATACATACAAGGTAGGCAGACATAGCTTTCTGGGAAATACATACAAGGCAGGTAGACATAGCTTTCTGGGAAATACATGCAAGGCAGGTAGACATAGCTTTCTGGGAAATACATGCAAGGCAGGTAGACATAGCTTTCTGGGAAACATTAAACAAACAAATTAACTATAATCCAGACACTGACTACTTGTTTGAGCACCGACAGCGTTTTGTCATGTTAGTGTAAAACATCATTAAGTTTGTTTCTCGTGGCTAGATCGGGTTTTTTGTTTCTTTCGAATTGGTTTAATTGATTGATAGTACCTCCTTCATCATTTACACTTCAATGAATTCTTTTTTTTCTTCTTCTTCTTCTTCTTCGAACGCTCCATATCGACCACTTATTAATCACTCTTTGTGATTTGTATGTGATCTGAGCCTAAGAGCCATTGTACGTTGTGCCAGTTATGCGCTTACAAGTAGGACAACACATCGGATTTCTGCGATGTTTTTTTATTTACTATGGTAACTTCCTTAAGGCATGCGTGAGTCGCCTCTTACAACCATAGCACCGGCTAGGTTCCCCGTTGTAACTTCGACGATAGTACAAGTTTTATGTTTTCTCTAGCTGGTAATGATTTCTACACGGACACATCAACCTTCTTTTGTTGTAGATGCCAGCCAGTTCTTCCCACTCCCCATCAGACAACTCGCCAATGTCACCATATCGTATGCCATCTGGACCAGGTGCACTGTTTTTGCTCTCCGTACAGCATCCTTGATTTCCTCCACCGTCACCAAATCATCTACATCTAATTCCTGGTTCTTACATTTAGCTGCAATGGATTGTCTTGCAGTGTTTCGCCCTACAATGTCTTTCTGGTCACTCTGCTCTAAATAGTGCGCAAACAGAGCCCTACCCTTGTTTTCATCTGTCCTCTGCCATGTAAGATCCAAGCTCTGGAAGTCAATAACACACCGATTCTTTACTGTACCATTCATACTTCTGTGCAATCGCCAGAACAGATTCAACGATTTGTCATTGCCCACACGTTGACAGAACTCAGCCCACTTCTCATTTTGTGCCATCCTGGCAAGAGCTTTGAAACACCCTGTTTTATTATTCATTTCTTGTTTCAACTGCAAGATGTCAGCAGGATGGGTAGTTCCATTTTCCCTGGCATTACGACTGCAACAATCAACGAAGAATGGTTGCACAGCTACCTGGTACCTCTGCCAAAGCCTGGCAAAGACCACACAAAATTCAGGGATATCGGGTAATTACCATGCAGAATACAATAGGCAAGTTGTTGGAGAAAATAATTGCCAGGAAAATATCCTGCCAACTAGAGAGGTTACGTCTCCTTCCACCTACCCTTGGAGGTACCGTCCATATAGAGAGACATGGCGTAACGCAGCGGTGTTCGCCTACGATGTCTATGAGGGTTTTCACTCGGGCATTGAGACATGTGCTGCTGCTATTGACCTTGAAGATGCCTATAATAGAGTGCCGTTGCATTTTTAATGGTGCAGCTGACTGAACTCAATATCAGCCCATTCCTCCTCAATTGGATCTTTGCGGCCCTCTTCCAGCGAAAGATAGTGTTTAAATGTGGCAGTTGGGCGTCATCACCAACAACAATCCCCCCTGGCTTACCACAGGGGTCACCATTATCTCCGGTGTTGTTCAATGCCTATACTGTGAGCATCACAAAGAGCAGATCACGGGTAGAGGAAGGACAATGTCATATGCAGATGATGTGTTGGTGTATCGTCAGGGCAAGGGTAGAGAACAGCTTGTGGAGGAACTTCAGTCAGAACTCGACCGCATAGGTAGATGGTGCGTTGAAGCAGGAGCATTGGTCAACCCCACAAAAGCAGCGGTGACATGGTTCTCTTTAAACAACCACATCGTCAACACTCCAACACCATCTGTGGTTTTGTGTTCAGAGGTGGTGGAGCGATCTCAGTCTATGAAATACCTGGGGTTGCGTTTTGATCGTAGTCTAGCTTTTACGGAACACATAGCTCATGTGATAATGAAGGCGAGGAAAGGTTTGCTGGCGATGAGGGTAATGGCTTCGGCGGATTGTGAACAGCGCCATCTTTGTCTTTTATACCAGGGTCTGGTCCTTTCTGTGCTTGAGTATGCGCTGGCGATCCTGACTCTCAGTCATAGTCAGATAGAACGACTGGAAAGAATACAGAACGAGGCGATGCGCATTATACTTGGTTGCACTAAAGACACGTCGTGCAGGGCGATGCGCTATCTCCTTGACTATCCTACTATGGAGTATAGAATACTGATGAGCCGTGCACGAGCATACCTTCGAGTCAATGCTGACAAACAACATCCTCTGCACTTGGAAATAAAGAGACAAAAGGAAATAGGTTAAAAAGAAAAAAATCTTGGATGGGTCAGGCCGAGGACTGTATTGAACAGGTGTGTACACTTGAAGACATTGATCCCGGTGAAGAATGGATACCAGTGCCAAGAGGAATCGCTACATCCTTTTCTGTATGCATCGAACTTGATAAAGAATGCAGGCAACATAACCCACTTGTTGTGGAGGCAGAGGTTCAGGCATTAATTTCTGAGAACGCATCTGAGCATGATGTAATCATTTATACGGATGGTTCGGTGATTCGACATGTGCGGAGCTCGTGGGCTTTCACTGCTCAGGTCGGAGGTGATGTTGTGAAGGAAGAAAGTGGTGGTTTTGCCGTGACTACAAGCAGTCTCACTATGGAAATCATGGCGGTTACCAAAGCGATGATTTGGCTAGAATCACAGACTTTTATCCATGCATGTTTTCTCAGTGACTCCATGAGTATGCTCAGGAAGATTGAAACAGGATGGGCTAGAAGACATTGGATAGAATCGCTGGGGAGGTCTAAGCTGACAAAGATCAGTTTTTTTTTTGTGCCAGGGCATGCAGGTGTAAGGGGAATGAACGTGCGGATAGGCTTGCAGGTATGGCTGCTGTCCAAAGCGGACGAGCAATGGACCAGGCTGATATTATAAATTCCTTAAGGGAGAGAGGGCGTGTACATGATTCACGTAATAGCGGTGAATCCACAACACTAACCAGACTGCAAGAACTCAAAGTTAAGTGTGGTGTAGCTCGACAAGAACGCTATGCTGGCAGACAAAGAAGAATTGTAAACCAACAAAGAACCGGTGTCGTTAGTCGCCACACGCTGATGGACATACTGAGGAGAGATCGGAGCACTTATGGACTAATTTGTTCGACGTGCAGTGATGGTGATCCGACGACTAAACTAAACTAAACATCAACCTTCTAGACTTAGCCATTTTCAGATTTTCAAGAGATCCTTAACGTGCTCCAGTGTCAACAAGAGACCTACGTTTAACGTATTTTTTTTATAAGATTGAAAACTCGGTGCATCTACAGTGAGATCAGAGATCACTGGAAATAGCTAAATATATCCTCAGAGGAAGTGAACCAATTACTTTCAGAGCGTGTGTTGAGCGCCGTGCCTCAACGTCACATGTACCGTCTTTCTAGTTACCTCACTATACTGTCATTTTCTTGTCTGGCGTTTAGTGTTTATGTTTCCCTAGAGCATCGACTGCGTTTTTTGTTTAGTGTTTATGTTTCCCTAGAACTTCGACTGCGTTTGTTTGTTTAGTGTTTATGTTTCCCTAGAACTTCGACTGCGTTTTTGTTTAGTGTTTATGTTTCCTAGAACTTCGACTGCGTTTTTTTTTCTTTAGTGTTTATGCTTCCTAGAGCTTCGACTGCGTTTTTATTTATTGTTTATGTTTCCTAGAGCTTCGACTGCGTTTTTCCCTTGGCAACATATGGTTGTGAGACATGGACCATTGACAAAGCGGCGGAGACGATCATTAATGCCTTTGAATGTGAATGCTATAGAAGAGTACTTAGAATATCATAGACAGAGAAAATAACAAATGATTCTATTCTGCAGCAGCTTGACTTTAAAGAGAGTTGGCTATTAATGAGCATAACAGCAATTAAAATTAAATATTTCGGACACATCGAGCGAATGAGTGCCTATAGAAGATAATTTTGGAAGGAATGGTGCCTGGAAGAAGAATGAGAGGAAGACAAAAGACGATGGATGCAAGATGTCATTGACGATCTGAGAATGACTGATGTTGACGCCAGTCAACTTGCACAAAACAACAAGAGTTATTCAGGACTGCTGTCATGGGAGCCAAGTTCCGGAAGGGACAAGCTACTTGATGATGATGCTGATAGCTTCACATATCTGTCTAGTGTTTGTTTCGTTAGTATTTTTACTGGCTCAAAATATCAATATAGGTTATAATGTAGCACTTATTCCCTGACAAACATATACTTATGGAGGAGATAACAAGACATCAACCAATAGAGATGAAAGTTATAGAAATAAATTCTCCATGAATTAGTCTTACATTTACGAAACAGACTCGAAATAAAACTATAACAGTGATAACCAAAAGTCAAATACAACCAATATCAGACATTTTACAAAACATTCACTTGATTTCAACTTACAATATCAGGGAAAATGATAACAAGAAAACCTGGCATAGAACAGAAAGTGGTGGCGTCTATGGCCTAGGGGTTAGTGACTCGATCTATTAACCCCGACGTTCTGAGTTCGAATCACGCTGCGGACAGTTTGATTGCAAATTGTTTGCGTGGATTTTAACAAAGGACGATGTTCAGAAAGCAATGGCAAACTACTGAACGTAATAATGCCTAGAAAAATCACAAACAGCGTTAAAAGCTGGGATTGATTCGCAAAGTCATGTAAAAGATATGCAATTAACTTTTTTTTAGAACAGAAAGTAGAAGAATATAAGCTTAAACTGCTGAACTGAAAAAAGACAAGATAGAAATCAGTACACACTGGCAGAAATATTAACTTAGTTTACTCAGCCATAGAGTAAGTTTTATATACATAAATACATTTATATATATATATATATATTGATCGAGCCAACATTATTGCTCTTCAGTGAATAATCATTCTCTCTCCTACAGTAGAAGATATAAGTGGCAGTTCAGCTTTTGAAAATGATGAAAATTGGTTAAAAATGTTGTTTTTTCAATTAGTATTAATAGATTTTTATCTAAGCAGTGACTTGTCAGCCTACTATTATCGAGTTTTGTCTGCATACATTTTGTTTATGTACACTCTTGAACACTAAATATATTTGTTGTTATCGTCTGCATACAGTTTGTTTATTTACATTCTTGAACACTAAACATATTTGCTGTTATTGTCTGCATACAGTTTGTTTATTTACATTCTTGAACACTAAACATATTTGCTGTTATTGTCCGCTTCATATAGTTCTAGAAACAGTTTGACTTATATTGATTGATTGATAGATTGATATGCATTCTGTCGCCTTGTCTGTTTAACATATATGCAAAAAACAACATGAGGAATGTTACAGAAGGTAGCGGAAAAGAAAAATACGATCCTTTTATAATCGGAGGAAGAGAAATACATGAACTAAGATACGCTGATGATACAGTGTTACTGTCAACATCACAAAAAAGGATTGATAAATTATTAGGAGAAGTGAAAGATAAAAGCGAAAAACAAAATCTATATCTCAATGTGGCAAAAACAAAAATAATGACAACAGATAAAACGAACATGACAAATAATATTTTTATCAATGGAGAAAAAGTAGAAAATGTGAACAGTTTTGAATATCTTGGTTCACTGCTAACAACAGATGGAAATGGGATGAAGGAAATTAAAAGAAGAACAAACATGGCTTTACAAAAATTAAACAACTCAAAACAGTATGGAACGGAACTGATAAGAAAACAAAGATCAGAATACTAAGAGCATGCATATTCACAGTGGCAACGTATGGGTGTGAAGCATGGACATTTAATAAAGCAGTGAAAAACATATAAGTGCTTTTGAATATAAGTGTTACAGAAGAGTCCTTCGTATATCTTGGACAGAGAAGAGAACAAATAGATCTATCCAGAAAGAACTCAAAATCAAGGAAAACTGGCTGATGCTACAAATAAGAAAGAAAAATTGAGATATTTTGGACATATAAAAAGACATGAAGGGCTGGAGAAGACCATCATGGAAGGAGGCATACCGGCAAAGAGAAGAAGAGGAAGCCCACGGAGAAGATTGATTCAGGATGTAACTGATGGTTTTAACATGACAGCTACAGAGGCAGGACATCTGGCCTAATGGAGAAATTCAGGAGGACTGATGGGGTGGCAAAGTTCTGCTCAGGACAAGCTATTTGATGATGATGATGATAGATTGATAGGGCCATCATCATTGCACTTCGCTGAGTAACCGTGTGTGCTCGATCTATTTCTTACACATGAGGATTTCAGCTGAGTGCACGAACTCCGTAGCACCGGCGAGGGTTCATGATGTAATGTTGACGATGGTGAATTGAGTTCATTTAAACTGTAAATTATTCCGATCGCTCCAAATTTATTGCATTTTCTTGTAGAGTGTATCGAATGGCGTACCTCAGCTTCAGCAGAGCCAACTATTAACTTATGGGCCTTCGGACTCAGGTCAGAATTATGGGAAATCAGAACACAATTACACAATTACACCGCGTAGCCTCACATTCCAGTATTGTTGTATATAGACGAATTAATTTTAAAATCAACACAAAATACCAAATCGAAGTTATATTATGTAACAAGTTAAGTTTAACGATAAGGAATATCAATATTATGAATATTTTTCATCAATAAATAACCATAGTCTCGCAGAATTGAGTAAAATTGCAAAATAGCTTTCAAGGTTTTATCAAACATATATTGATTCCAGGCCCCCGATCTTGATCAGGTGTTTCCCCGTCAGTTGTCAGTCCTAGCTAGCTGTGGCTCAACAGTGATCATATATATATTTTGTACCTCGTAATGTCTTTTTGCATTCCGATGAGGGCTTTTTGTGCGATACACGTATTTGTTCATTTTCCTTACGTTAGTTTACTAAAACATCTCATAATTTATATTTCCTTATTTATCTCCTTTATTTCCAGTTTTAATCTAGAATCATTAGTTTTCAGAATAGTAGTTTTCATGATTCCATTGATATTAAAATAAGTTTTCAGAATAGTAGTCTTCATGATTACATTGATATTAAAATAAGTTTTCAGAATAGTAGTCTTCATGATTACATTGATATTAAAATATGTTTTCAGAATAGTAGTTTTCATGATTACATTGATATTAAAATTAGTTTTCAGAATAGTAGTTTTCATGATTACATTGATATTTAAATAAGTTTTCAGAATAGTAGTCTTCATGATTACATTGATATTTAAATAAGTTCAGGAAGTTGGAAAATGAGTTTCGTAACGAAACAAAATTTCTCACAAATGTATGTCTTTTTAAACAGTGAGTGTGTGTTTTTGTGTGTTTTTTTAAACAGTTTTAGGCATAGAAAAGGACACGCATTTTAAAGAAAAAACGGAAATTGAAGTACATTTTAAGAAAAAGAACACAAGTTTGAGAGAAGCTTGACTGACTTTAGTTATAGAAACGATAAGAAAATATACATACGATTTGAGAATAAAATTGATTTTAAACATACAAACTACACAACACAGCTGACACATTGGACGAGTAAGTTGACATACGTGTAGGCGCTTACATTGAATGATAAATCACTGTTTACTCTAGTACTCACAAGGAAGAGCTTTATTGTTGCGCGGTTTTAGCATCTTGACAACCTTTGATGATGTCACTCACCGAGCCCCGTGACGTTCATGGGAGCAGGGACTAAGTTTCAAAACTCCTCCCCTAGTTTTTGTTCGTGTTTTTAAACACCAAACTGCCTATGGTTTTGACAATTCAGAATATCACCTTAGGTTATATGTTGTTGTTGTACCTCTCGTAGTGGGTATAGTAGTCATGGGCGTTACAGTTACTTTCAAGTATTTGGAAATGCATGATACATTATGTAACGTGTTGATACTTAGTACTCGCTGCTTAGAGAATGTTGGCATTGACATGTAACCGTGCAGTATGTCTACTTCCTTCTTTGAGGCTGGTATATATCTAGTATAGATGATTAACAATAACCAAGTTGCTAATAAAAAGATCTGCAACGTGAAGTCTGCCAAATCAAACGGTAAATTGTTGTCATTCATAGATAATGTCGTCAAGTAGACATTCGTAGCACGATATCCTTAGATTATGCTTCTCGATACGGAGTAACCGATACTAAGCTTTCTTATCTTCTTCTTCTTTTGTCGTCTCACTGCTACCGGGCTGTTGCCCGGTGTCGTGGTTTTCTGTTTTTGTCTTGCGCTGTTCTGGTGGCTTGTGTGATTGTTATTGTTGCTCTTTGACAGGATTATGCTATGCCATCTAACCATATTTTTTCGTCGACTTCCTCTCGCCTTCTTTCCTGGTGTTCTGTTGTAGAAGACTATGTATACATCCTGGTGTTCTGTTGTAGAAGACTCTGTATACATCCCGGTGTTCTGTTGTAGAAGACGCTGTATACATCCTGGTGTTCTGTTGTAGAAGACGCTGTATACATCCTGGTGTTCTGTTGTAGAAGACTATGTATACATCCTGGTGTTCTGTTGTAGAAGACTATGTATACATCCTGGTGTTCTGTTGTAGAAGACTATGTATACATCCTGGTATTCTGTTGTAGAAGACTATGTATACATCCTGGTGTTCTGTTGTAGAAGACTATGTATACATCCTGGTATTCTGTTGTAGAAGACTATGTATACATCCTGGTGTTCTGTTGTAGAAGACTATGTATACATCCTGGTGTTCTGTTGTAGAAGACGCTGTATACATCCTGGTGTTCTGTTGTAGAAGACTATGTATACATCCTGGTGTTCTGTTGTAGAAGACTATGTATACATCCTGGTGTTCTGTTGTAGAAGACTCTGTATACATCCTGGTGTTCTGTTGTAGAAGACTCTGTATACATCCTGGTGTTCTGTTGTAGAAGACTCTGTATACATCCTGGTGTTCTGTTGTAGAAGACTCTGTATACATCCTGGTGTTCTGTTGTAGAAGACTATGTATACATCCTGGTGTTCTGTTGTAGAAGACTATGTATACATCCTGGTGTTCTGTTGTAGAAGACGCTGTATACATGACTGTGGATGCATTCTTATTAAGTAGCCAAACCACTTCATTCTTTCTTCTTAATGTTATTCAAGCAAGGTTCTGTGCCAACTTTCTTTCTTATGCTGATGTTGGTGATTCTGTCTTTTCTGGTGTTGTTGGTAACTTTTCGCAGGCAGCGCATTTCACATGTAGTTAATTTTTGTGACTGTGCTTTGCTCATTGTCCATTTTTGACTCTGGTACACACACAAAGTAACGCTAATATTTCAGCTGATACAAACCTAGTAACGAAACATCTCTACATATCGAACAGTTTATTTATACACAGTTTTGTGAAAGTCTGTGAAAGATGGCATCTTATGTAGCTTAAAAGGTCGTGAGCTTGATCACAACCCAAGCGTACTTGGTTAAAACTCCGCGGCGGACAAGTTTAGATGCAAATTAGTTTCCTTGGATTTTTACGAACGGTAAAAATGGACCTCACCATTTACAAAGCAATTGCAAACTGATGATGATGTTCGTCCATCACGGGTGATGATGACCACACACATTTTTATCCAAGGGAATGTAGTTGCACTATGTTTGTCTGTGTGTGCGTAGATGACTAGTGAGCCCGATTTGAAATGTTCTTGCAAACTACTGAACGTATAAGTGGAGTCCAGAAATTCGTCTACTCGTTCGTTTACTGGCGTTGATGGCTAAGTTATGTAAAGGATATGCCACGATTTTCATATTTCAATGTGAAAGTAACTACTAGTACTCCATACTAATATTCGATATGCAGAGAGTATTAGTTATATATCATGTAGTCGTCAAATAACCAATAGTTTCCGTTCATTCATCTTAAGATATAAATGCAGATCATATATATACTTATGTTCTAACTGTTATAAAACTAGTCACGAATACGAACTAATAGTCATCACGTTGCTAGCAGTGGTAAAGTAACGATTGCATTTTATACAAAAATACTCATTACTTTGTTATGCAGGCAACAATAAACATTCAAGTAACGAAACATTATTATTGGCATATCTCTAGTGCGAGCTCCGATCATTACGGATGAGTGCATAATGATTGCACGGGAAGACACACAATCCATATATGTTTATATTGATCATTAGATCTTGTTAGACTGTTGTCCCTATTACCTAGTTAAGCCGATGAAGAAAGAGTTCACAAAGTCTCTGTGGTGCGTCTTCTAACTCTGCTGTAGACAAGATCCTCTTTGTTGGTACACCGGACTTAACCGTACGTAAACTTATACGAATGAACGCACGTCCAGACTAGTATAAACCCTTTGAGAAACACAATCATGTTTTTGTGTGTTCATTAACGAATTACTTCTTCTTTCTTGTTCTTCCAACGCTCTACGTGTTAACCACTCTTTGTGATGTGTATGTGATCCGAGCCTAAGTGCAATTGACGCTGTGCCAGTTATGCGCCTACAAGTAGGCCAGCACATCCGATGTCTGCGACGCTTTTTATTTACTTGGGTAGCTTCCCTAGGTCCTACATAGTCCTCTCTCACGACATACTTTGTAGGTCGTAGTGTTATTATTTGTAGCTTCCCTAGGTCCTACATAGTCCTCTCTCACGACATACCTTGTAGGTCGTAGTGTTTATTTGTAGCTTCCTAGGTCCTACATAGTCCTCTCTCGACATACCTTGTAGGTCGTAGTGTTATTTTTTGTAGCTTCCTAGGTCCTACATAGTCCTCTCTCACGACATACCTTGTAGGTCGTAGTGTTATTATTTGTGGTTTCCCCTCCTGGCACCGGCAGCAGGCCGGCGAATTAACGAATTAGAAGAAGCACATCCACACACATACAACCACGCACCCACATCCACACACCACACATACCGAACACCAGTAGTTACTACATAACATGTCATCTAGTGCTAGTGCGGTCGATCTTAATCTGAAAATGACAACAGCTCTGATCGAATGACAACAAAGACAATTACTTACGGGATGACTGTTTTTTTTAATGTTCTTTTAGTTGATGTTGATGTGTGTGTATGTGTATGGGTGTGTGTGGGTGTGTGTGTTGTTTTTATTGATGATAGTATTGTTATTAGTAACGAACTAAAAGATATATCTCTTGTGATGTGCTAAACCTTTTTTTTAAAATAATAATAAATATTTGACCACATGAGAAATGAGGTGCTTGAGGAAAGCGGTAAATAAAACAAGAAGAGACCATAATAGAAATTAGGAAATTAGAATAACAGTCGGAACAACACCTGCTATTAGATTCATTGAAAAACATAGACTCAAATGGGTTGGTCACTTGGTGAGGATGAACCTGAATACACCAGTTGCAGGAGGGTACAACCTGACAATGGAATCATCAAGAGGAAGGGCAGACCAAGAAAAAGATGGATTGATGGAGTTACAGACTTCTTAAAACTTCACAATATCACAGCATATCAAGCGACCGAACGTGCACTATCTCGAAACCGATCATCAGTTAAACCTGCTACGCCTAACGGCACAAAACAGAGGGCAAAAAAACAGAAAAAAGAAGAAGAACCATTTTATTTTCTTTATCAGAAATTGTCAGCAATTAACAGTCAGATCCCACATAGTTGTAAACTAACTAGTTTAGTTTAGTTTAGTCGTCGGATCACCATCACTGCACGTCGAACAAATTAGTCCATAAGTGCTCCGATCTCTCCCTCATTATGTCCATCAGCGTGAACTAACTATTGCGTCCAAAGTTCTATAGCTTTTATAGTTATAAATCACACACCTTTATTTATGCAATTGACTACTAGAAACTCTCCCAACTCCTCGCTTACTGCCATGTTCTAGTTACAGCATCGTAGTCTATCGACCACTTCTTAAACCAATCTTTGTGACTTTTATGTGATCTGAGAATAAGAGCGATTGTACATTGTGCCAGTTATGGGCCTAAAAGTAGGCCAGCACATCCGATTTCTGCGATGCTTTTTATTTACTAGGGTAGATTCACTAGGTCCTACATCATACGCCTCTTACGACATGCCTTGTAGGTGGCAGTGTTACTATTCGTTGCCCCGGCAACACACGGGTCAGGGCAGAGTTAGTTCAGTCTACATTTTTAGAGCTTAAAGACCTGTAGAGAACAAAACTCATTCCTTCCAAAAATAAATGTGCCTGAGAACTGTATAATGCGGACATTGACAATTCGATACTTTGGGCAAGGTAAGTTGATTGTGTGAAGATCACGCGTCCATGGAGTGAAGACCTTGGTTAATTTAAACAGACGTATATCATCTATAAGATAGGCTAAGATTAGACTTGCCCCGAACCAAGGGTAAGCACCCAATACTGCAACTAACTAGCACGCCAAAGAAACAATTATTGTCCCTCTGTTCTGGGTTAAACCGAATTAAACGCAGCATGATACACATTAACCTTATTGATCCTGGTCATATCATCATTTTAAGCCTTAAAGGGGGAAAATAAAACCGATTCCCTTAAGTGCACGAATTTTTAGAGACGTAATTACTAATGATTACACAAACACCCTGGTCACGAGATCTGCCAGACTAGACACATTCATCCTGACGTGACTTAAGGACATACCATAGCGTGATATTGTCAATAATTCTGTTCCGTCACGTTGGTGAGACTTTGAAGCCAGTGCATTTCAGATTTGGAATTGTCCTTCATTGATCTCTCTCTCTCTCTATATATATATATACAATTATATATGCTGGTAATGTGGCTGATGCTACAAATAAGGAAGAGAAAATTCAGGTATTTTGGACATATAAGGAGACACGAAGGGCTGGAGAAGACCATCATGGAAGGAGGCATACTGGCAAATAGGAGAAGAGGAAGACCGCGGAGAAGAGGAAGACCGCGGAGAAGATGGACTCAGGATGTAACTGATGGTTTGAACATGACAGTTGCAGAGGTATCTGGCCTATGAGAGAGAAATTCCGAAGGACTGTTTGGGTGGCAAAGTTCTGCTCAAGACAAGCTATTTGATGAGAGTGTAAATATGGTGTGTATGTTGTAACTATAATTAGCGTATATGCGCATGTGTGTACCCGTGTCTGTGTCACTCCCTCTATGTATCTCTCTCTCTCTCTCTCTCTCTCTCTCTCCCTTCTCTGTTTTTACAAATGAATAGAAAAAAAACACATATGTCTATTTTGCAACATCTCTACAGTTAAGAGAAGTGGTTGATGAAAAAGAATGTATCTGGAAATGAACATTCTTGATGATATTTCACCTGGCGGATGTAGGGAAGGCAGAACAAGGAGAAGATGGTTGCAGGATGTCATAGCCGAGTTGTGTATGACTACGGCAGACGCCGGACACCTCACACAGGACAGAGGGGACATTTAAAGCTGCTGTTATGGGAGCGAAATTCCGACCAGGACAGGATAGATGATGATCTCAGTGCCTCTGTGTGTGGGTGTGTGTGCGTGCGTTCGTGCGTGTGTGCGCGCGCTTGACGTATAAAATAACACATTGTATTTGTGATTTTGTTATTGTTTGTGTGTGTGTCTCAGTGTGTATTTGAGTCGCTCTTCCTCTCTCTCCTTTTCTCTCGTGCCCTCTCTTTCTGGTTTTTCTGCCCACTCGAATAAATCATATCTTTATTCTTGGATTGTGTTCATATCCACTGTTAAGTTGACATTTAACAAATGTTTTTCCAGTCATGCTTTCAATGTTATTTTGACGCGTTTCTTTTCGTTCTGATATATATATATATATATATATATATATATATATATATATATATATATATATATATATATATATATATACACACACACACACTAGCAGATGTACCCGTTCTTCGCACGGGAATTTAGTTTACAGTTACATTTGTTATCCTTTTCCGCTGATCCTCCAAGTCGTTTCTCGTTAGTTTCCTCATCAATCGCCTTTACACTCCTCCGACGCTTGTAGTCAAGTTTAATAAATAATCTTTCCCCCTCTGTCTCCATGTTTCTGGTCTTCATTTTTTTCTGTCCTTATCATTCTCCTACAGCTTATCTCCAATTTCATTAGTTTCGATAGATCTACGAAATTGTATCATTTCCGAAATGTTAAAGTCCCAAACAGTGCGAGACTCAGCATATTAAAGAAGCATGAACCGTCCCATCAAAATCGGCTAAAATAACAATTAACAAATTGAATTTGAATTCAGATTATAAATGAATCCAATGACCAGTTGTGTTTTTTTTTAAAATATTTGGCTCTAGCGTGAATCGAACGTTAACTGAATTATCAGTTAAGCCATGCGCACTTCTTAGCAAAGGCGTTAAAATACGTTATAATAATAGTCGTCATCATCGCTTTAACATGTGACCAGCAAGAGAAAACATGGATTCCTGTTTTTTTTTGGTTTTAAAGTTTTTATTACCGTTTCGTTAATTTGGAGTTTAGATATTGAAACGAAACAATAGTCCGGTTTTATAATTTTTACATCTTCCCGTCTATGAAAACTACCCTCTTGCCAAATTTCAAGTTCGTATGATGTCCAGATATCTTCAATTAGTGTCAACATACATATATACAATTAAATTCAACTCATTCTTATATATAGATAGATATATGAGAGCCATTTGTGGTTGAATCATTTTCAGACAAGTTAGGGATTTCATACATGACGATACCTGTTTTGTAAACACGTTCACTAACTACTACGCTATTGCGTTTAACCCTGAGATAAATATACACCATTGAGAAAGATGCAACAATTAGGGACTTCCATGGCTGCACACTAGCTGACAGTATCCAACGTGGATTCTACGAAAATCGATGGCAACTGGATTTGAACCGCCGCATGAAGCATACACAATCAGCTGACAACCATTGATAAAAGGTGGTCCATCCATACTCGATCATTGAAACATTGATAAAAGGTGGTCCATCCATACTCGATCATTGAAACATTGATAAAAGGTGGTCCATCCATACTCGATCATTGAAACATTGATAAAAGGTGGTCCATCCATACTCGATCATTGAAACATTGATAAAAGGTGGTCCATCCATACTCGATCATTGAAACATTGATAAAAGGTGGTCCATCCATACTCGATCATTGAAACATTGATAAAAGGTGGTCCATCCATACTCGATCATTGAAACATTGATAAAAGGTGGTCCATCCATACTCGATCATTGAAACATTGATAAAAGGTGGTCCATCCATACTCGATCATTGAAACATTGATAAAAGGTGGTCCATCCATACTCGATCATTGAAACATTGAATAGTTTAAAGATAAAGAATTGACTTTATTGTACCGGGTCTCCCAGCAAATTGCTTAGTCCTTATTCACAGAAATGGTACTCTTCATGCCGAGAATGTTGCTCAAAGCACGAGCTCCGTAGCTCGTACAATTCCAGGCAATATTCCTAAGACTATCCGCAAAAAAATCACTTGTAAACTAAATGGACCCTGATTGGAACCCAGAATCTTCAGAATGATAGCAAATGGCTTTGACCCACTCCGTCGCAGAAACCCCAAGCGAAACATAATGAGCGTCAAGTATTATTACGTATTAACGATGTTTCTTCGTTCAAGAATGATTGATTGATTTATAGGACAAATCATTATTGCACTTCGGTGAGTAACCATGTGCGTTCCAATTTCTTTCTTACACAAGAAGATCTCAGCGACAGTGCACGAACTCCGTAGAACAGCCGAGGGTCCCCGATGTAATTTTAAAGATGGTGAAGATATTCAAGGAATCAGTTTATAATCAGATTATTTTACACGCCCGATTAGTTCGGCTTAACGGAAACGTATTTACTTTCCTTTAGAAGAAATGGTAGAGAAACTGGAGCAAGTAAACACTGTCTCAGTATCATTGAAATACAATATCTAGAGATGGAGTATGTGGGAATAGGAAAATAATAGATATCACAAAACACAATATTCAACAATATGAGATCAATATTAACATCAAACAAAAAAATAACATGAACAAAGTGCTATATAATATATATATATCTCACAAGAGAAATGTGTGTGTATGGGTGTACAACTACTACGTGTACGTATATATATATATATATATATATATATATATATATATGTGTGTGTGTATATGTACATATGTATGTTTATATGTATGTATATGTGTGTATGTATATGTGTGCTTGTGTGTCTGTCTGTCTGTCACATATCAGTTTAATTATAACTCTCACATGCCGTTCGCATTTGGTTATTTCTATGAAATGTCGGTCAGTTATTGTATTTGTCCACGCTAGAGTTCAAACAGTGGCATCTGTGGCTTAGGGGATAGTGATCCGTCTATTAACCCCGTCGTTCTGAGTTCGAATCACGATGTGGACAGTTTGGTTGCAAATTGTTTCGCGTGGATTTTTACAAAAGGACGATTCAGTAAGCAATGGCAAACTACTGAACTTAATAATGCCTAGAAAAATCACAAACGGCGTTTAAAATCTGGAGTTGATTCGCAAAGTCCTGTAAAGGATATGCAATGAACTTTTTGTTTTAGAGTTCAAACACTGCTACATTGTCAATTGATATCAGAATGAGAGGCATACAGTGCCACATAGAACCAATACTGACATACGGATGCGAGTCATGGACAATAAACAAACAGAAAATCTCAGAGGGCCACAGAGATATGGTTTTACAGAAGAATGATGAGAATCACATGGACTGCTAACATGACTAATGTAGAGGTGCTGAATGAGGTCAAGACACAGAGAAAGCGTATCATCAATATAAGAAAGAGGCAGTCATCATTTTCAGGCATGTGATGAGAAAGGGAGGTTTAGAACACATTGTGACAACCAGTAAAATCAAGGGTAGACGAGACAGATGAAGACAGAGAAAGAAAATTGTGAATAGCCTGACGTCATGGCACGGAAGAGCGTCAACATCTGAGATGATAGCAAACACCAGAGACATAGATAGACATAGATTTGTGGAGATCCATTATCGGCTACGCCAGCCAGCACGGCCCCTGATGATGATGAGAGTTTAAACAGTTAACATTTCATTGCGATCGACTAATAAGCTCAACAATCAGCTTACTATTTTTTCTGTCAACCTCTGTCTTTTACTTTGATGTCATTTACTTTGACTACACAACCAGCTCGAGACCATATCGATACTTTTTCAACGATCAAATTCGTGATTGTCTGTTCATCTTTAGTTCTTGATGTAGATGCTCATTAGTCGTAGTTACATACCGGCATGACTAGAGCAGTGGTTTTCAAACTTTCAGAAGTCACAGCATACTTGAAAGTCTTACACAAAATCTTAGGCGCACAAAAACGTAATAAATAAAATGAAAAAGGCAAAGAAATATATACATAATTATACAATTCTAGTATCTATATTCATTATTTAATTTCTGCCTATTCAAAGTAAGTACCTGATGTGTTTTAGTGATTTTTTTACTCACGTGCCCGAGGGAACCGCTTTGCCGATCACTGATCTAGAATAACCTAGGGAGCACCTAGGAATGTCACCGGGAACACTGGTGCGCCTGGGCACACTCTTTGAGAACCACTGAACTAGAGTAAGTTAGATAGAAGACACGATTGAAGTTTTAAGTATGTGAACATAATGTTACGAATTTCGTGAACACAAAAGAAGTAATTCAAGCACAGACAAGCTTTATAAAATGAAGAATCAATAAATCAATCTTCAAGCGATAAACAACAATAATATTGAAATCAAAGTTTCAGTATGAAAAACTACTGTCAAGAAATAACGAGTTCAAACAGACAAGAGAACAACACAGTAACTGTTAGTGAGATGAGAAAAACACATTAGAAAGTAGGTAACTGGCAGTCTTGTCAAAGATAACCACATTGTCAAGATGATGCAGCAGACCATTTGTTCATATTGATTAGTTAATATATTCTTCGTCATGAGCTAGTTCATATTTTCATATTTGTTAGTAAACACGCTCTGGTGTAACACACACAAAAAAACTCGATTGTTATGTTTAAATACTCTAGCCCAGCGGTTCCCAAACTTTATATTACCGTGGATCCCCTTTTAAATACATTTTTCTGCAACGGACTCCCCAAATGTTTCTATATATGAAAATCTTCTAGCGATGGAGTTATTATTAAACCACATCAACAGTCAAGCTGGCTCCAATTTCTCAAACTGCGGGAAACTTCAATTGATCATTTATTTTGCCCTGTCAGACTCTGGTCTGGGTCCTTTGACTTGGCAGCGGAACTAGTTTACCACTGTTTTTATACATGTGTTTAAAATGTATTTTTCTGTTTGAAATGTCAGCGATGATAATATTTCTCCAAGCGCTTCATGACCAGATGTAAGTACCTCACGGACCCGAGTTTGGGAAACGCTGCTCTCGCATCAGCTTCAAATTGTGTTAATCTCATAACTAGCAAATAAACAAACAATATTGAGAGAATTTAAAAACTTATATAAACATTTTTGTGGTCATACCTAATTGCTGAACTTGTTAACAGACTACACAGAAGCACTTCAGTAAAAAATATAAGTTCAATTTAACACCAGAGTAATTGAATTCACTCTAATCAGATGCAGATTACGTTAAACGAGAAAAACTTGATATTTTTTCGTCACTTTTTGAAAACATGAAAGTGAATACAGTGCTGACAGGTGTCAATCTCCAATTGACTTTGTTAATCCGCTCTTACATTCAACAAAGTTGACAATCCTGACTGACAAAGACATGATTGAGAATACTGTGAGACTGCAGGGTTGTTGTATCAAACTGTCCCCAATTGTATGTAGTTTCGATTCTGTGTTTACTCTCTCTAGAACTACGGCATCAGAAACTCTTCTTCTTCAAACGCTCGATATCGACCACTCGTTAACCACTCGTTGTGATTTCTATGTGATCTGAGCCTAAGAACGACCGCATGTTGTGCCCGTTATGCACCTACAAGTAGGTCAGCTTATCCGATTGCTTCGATGCTTTTTATGTACGAGGCTAGCGTCCCTAGGTCCTACATCAGTCGCTTCTTACGGCATGCCTTGTAGGTCACAGTGTTACTATTCATTGCTTCCTTTGCGGGCCCCGGCACCACACGGGGTTTAAGTAACTTAAGTAACGTTCTTCGTTCCTTTCTGGAAACGTTTTGTTGGAAGAAATTGCATGTGTTTATACAATATCTGTTACGTTGAAGAATAGGTTTATCATGTCTTTCTCATTTCTATGATATCTTCATCTTCGTTGTCTTTCTTTGCGTGTACTTCAATGCCACAGTTTGGACATAGACCACCATCAACCAACATGCTAAGTCTTTCTATCGTTATCTATCTCTTGTAGCTGGCTCTCACGCTCTCTCCAGCCCATGCTTACATTGCATAACTCTGCCGCAAATCTCATCTATATGTTTATATTGGCCCATTTCTATCTTGTTTTCCTCTGCGGGTTTTAGGAAAGTGCTCTTATTGTTATATTACCCTGAAAGTGCTCTTCTAGTTATATTACCCTAAAAGTGCTCTTCTTGTTTTATTCCACTGTAAGTGCCCTTCATGTTATATTACCCTGAAAGTGCTCTTCTTGTTTTATTCCACTGTAAGTGCCCTTCGTGTTATATTACCCTAAAAGTGCTCTTCTTGTTTTATTCCACTGTAAGTGCCCTTCATGTTATATTACCCTGAAAGTGCTCTTCTTGTTTTATTCCACTGTAAGTGCCCTTCATGTTATATTACCCTGAAAGTGCTCTTCTTGTTTTATTCCACTGTAAGTGCCCTTCGTGTTATATTACCCTAAAAGTGCTCTTCTTGTTTTATTCCACTGTAAGTGCCCTTCATGTTATATTACGCTAAAAGTGCTCTTCTTGTTTTATTCCACTGTAAGTGCCCTTCGTGTTATATTACCCTAAAAGTGCTCTTCTTGTTTTATTCCACTGTAAGTGCCCTTCATGTTATACAGGGTGTTCAAGATAAAAGTAGCCCAATTGACAAATAAAAACTTGCCAATCAGGCTACTTTTATCTTGAACACCCTGTATTACCCTGAAAGTGCTTTACTTGTTTTATTCCACTGTAAGTGCCCTTCATGTTATATTACCCTAAAAGTGCTCTTCTTGTTTTATTCCCCGGAAAATGCTCTTCTTGTTTTATTCCCCTGAAAGTGCTCTTCTTGTTATATTCCCCGGAAAGTGCTTTTGTTATATATCCTAGAAAGTGCTTTACTTGTTATTCCCCTCGAGCAATCCTAATGTGTGTCATGCCCAGCGGCAGCGTCTTTTCTTGATCTCTTGGTTCACTTGAATCCGCACAACTTTTTGTTTAGTATAAATATGTGACAAATATTTGTTACAAATAACACACTGATGCCGTTCTCATTTCTTTTGGATGATGATAATGAATATACATCCATGTTTAATATGTGAGTCCTCGTAACCTTCGTTGTTTGATTCATCGATTGATTGCTGGTGCCATCACCGTTACTCTTCGGTGAATAACCATTTGTGTTCCATTATTTTCTTACACAAGAAGATATATGCGGCAATACATGATCTCAAAGGTACTGGTAACGATCATATGTGCAACGTTTAAGATGATGACACCCGTGTGTTGGCGGGTCTCATGAGGGAAGCAAATAATAGTACCACTGCGACCTACAAGGCATGTCGTAAGAGGCGACTGGTGTAGGGCCTAGGGAAGCTAGCCTAGTAAATAACAAGCATCGCAGAAATCGGATGTGCTGGCCTACTTGTAGGCGTATAACTGACGCAACGCACAATCGCTCTTAGACTCATATCACATACAAATCACAAAGAGTGGTTAACAAGTGGTCGATATTGAGCGTTTGAAAAAGAAGAAGAGGATGAAATGTGTAGAAGTTATATTTGATTTATAATGAACTGTGACCGCACATACGTCTTTCCAGCCTAGTCTTATGCACTGGCAAAAGTTGTTATACGAACCGTCTTGAGTTGGAGACCTAAGTCTTAACGTCCAGCTTCGATAAGACTGATCAGGGATAACTTCATCTACACTGAGATCAGGGATAACTGGAAAGCAACACGATCGCTCTACTCGAGAAAATAACCTAGCACTTTTGGAGCGAGAGGCGAGCACCTTACTTCCACGCGACATCGATTCCTTGTTTGATATTCGTGAGACATCGATTCCGTGTGTGATTTTCGTGAGACATCGATTCTTTGTTTGATATTCGTGATGGGCTAAATCTATAAAACCAAACTAGGGGCAAAAACTCAACCAAGGAACCATAACACTTTGGACAGAGTTGAGTGTTGTGTTTACTTAAAATTGATAGCATTTTACGATCAATATATTTTTCTTATTTCTCTCCGCTTCTCGTGGAGCTTAGGGCATAATCAATTGTTCTCTAGCTCCCCAGGTTTATTGTCGTTTTCTCTATAACTTCACAAGAGATATCCTTCAGTTTCTCACTCAACAAGACTCCGTCTCCAGATATGCATCCCATTTTCTGTTTCACTTGCAGGTTCCACATTTTTGCCTTTCTAGTGACACACGATTATGTCTTCCGCTGAGTATTTCCCGGTCCATCGTCAATTTCTCATACTAATCTATGTTATTATGGTCACATACCCAATCGCTATCAACATATTTGTGTGTGCGACTGTGTCATACTATCTCAGTCTGATAACTCACTGAAGATATTTGTTGATATAGGTCTGAATCTTATTTTTAATCGACTTAGTGACTCACTACATTTCTGAATCATACTTCTTCTTCTTCTGCGTTCTCACTAGATTGGGATTTCGGATTCTCTAATTAATGCAGCCGTCTGCCTCAGATTGTCAGCCACTCCATATAGTTTATCTTGGACGTTGGTGTAAGTGGGCCACCTCTTTCTTCTCAGTTCTGCGTACTGGGGGGTAGTTCTGTAGGATATTCTCTGTTGTCCTACTCGCCAAGCCACAGGAGTATAGGTCGTTGGTGCCTATCTTGAATTTAGTGTACATGTGGTTTCTCATTCTGTTGTGACCCATCCGGAGGCGACGTTTGACAGTCTGGACCCTTCTGGATAATTGGTAATATCCATCATCCTTGTTGTGAATCATATAACAATACGGATTATAATCAGTATAAATTACGGAAATGAGCAAAACCAAGCGGAAACGTTAATATAGTTAAACAGATATTCAAGTAATAATGGAATCAGTTGATCTGTGACCTACATAAAATGGTGATGCTCTCTTAGACTATTTACCTGTAAATTGTTGACAATGTATGAAGTGTGGGTTTGTAGCAAAGATCAATATTCCAACAGTTGGAGTATGTGAATCCAACCTCTCCTTCTGCTCCATCGAACCGTAAATCCGACTACCTGTTGGAAATTTCCCCGTGGTTAAAAACATCCGATCTTTTCAATCTAGATTTCATTGCGCACATATGATTAAATATGATAACAGCAATGGAAACAAAACAACGTTAGAGATAAGTGCCTTGGGCATCTGCAATCATGAAATGATGAGGAGGAAGAAGGACATATATTTTCGGGTTCATTTGTTTACTGCTCGCTTGTTGTAAATATGTCATTTGCAGTAATCGCGAGGAAGCAGAGAACATTATTCAAGGGAGGCAAGTACATAACGATGTCTGTCTTGAAATAAGAGTTATGTCCCTTTCCAGTCGTTGTCAGCTTACGTAATGTCTACAATACGAAACTGGGATTTTGGTTGTCATTCTCTCTAGTTTATTATCTGTCTATCTCTTATGTTATCTCTCTATCTCTCTCCTCCAGACTTTCTGATTATTTATATTAAAATTTGAGGGGCATACGATAGATGGCAGATAAACCATTAATTATACATCATAAGTGTCCGTTACTGACAGAGAGAGAGAGAGAGAGAGAGAGAGAGAGAGAGAGAAACCACACATCACACACACACATATAAACACTGAAATGGCCAATAATTATATTGTATGTAAACTCTATTTAACCATATGTCACATTCTAACCTTCTTACTAGACCTCCTCCATTCATATATGTTGTATATATCAGTATCATCATTTTGGCTGAAATCGGATGTATGTGTCCTAAACATGTAGAAGTCTATGCATTTAGGGGCCTATCAAGCCAATGTGCAACGTATACACGTTCTTGGCAAAGATCAAACATATCACAAAGAGTGATTAAAATTGGTCGTAAAGAACGAACGCAAAGAATAAGAAGAAGCATCATCATGATCGTGCGCCATGCCATCAGGCGTTGACTAGCACGTTCTTCCACAACTCTTCTGTCTCGTATTTTAACTATGAATTCAGATTTATGTTCACGCCATGTCACATATGCTGTTTAGAATATTTTCTCTCTCTTGATATCCATCTATCTTACTTGCCCGTTGTCACAATGTATGTAAGCATTTCTCATCTCATAAAATGTTACAATGTATGTAAGCATTTCTCATCTCATAAAATGTTACAATGTATGTAAGCATTTCTCATCTCATAAAATGTTACAATGTATGTAAGCATTTCTCTTCTCATAAAATGTCACAATGTATGTAAGCATTTCTCTTCTCATAAAATGTCACAATGTCTGTAAGCATTTCTCTTCTCATCAAATGTTAATTTCAATTGTTTCTTTCTGATGCGCTTCAAAGCGGTCTGTTATTACATGCATTTTTTAGAGTATATCATTTGTTATCTTTTCTATCATTGATATTCTCATCATTATTCTATCGTTAGTACGCAATCGTTAGTAATATCACTTCCGAAAAGTGTTAATCTAAAATAGAATGATTGATTGATTGATATTACCATCATCATTGCACTTTGGTGAGTAACCATGTGTGCTCCGATCTCTTTCTTACACAGGAAAATCTCAGCTGCAGTGCACAAACTCCGTTGCACCGGCGAGGTTCCCCGATGCAATTATGAAGATATTTTGTATGAATTTTTATTTTTTGTAATTAATTTTGCACTGGCAGCGACTTTCCAGCCTGCTCTTCTCGATTTTGAAATGCCAAGGGATCTTTTACGTGCTCAAATTGAACACGGTACCTACGTTTTATCCTCCATCTCCGATAGGACTAGAAACTTGATTTAATCTACACTGAGATCAGGGATCTCTTGAAAAATATCCGGATGGCTTCACAAGGTAGCGAACCTCTGACCTTTGGCACGAGAGATAAGCACCTAAGCTCTACACCACAGAGACCGTCACAATTTACAATTGTATAATGATAACACAACATTCATTCTTATCACACATTCACAAAACGAAAATTAGAGATTCTCTGTGGGCGTCTGTAGCTTAAACGGCAGTGAGCTCAATCACAACCCAAGCTTACCTGGTTCAGTCTTACGACCGTCAGTTTGGAAGCTAAATCGTCCCCGTGGATGTGCTTCGAACGGCAAAAATAGACCTCAACGTTCAGAAAGCATTGACAAACTACTGAACGTGTAAGTGGTGCCAACAAAATCAACGACTCGTTTACTGTGGTTTAAGGCAACGTCATGTAAGGGATATGCTACGATGTTCATTCCTTCAAGAGAATCAAACAATAATCAGACCAAATGTTACCAGAACATATGTTAAACATTAGAGTGATCATTGAAAAACACCATCAACATCAACACAAGGTATTCCATAATTTTGTCAATTTCACAAAGACATTTGATCGTGTATAGCACGAAGGTATTTGACAAGTAATAAAACAATATAATATTGCTATCACCATAGCAGATATTATTGAAATACTATACAATCATACAAGCAGTACGGTGCTTACAAGCAATAACATTGGCGATGCCATTAGAATACACTGCAGGAGTGCGGCAAGGTTGCAATGTTTAATCCGGTACATTTCAACATTTACACGAAACATTTTATTCACGATTTTGAATACATATATATCTTATATATACATGTATATATATAACATTTTATATATTTATATATATATATCGCTCTTATTATATCACTAATGTTTACATTAGCTTTCCTTCTTACTGAATGTGTTATTCTCCAAATTATTGGATGTGATTGCTTAACCTTATATGTACCATCTCTCTATGTCTCAATGGGTGTGTCTCTATATGTCTCCCTCTTTCGTTATCATTCTAAGTTGTGTATGTGTGAGACAGAACGAGAAAGATTTTTTTGTAAATAAAGATAATTGGTTGTATGCAGCTCTTATCACGTTATGTAATATACACACGGGGAGTTGACACTATTATACCAATATATATATATATATATATACATGTGTTATGTTTCCCTTGTTTTGCATAATTAAGTAGATTTATATTGCAATGTTTGCAATTTCAGTTTAAGCACGTCGTGCTGCACTTTTGCAGCATTGCTTTGATATATGCACCTTTCGAACCAGCTTATCAAATTACTGCTATTATTTTGCTCGGGTTCGCTTTCAATCATATTCTGTAATGCTGGATATATTTTCCAAAGCTGCGGACAAGTCTACTTCAGAAGATTTAGTTTGGCTGTCATTTAGAAGGATAACATTTAGCATAGACCTCAGATACTCAATGTGAGTGTGTCTCGTTAGCACAGACCTCAGATACTTAACTGACTTCTCAATGTGAGTATGTCTCGAGTATGGGATCACGAATACAGTCGTTTGGAACATAGATCGGTTGAGTTTGGTTGACTTAGTTTAACCAGGGTATTTTCTATTTACAATAATATCTATTTGAGCATGTGGACGTTTTAGTACAAATAACTGGTGCCGTTTTACATGAAGTCTCTCGATCACCACAACAGTTGCTCAAGACATAGATCGCGTTCTTGTCAGAGTAGAGACATCATCTGCTTCTTCTTACGTCCTGATAAAACGTTCTCTTTCGTGCAGAGATCTCTGCCCCCTTCCTCCTCCTTCTTCTTCTTCTTCTTCGTTTGACGTCATGTAAAGACTGAGACTGTGATACCTACTCGCTTCGACTCAACACATTCGTTTTAGTAACCATTTTACATAATACATTTGTCTTCCCTATTCTATCCATAATGACCTAATCTTCTGTAGCAATGCAGTCAAATACCAGTGCCACCATTTGGAGTCTGAATAGGGTCTTCACTAAAGCTGATGTACTAACCCTCCCTTATGCTATATCATTCTCTGCGCCTTAGATCCAATAAGCTTTAGGAGTCCAACCCGAATAAAAAGCACGCAGAAACCGGATGTGCTGGTTTACGAGTCTGTGGGCGCATAACTGAGAAAACGAACTCATGTTCTCATGGCAAATGACATGCAGACCACAAAGAGTTGTTTAACAAGTTGTTGATGTAGAACAAAGAAGAAGAAGAAGAAGAAGAAGAATAACCCATCAGCGATATCAACCTCAATGTATTTATTCCATGCAAAACGTAAACAATGTGTAAATTTAACTGAATGATTAATATGACTCTTAATGTCAGTTTCAATGTAAACAATGGATGGGGAAAATGTGTAACCAGGGACTGTTGATGGATTTGATGAATCAACGTTGTTGATCACTGCCTTCACTAGAGAATATATTGTCATCATGAAAAGAATAGATTATTTTTCAATGTCATTAATATCAACACACAATTAAGAGATGACATATAAATATTGATACCCTGCGAGCTAGCTCAATGCTGATAACGATATAGCACTGTTGATATACACTACGGAGAACACACAGGAGATAACAAATAGAGTAAGTCAGTTGAACAAATCAATAATAATAACAGTAAGGGAATTGGAATATCGCCATAAAAAAAACCCATAGGAGATGGAAGAAATGATAGCTGGAAAAGTTCAGATGTATGTGTGTAACCAACGGAAGATGTAGGTAACAGAAATCAATACAAGAATGTCAATGGTAGCTGCAGTATTCATTTCACTAAACAACGTATATAGTGATAATCAGCATGCGTGACATAGACTAAACTCAATATATACAAATCATATGTAGGCGCAGTCTTACTACATGGAAAACTAATACCAAGACAGATAGTCCCATAAAATGTTTTCAAGACAGATACATCAGATGAAATGTGTTTTTTCAAATTTGTGTTGCAATCAAAGAATCAAATTAACTAAGATCACCCTGTGTGCGTCGGTAGCTTAAGTATCACACCTGGTTCGAACACCGTGGCGGGCATTTTGGAAGCAAATTCGTTCCCATGGAAAAGAACAGTAAAAATAGACCTCACCATTGGGAAAGCATTGGCAAACTACTGAACGTATAAATGGTGCCTATAAAATCGACGATTCGTTTACTGGAATTGATCACTAAGTCATGTAAAAGATATGTTACAATTTTCATTTTCAACATCATTCTATGTACATGCAACAACAAGATCAGCAAGTAAATAGAAAAGAAGAAATCAAAATAGTTGAAACATACATTGAGAATACAAATGACCAGACACCCACACTGCAACTCTGAAATGGGATTCTGGAGGCAAGAGGTAGGGAAAGATCTAGAGAGACATGGAGACGAACTGTTGAAAGAGAAAGATAAGAGGCGGGAATGACCTGAAATTAACTGAATTGACTTTATCGAGATATACCTGGTTGGATGAAATTTGTTGATGCATTATTATTCTTATGGAAGAAGGAGGGAGGGGGCTAAGAGAATAAGAAGAGATACAAGAGAGCTAGTTCAATAACTTAGCAAGACACGTGAGCCTAGATAATTGTATACTTCTGAGTCCTAGAACGATGAGTAACACATGCTCTCAAATCACATCGACACGACACTAGATGATGGTTAACATAATGATGATAGTGATAAGATAGTGTCTATTTTATCATCCGTTGTCATGCATAAATTATCGCTTGATATACGTAATAACTTTGGCAATGATGTCCCTCTAAAACTATTATGTATTTGGAGTAAATAATCACTTTAATTCCATCCTATACTGATCGTCATGGTTTATCATTCATTTTTCATTTCATTCTACATCTTTATTTGTACCCTTCATGTTTGTACTTGTTGTCATCAAATTGTTCAGAACGAAACATTGTACTAAGAATACAACAAATTGTTCAGAACGAAACATTGTACTAAGAATACAACAAATTGTTCAGAACGAAACATTGTACTATGAATACAACAAATTGTTCAGAACGAAACATTGTACTAAGAATACAACAAATTGTTCAAGAACGAAACATTGTACTAAGAATACAACAAATTGTTCAGAACGAAACATTGTACTAAGAATACAACAAATTACAAGTTGATTTAATCTTAGTTATCATCGCATTCTTCTTGTTTCGTCTATGCCCTTCACCCCTAGGGAGACATAGTTCCTCAACCAAGGTCTTCCAAACCCTCCTATCCTAGACCATCTTTACCGGATCGTTCTACTCTCTCCCCAATTTGATGAGACCTTCCTTGTTGGGCCCTCTTCTTCCTCGGGTGGCGAGCCAAAAATGTCCCTGTAACTATCTATTCTTTTTACAGTGTGAGGTAGCTAGCCCCACATCGACCTCCTTGGTCGGCGCTTACGTCATGTGTGACTGGTAACCTGGTTTATATTCTTTTCACTCCTAATGTGGGCCCCGGTAACAACTTAGGCGACCTTATTTCTTCTAAATGATAAAATACGAGTATGTATCCAATACATTCCTTAGTAGCAGATTGATATTCGATTCCGTATGTCCAATACATTCCTTAGTAGCAGATTGATATTCGATTCCGTATGTCCAATACATTCCTTAGTAGCAGATTGATATTAGCTTCCGTATGTCTAATACATTCCTTAGTAGCAGATTGATATTCGATTCCGTATGTCTAATACATTCCTTAGTAGCAGATTGATATTAGCTTCCGTATGTCTAATACATTCCTTAGTAGCAGATTGATATTCGATTCTGTATGTCCAATACATTCCTTAGTAGCAGATTGATATTCGATTCCGTATGTCCAATAGTCACATTTCTGTTGCTGCAGTTAGTATTCCTATATTTCTGCTTGTATTCCTAGTTTAAGATTTGCAACTAGAGAACAGTATATATTCTAAATATTACTGTAAAACTCTTCTATTCTTTCTTGATGTTGGATACATGTTTCATTCTTGATGCTGGATACATGTTTCATTCTTGATGCTGGATACATGTTTCATTCTTGATGTTGGATACATGTTTAATTCTTGATGCTGGATACATGTTTCATTCTTGATGTTGGATACATGTTTCATTCTTGATGTTGGATACATGTTTCATTCTTGATGCTGGATACATGTTTCATTCTTGATGCTGGATACATGCTTAATTATTGATGTTGGATACATGTTTCATTCTTGATGTTGGATACATGTTTCATTCTTGATGTTGGATACATGTTTCATTCTTGATGCTGGATACATGCTTAATTCTTGATGTTGGATACATGTTTCATTCTTGATGTTGATACATGTTTCATTCTTGATGTTGGATACATGTTTCATTCTTGATGTTGGATACATGTTTCATTCTTGATGTTGGATACATGTTTCATTCTTGATGTTGGATACATGCTTAATTCTTGATGTTGGATACATGTTTCATTCTTGATGTTGGATACATGTTTCATTCTTGATGTTGGATACATGTTTCATTCTTGATGTTGGATACATGTTTCATTCTTGATGTTGGATACATGTTTCATTCTTGATGTTGAATACATGTTTCATTCTTGATGTTGGATACATGTTTCATTCTTGATGTTGGATACATGCTTAATTCTTGATGTTTGATACATGTTTCATTCTTGATGTTGGATACATGTTTCATTCTTGATGTTGGATACATGTTTCATTCTTGATGTTGGATACATGTTTCATTCTTGATGTTGGATACATGCTTAATTCTTGATGTTGGATACATGTTTCATTCTTGATGTTGGATACATGTTTCATTCTTGATGTTGGATACATGTTTCATTCTTGATGTTGACATATTTACATGATGACATACATGTTTAATTTCGTGTGTGTGGAAATCACCAAATGATGTGCCCAAACCTTGCAGGTTTTCATAAATTAGTTTAATAACCAAATGATGTGCCCAAACCTTGCAGGTTTTCATAAATTAGTTTAATAACCAAATGATGTGCCCAAACCTTGCAGGTTTTCATAAATTAGTTTAATAACCAAATGATGTGCCCAAACCTTGCAGGTTTTCATAAATTAGTTTAATAACCAAATGATGTGCTCAAACCTTGCAGGTTTTCATAAATTAGTTTAATAACCAAATGATGTGCTCAAACCTTGCAGGTTTTCATAAATTAGTTTAATAACCAAATGATGTGCCCAAACCTTGCAGGTTTTCATAAATTAGTTTAATAACCAAATGATGTGCTCAAACCTTGCAGGTTTTCATAAATTAGTTTAATAACCAAATGATGTGCCCAAACCTTGCAGGTTTTCATAAATTAGTTTAATAACCAAATGATGTGCTCAAACCTTGCAGGTTTTCATAAATTAGTTTAATAACCAAATGATGTGCTCAAACCTTGCAGGTTTTCATAAATTAGTTTAATAACCAAATGATGTGCCCAAACCTTGCAGGTTTTCATAAATTAGTTTAATAACCAAATGATGTGCCCAAACCTTGCAGGTTTTCATAAATTAGTTTAATAACCAAATGATGTGCCCAAACCTTGCAGGTTTTCATAAATTAGTTTAATAACCAAATGATGTGCCCAAACCTTGCAGGTTTTCATAAATTAGTTTAATAACCAAATGATGTGCTCAAACCTTGCAGGTTTTCATAAATTAGTTTAATAACCAAATGATGTGCTCAAACCTTGCAGGTTTTCATAAATTAGTTTAATAACCAATTGATGTGCCCAAACCTTGCAGGTTTTCATAAATTAGTTTAATAACCAAATGATGTGCTCAAACCTTGCAGGTTTTCATAAATTAGTTTAATAACCAAATGATGTGCCCAAACCTTGCAGGTTTTCATAAATTAGTTTAATAACCAAATGATGTGCTCAAACCTTGCAGGTTTTCATAAATTAGTTTAATAACCAAATGATGTGCTCAAACCTTGCAGGTTTTCATAAATTAGTTTAATAACCAAATGATGTGCCCAAACCTTGCAGGTTTTCATAAATTAGTTTAATAACCAAATGATGTGCCCAAACCTTGCAGGTTTTCATAAATTAGTTTAATAACCAAATGATGTGCTCAAACCTTGCAGGTTTTCATAAATTAGTTTAATAACCAAATGATGTGCTCAAACCTTGCAGGTTTTCATAAATTAGTTTAATAACCAAATGATGTGCCCAAACCTTGCAGGTTTTCATAAATTAGTTTAATAACCAAATGATGTGCCCAAACCATGCAGGTTTTCATAAATTAGTTTAATAACCAAATGATGTGCTCAAACCTTGCAGGTTTTCATAAATTAGTTTAATAACCAAATGATGTGCCCAAACCTTGCAGGTTTTCATAAATTAGTTTAATAACCAAATGATGTGCCCAAACCTTGCAGGTTTTCATAAATTAGTTTAATAACCAAATGATGTGCCCAAACCTTGCAGGTTTTCATAAATTAGTTTTCCACAGAATATAATTTATCATGTAGTACGACAGATATATTAGTGAGAAATTGATTAACAGAACAAAACAGCAACAATATTATCAACTAGAAATGGATTCACGAAATTAAACAGTTACAATATCATGAATGAGAAAGTGATTGAAATGGATTCACGAAATTAAACAGGCACAATATCATGAATGAGGAAGTGATTGAAATGGATTCACGAAATTAAACAGGCACAATATCATGAATGAGGAAGTGATTGAAATGGATTCACGAAATTAAACAGGCACAATATCATGAATGAGAAAGTGATTGAAATGACCAAACATAACATCATTAATATAGGAGAAAGAAACAAATCATCTAACGTTGAATAGGACATACATTCAGAATATCAGCAGATAGGATAGCAAGGCAGGTCTTGTTCTGAAGCTCACAGAAAGAGTTGAATAGGACATACATTCAGAATATCAGCAGATAGGATAGCAAGGCAGGTCTTGTTCTGAAGCTCACAGAAAGAGTTGAATAGGACATACATTCAGAATATCAGCAGATAGGATAGCAAGGCAGGTCTTGTTCTGAAGCTCACAGAAAGAGTTGAATAGAGTAAGACAGCACAAATCATAGAGATAAAAGCTGGAGGCATATATCAAGGAAACTAGAAAGACATTGGAAACATCTGATCCCATTAGAACAGTAAAGAATATATTGGTATAAGTATATTAACGACAACTGTACTAGAAAATTATATGAGTTCGTTTTCATATCGTGGTATATATTGGGGCAATATGGGGCTCGTATATTTCTTTAACGAGCGACACACGATGTTTGATGTGGGCAGCATCACGATGGTCGCTTTTGATTCCCAGTGGTGTGTTGCTACCCAATTGAAGTTGGATTGGCCTGAGAGCGTTTACGGACAGAAAAAAAGTATATTTATATCTATGAATTGATCTCAGGACCTCTGCCTACGAATCAAGTGCATTAAGCACTGCGCTCTCGCGGCCTCTCAATCCTAAGATTGTATCGTAGACTATTATTATTATTATTATTATTAGTAGTAGTAGTAGTAGTAGCAGTAGCAGTAGCAGTTGTGGTAGCTGTAGCGGCAGCAGCGGTGGTGGTAGTAGTAGTAGTAGTGGTCGTGGTCGTGGTCGTGGTAGTGGTAGTAGTAGTAGTAGTAGTAGTAGTATTAATAGTAGTAGCATCAGTAGTAGCAACAGTATTTGTAGCATTTATATATGTGAGATGTTTCTATGAACATGTTTGTGTATATATTTGCCTATTTTATACATTGCCAGTTCACACATTCTAAGGTTCCAAAACTCATTTTCTTGTTCAAATAATATTGATTTTGATTTGATTTCATATTTACTGGAAGCTGTCTGTTTCAATATCACAACTATTTAAAGTATGTTTAAAATTAGTTGGGTTTTTTGCTTAAATTGTCTTATTTTGTCACTAGTCCAAGTAAACCTTCGTTTTCTTCTTCAATACCATCCCCTACTATTAAACTGATCATGTTAGATTGGTGCAATGTGAGAACATGATTGTTTCACTCTATGTTCTCATGCTACACAAACCTTTGCTTTGTCTTGTATCTATCTAGTTCTGTCACTCTCATTATGAATTTAAACATACATACTCTATTTTACTCTCTGCTAAACTATTGTATAGGTGTCTATGTGATCCATCTCTATTTTACTAACTGCTAAACTATTGTATAGGTGTCTATGTGATCCATCTATATTTTACTAACTGCTAAACTATTGTATAGGGGTCTATGTGATCCATCTATATTTTACTAACTGCTAAACTATTGTATAGGTGTCTATGTGATCCATCTATATTTTACTAACTGCTAAACTATTGTATAGGAGTCTATGTGATCCATCTATATTTTACTAACTTCTAAACTACTGTATAGGGATCTATGTGATACATACTCTATTTTACTCTCTGCTAAACTATTGTATAAACCATCTATGTGGCTAAGTGGTTGAGCGTTTGCCTTGCGATTCGAAGGTCGTGTGTTCTAATCCGGGCTGCGCCGTTTTTTACCAGAGTCCCCTAGGATTATTGCCGGAGCTACGGACTTCGTGCTTTGGACAATACTCAGCAAGTGGCGTTCCATTTCTGGGGAGAAGGACCGAGCTACATTGGTTAAAACCTGATGAAACATAGCTTGAAAAACTCATCTTAAAACCATTGTATATGTTCTCCAGTAGAGAAACCATTGTATATGTTCTCCAGTAGAGAAACCATTGTATATGTTCTCCAGTAGAGAAACCATTATATGTGTTCTCCAGTAGGGTATAGATACTACTCAGATACGCTAATGTTATTTTATTTCTCTAGTCGTCTCTATTATTCTGAATATTTACTTTAGATTTTCTGAATAGAGACATTGTCTGCTAACAAAATACATTTAAAAGATAAATCGCTGTGGATGTCTCAGTGGGGTTGACATCAATTCTCGCCTCACACTTCAAAACTATTCAGTTTATGTTCCGTGTAAAACGACCAGGCTATGTTTCACTAATCCATGATCTTAATGTAGATGAGATCGAGTTCCTAGTCCTATCGAATATGTATGATAAAAGTTAAGTCTTGCTTTCAAGTTGAACACGTAAAATACCCATCCATAATGATAAGCTGGGAAGCATCTGCACGGGACAAAATTCTGATCAATCTTTAAACATGTCTAAACATTTTCAACATCTTCTAAATTACATTCAGAACTCTGGGTGATGTCACCGAAGCTCATGCACTATCCCTGAGATTATTATATGTAAGAAAGAGGTCAGATTCATGAGCATGATCCGAAAGGGGAAGGCTGGTTCGGTGCGCATGCAATGGACTGAATCCCTACAAGCGTCAACAATTTGCAGAATTACACTTATCTTCATTCCGGGACACATGGTTGTCGTTGACAATGAGAGAGTAGACAGGCTGGGGGCCAGCTAATGGCTAGAATTGACATTATGAACGCCCTCATAGAGTGTGGCCGCAAAGAGGACTTTTCATTTAAATCAATCCACATCAACTAATAGATTGCAGGAACTGGAACTGGGTTTGAAGATTGGAGTAACAAGATAAGAATAACACAATAGGTATATGAGTATGCTCATCAATCAAAATCGAACTGGTACGGTCAGTCGCTGGACGCTGTTGGAGATATTGCGAAGTAGATCGAAGCACCTATAGACATGTCCGAAGTGCAATGAAGATATTCCAAACTGAAACTGAAAAATAGGTCAGAGCCCATATATTTATTTATCAAATGATCATATCAATCAATCAATTTTAAAAACGTGATGAGAATATTCCAGTTATTTCATATCTGTTAAATTTGCTATTGAAATCTATCTAACATTGTCCACACATAGACGTATATCATTGTGTACATATGTCTAATCCATTTATTTATCTATCAGACTGTTTATCGTACTATTAGTCTCTTGCTAACCTCATTAAAAATACATCAGTGGATATCTTACCCCCTGTAACTTAGTCTGAACTCTCTTAGCTGCCAGACATCCCCCTTTTCTTCCTTGTACAGCCCTTGTTTTATCTATATCATGTTTCTAGATTTTGAACTCTTGTTTGTAGAAGATGAGAATATTGATCAGTTAAAACTATGTTATGTTATTGTCATTTCTAGAGATCTGATATTTAGAGTATTCCCTTGTCGAGTTCTGTCATCGTCTTATTTTTGTATTTTGTTTCTCTTTGCAGTCATTTCAGCAACGATTTTCCTTCCAAAACAAGGTAAACATAACTGTTTGTATTGTATGTGTGTTACTTTATATGGTGTTTTCTCAGTGATCTACTT
This sequence comes from Arion vulgaris, assembly GCA_020796225.1. Lineage (NCBI taxonomy): Eukaryota > Metazoa > Mollusca > Gastropoda > Stylommatophora > Arionidae > Arion > Arion vulgaris. The sequence continues at coordinate 33,853,404 of CM036762.1, read as the reverse complement.
GTAACAGTAGCAAAAGAAATGTGTGCTTTACTTGTGTTTGATAACAAGTATTTCTGATATTAATTGTGTATTTGAGAATATCAGTTTATATTCATTTATAATGCTACTATTCTGCAACAGCTTGATATTAAAGAGAGTTGGTTGTTAAAGAATATAAAAACAAAGAAAATTAAATATTTCGGACACATTAAACCAAATGAGTGCCTGGAGAAGATAATTCTAAAAGGAAAGGTGCCTGGAAGGACAGCAAGAGGAAGACCTAGACGACGATGGGTGCAGTATGTCATTGACGATCTGAGAATGACTGCTGCTAATGCCGGACATCTTGCACAGAATAGACAGTTTTTCAGTGTGTTGTCATGGCAGTCAAGTTCCAAAAAGAACTAGCTGCTTGATGGTGGTGATGATGATTAATGTATATTTTATTATATGATAGTACTGATGTGTATCTCTAAACTATATCCTGGAATGCGATTTATTGAGTCGTATAGCTCAAGTTTGGGCAATTTATGACCAATATAAATGATAACATATTCAACATATATACTGCTTAAAGTGACTAATATTCTCAAGAAGGGTACAGTTATGATAAATGTTAGTGTCGGTCAGAAACGTTATTTCGGTTTCTTTTAAAAGAATGAGAACGTGGAAAATGAGAAGGTTCAAAACAGGAACACTTAAACTAAGGGAAAGTAGCAACTAACAAGTATAACCCAGCGAATTTTGTGTCGTGGGGGGATAAGATGCTCTCCTCCATTGTCCCTTAGTTCCCTCAATGTGATCGTAATTGTGTAGACATTGAACATGACTGGTAACATAGGCGATCCATGTGACAATCTAGGGTTGACTGCTGTTGGCTCCGAAGACCAAATGTCAAATCTGAGTACCGTTTTCCGTTCATATAGTACTTGTGCTATCCATCTATGAGTACTGGATGAAAGTTAAGTTCCAGCAATTGGTTCATACGTAGATACAATGGAACGTTGTTGTTTACGTCTTCCAAGTCTACAGTAGTTGCACAGGTTTCAAAGCCTGCATGAAGCTCTTCATATGTGTCATATGCAAAGACTGCAGCGTTGCACAAAGATTCTGCACACCATCTGTATCCCCACAAGCATGTTGTGCATTATGTGACTACACGCATATCCGCGTGCCTAATGACATTGTCATATAGTTTACACCAGTGCTGATCAACTGTTTTATATACTGGAATGAACCTGCTGCCTTGCAGGTCGGCTGGGGACACCCAAAGGCTGACGGAGAGCAAACCCAGTAAACGCTTGCTGAAATCGGACACATCGCCGAAGGATAAGCACCAGAGCTCCAAAATGGCGCTGAAGATGTGACGAAACACACGTTCTTTATATAGACTGTTCATATACCAAAATAAGAATGATCAAAATTGCCGTAAAGAACGATCGAGAAGATGAAGAAGAAGAAGATATACTGGAGTGCATCTGCCTGATAGTTGTGGGGGCGCGGTTGTCATGTGATGATTGCAATAATGCTACTACTAATAATAGCAATATTATTAATCGTAATAGAGTTGAGATTTCAACGATTTTTTCAGAAACAAAAGCAAAAGGTGGGGTTACAAAATAGAATGATTACAAAATAAAACAAGATGGCAAAACGAGAAGATCGTATTCATGGGAGTGCAACGAAAAGACCCTTGAAAATAGTATTTTCTTTAAATGTCAATAATGTTAAAGTCGACGGAGTAAAATAGTGTTTTCTTTAAATGTCAATAATGTTAAAGTCGACAGAGTAAAATAGTGCGCCATGAATGTATGACGCGGGCGACAGGCTGGACGGCGCTGGTTTACTCTATAGAATACAACTGTTGGAGATGGTACATTAGTAGCCTCAGTCCGTGTAAGATATATGAGTATAGTCATGAACTATGTCATGTGTACATATCATATTTACATTGCTGGATATCCACGCCTGTTAGAGCTGACGTGGTTCGTCTTCAGTAGACATTCCGGAACTGTTATTATCAGTAGGAATTTTGTGTCCAGCTTTATGACGGACAGTAGTCTCTATACTAGTGATATATTTGGTTAACAGTATTTATCTAAGCGATTTATGGAATTTTATTTTTCAGTATAGTAGCTCGTTTTCCTCAGAGAAATGTTCATTGTGGGTAGTTTTGTCTAAGCGTGGCGCTCAGATATGTACTCAGCTTTCACTTTATTTTCTAACCATTTACGCTGTAGATGAGCCCTACATTTTCAGTCCTTCGTGTAAATAGTTGTTGAAGATATATCGCCTACATACAGCGATTTTGATTGATGATTTTTGTGTTCAGACATGTTAACAATCTATGTCCGTATATTGTTTATATTGTATTGTATGCACTAAACTTTACTAACTAGAAATATAACTTCAAGCGCTGGTGTAATATTGATTGATTGATTGATTGATAGGACCATCATCATTGCACTGCGGTGAATCACTATGTGTGCTCAAATCTCTTATTTTGCGCTGGTTGATCTCAGCAGCAGAGCATACATTCTTTATCAGCATGGTATCCGATGTCCTGCCTTCCTTCCTTTCGTTCGCTTGAAATATTGTCTATATATTCAATGTTGTTTCTTGTATGACCTTCACTGTCTTGTGTAGCTGACACAGAGGTCCGTGTAGTTTTCTGTCCAGTGTTGTTTCTTGTATGACCTTCACTGTCTTGTGTAGCTGACACATAGAGGTCCGTGTAGTTTTTTGTCCAGTGTTGTTTCTTGTATGACCTTCACTGTCTTGTGTAGCTGACACATAGAGGTCCGTGTAGTTTTTTGTCCAGTGTTGTTTCTTGTATGACCTTCACTGTCTTGTGTAGCTGACACACAGAGGTCCGTGTAGTTTTTTGTCCAGTGTTGTTTCTTGTATGACCTTCACTGTCTTGTGTAGCTGACACACAGAGGTCCGTGTAGTTTTTTGTCCAGTGTTGTTTCTTGTATGACCGGCACTGTCTTGTGTAGCTCACACATAGGTCCGTGCAGTTTTCTGTCCAGTGTTGTTTCGGTCTCCGATGTCATTTTGAAGATAGTGAAAATGTGTGTAGGAATAATATTTTAATAGTTTTTATTGCATCATGGCCAGCCTGCTTATTTCCATCCTACTATTATTGATTTTCAACTGCCAATGGTTTTTTACGTGCTCAACTTACTGACGGGACCAACCTTTTATTGTTTGTATCAGATAGGACTAGGAACTCGTTCTCATCTAGATTCTCTCTCTCTCTCTTTAGCCTGTTACGCCCCTGGCGTTTAGGCAGCAACAAACGTACACCATTCTTCCCTGTTCATGGCCTTCCTCTGTATTGTGTTCCAGCTATGATTCATTTCCTTCAGCTCTTGCTCTATCGTTCTCCTCCAGGTTGTCTTGGGTCTTCCACGCTTTCGCCTACCCTCGGGAGTCCATCTCAGTGCAGTTTTCGTGTCGGAGCCAGTCTCCATGCGCATCACATGTCCAATCCATCTCCAGCGTCGTCTTCGGATGATAGTGCCCATATTCTCTTGTTGGCATCGTGCAAGCAATTCTTGATTCGAGATAGTAGTCGGCCAGTACACGCGTAAGATTTTTCGCAGACAAGTTGTATGAAAGGCGGAGAGTCTGGACATATCCTGTTCTGTCATTCTCCAGCATTCCGATCCGTACAGCAAGTTGACGCACACAGCTGTTATAGATACTAGTCTTGGTTCTGATGCTGTATTGGGCAGATTTTCAGGCGGTCTGAAGGGTCATGAATGCACTGCGTGCTTTACTCAGTCTGTTTTTAATGTCAGATCCAGCGCCTCCTTCATTGCCAATAACACTTCCAAGGTATGTGAAAGCGGTTGTATCTCGGAGGGTTTTACCTTCTAGTTTGACTGGTGCTGGGGTTGCTATGTTCAGAGTCATTACTTCAGTTTTCTTCTGATTTATTTTCAGCCCAACCATCTCACTATATTGGTTAAGGCGGCAGGTCTTTTCCTGGATATCTCTATGTGATGAGATAGGAGTGCGATGTCATCTGCAAAATCTAGGTCTTCCAGAGTGGTTGTGAGCGTCCATCTAATACCTCTGCCTTATCTTCCGTTGTTTTACGCATCACCCAATCTATGACAGTGTTGAATAATAGGGCTGACATAACACATCCTTGTCGCACGCCTTTTTTTACTTCAAACTTTAGTTCTGAAGTGTCAACACTGCATGCAAACTTGCTGTAGCAGCTTTTATAATATTTATAAAACACAGTGGGATTCCATACCATCTTAAGATACGCCATAGACTTTCGCGGTGTATGCTATCAAAAGCCTTTTCAAAATCTACAAAGTTGATATAGAGTTTGCTTTGCCATTCTGTGCATTGTTCTATGATATTTCTAAGAGCAAATATTTGGCCTATACAGCTCCGTCCTCTGCGAAATCCTGCTTGTTCCTTTCTCAGTTTCTTATCCACAGCGTCAGTAATACGTTGTACGATGATTTTGCTTAAGATTTTACTTGGGACAGAAAGCAGTGTTATTCCACGCCAATTATTACAATCGGCAAGGGAGACCTTTTGGGTATCTTGATGATGACTCCTCTGTTCCATGCATCAGGTATTATTTGGGCATTCCATATAGTAGTAAACAAGGGTTGCAATATATTAGCTGCAAGTTCTGGGTCTATTTTGAATAGTTCTGCGTTTAAGTTATCATTCCTGGTGCCTTGTTATTCTTAAGAGATTTAATTGCTGTAATGATCTCATCCTGGCTGGGTGTTTCAATGCCAATTTCTAACTCCTCTGTTGGTTCTGGTATGTCTGCTACTACCGTTGGAGGTGGTCTGTTTAGCAATTCTTTAAAATGCTCTGTCCATCGTATTTCTTGTTCCTTTTCCGTTGTCAATAGTATTCCATTCTTATCCTTATGAGAGTATTTGATCTTCTGTAATGTTTTCCGCTTATTAGCTTTGTAATTTTGTACACTGTTCCCTGATCACACTTTTTGCTGCTTCTTCTGCCTGTACTGCCAGGTCTTCAACATACATTCTTTTGTCGGCTCTCACAGCCCGTTTGATTTCTTTACTTGCGCTTTTGTACTGTTCTTGGTATCTTGCTTTCAGTCTTTCGGACTTTGCTTCTAACAATTTCTTTTTAATATTCTTCGGCTGTCTATTATTTTCCATGTTGTTGGTGTTATCCATTCTTTTCTTTTCTTTGTGCGTACCCTAGACATGTTTCACTGCTCTTGCATATATAGATGCTATGTTGTCCCATGTTCTATCTATGTTGTCAGTTTCATCCGTAGTTTCATTACTTTCTAGGGCTTGGAATCTGTTCTTTATCTGCATTATAAACTTATCCCTTACTTCCGTGTCTTTTAGTCTATCCACATCGAACCTCTTTTGGAAGTTTTTCTGTTGTCCTGTTTTCTTAGTTTAAGTTTGACATAAGCTGTGACTAGGTGGTGGTCACTACCAACATCTGCACCTCTCTTGACTACAACATCTAGCAGCGAGCGTCTCCAGGGTCCATTGATCATTATATGGTCTATTTGGTTTTTATCTCTGCCATTAGGGAATACCATGTTAATTTGTGGATATCTAAATGTTGAAATAGGTTCCTCCTATAACGAGATTGTTCATGCTGCAGAAGTTTACTAAACGTTCCCATTTTCGTTCATCATACCACATCCATATTTTCCATAGTTCTATAACTATGCGTGTTGTCTTGTCCGACCTTCGCATTTAGATCTCCCATAACAATGATAACATCATGGGATGGTGACTTGTCTAATTCTGCTTGTAGGTTTTCGTAGTACGAGTCTTTCTTTGTATCTTCGCTATCATTAGTTGGCGCATAGCATTGTAGGATTGTGATGTTTGTATGCTTCCCTTTAGTCTGATCTTAATCAAGCGGCTGCTGATAGGTTTCCATTCTAACAGACACTTTTCCACGCCCTTTCTTAGGATTACTGCTACTCCTTCATGGTGTAGGTCATCGTCTCGTCCAGAAAAAGGACTGTTTCACCTGTTGCAGTGGTACTTCTTCCATTTCCTGTCCATCTGCTCTCGCTAAACCCTAGGATATGTAGATTATATCTTCTCATTTCTGCTGTTATTTGTGATAGTTTTCTGGTTTCGTACATTGTTCTTACATTCCAGCATCCAATTCTGGTCTTGGTTTTGGCATTCAGGACTTCCGTCCTCATGAAAGTAGCTTCCTTTCGGCTTTCACCACTTCCAGTCATGTGAGTCAATGACTCTGGTAGCCCTTCATGCCCGTAGATAGGTTGTATGTTTGTTGTTGTTTCCGTAACTTTAATTTTTTTAAAGGATGGGATCGTTAGTCCAAGCCAACCCCAACCTGGAGGACCAGGAGACCATGCTTCGTCTGTCCCCTCCTCAGTGACCTTTCCGGCTTGGGTAACCCTTCCGGGAACATAAGTTCCGCCGTCATAGCTCACTGTATCATTGGAGCACGCAAGCCTCCCCACCACTACAAGGTAATGGCCTCATGGGGAGGTCATCTAGATTGAGATCAGAAATTTCAAGGAAAGTGTAGAAATGGTATACCTGAAATAACACGTCAATGTAGAAGACTTTTGTCAGTCTCAATGGACGATAGAGCTATGTAGCTGGACTTCGGCTGATTGCCTCAGCTGTTCTTTTACACTGTGATTGCCCCAGCCGTTCTTGGACACTGTGATTGCCTCAGCCGCTCATGAACGCTGTGATTGCCCCAGCCGTTCTTGGACACTGCGATTGCCTCAGGTCTCATATGACACTGATTGCATCAGCCGTCCTCGACACGTGACTTCTTCTCTTGGAGTGTGCTCTCAATGAAACACAAACAAAGACGTTGGGACATGACTTGGAGTGTGCTCTCAATGAAACACAAACAAAGACGTTGAGACATGACTTGGAGTGTGCTCTCAATGAAACACAAACAAAGACGTTGAGACATGACTTGGAGTGTGCTCTCAATGAAACACAAACAAAGACGTTGGGACATGACTTGGAGCGTGCTCTCAATGAAACACAAACAAAGACGTTGAGACATGACTTGGAGTGTGCTCTCAATGAAACACAAACAAAGACGTTGGGACATGATTACGTGTGACTGAACGAGCACGAGTTTCGATAGACTCTCGAAGAATAAAAAGACTTCGTTATATCGACTTATTATTTAAATAAATTAAAATCTTAGCATATCCTTTACAGAACTTCACCATCAACCACAATGAACGAGTCGTTGATTTTCTAGGCAACTCCTATACGTTCAGTAGTTTGCCATTGCTTTCTAATCGGTGATGTCTAGTTTTACCGTTCATAAAAATAAACGCGAATAAATTTGCTTCCATAAACTGCCGGCAACGGAGTTTGAACCAGGTACGATTGGGATGTGATTGCACTTACTACCGATTAAGCTACAGACGCTCACTATTATTTATTAGCATGTGCTATTTACCAACATAGACTGACAAATCCAATTACCTGTCTTCGACCTCAGCAATACTGATAGTCTTAACGCAGGTGAAATGTTACGCTACAGGTTAATCCTAGAAATCCCATCGAATTACCAAGTATCATGTCTGACATGTAATTTTATATTTCCCTTCTTTGAAGTTACAGGTAAACTTCATTTATATCAGTGTGATTCACTCTTTCAAACAACACAATCAAATTGCAGATTTGTGAGGTAGAACATTAAATTCATGTATTGGCGTTGTCTGTAGCTCAATCGGTGGTGAACTTTATCAGAACCCAGGCGTACCTGGTTCAAACACCGCGCCGGGCAGTTTGGAATCAAATTCGTTTCCGTAACATTTTTACAAACGGTTCAAATAGACTTCACCATTCAAAAGCAATAGCATACTACTGTACGTATAAGGATGCCTAGAAAATCAACGACTAGTTTACTGTGGTTGATGGTAAATTCATGTAAAGAAGTTTTATTTCATTGACGTTGTAAAGTGAATATTGGTTTGTGCGTTTCTCATAGATCATCATATATTGTAATCTGGCGAAATATCTCAACTCGCATATATATACTCGTAGATATATAAGTAAAGAAACCCATTTTCATACCATATGGTATATTGGGAAATGCGTTATTAAGACAGTATTCTTATTATCAAAGATTTACACGACGTATCATATAATAAGCATCATTGCATCATTCGTTGTTATTTCCCTGTGTTTCTTTGATACATATTTGAGGCTATGTCGACCTGAGAGCTGTTGATCTCGGATAATTTCGAACCTAGGACCACCCGTCTACGAGGCAAATGCACTCACTCTACTCTCGCGGCCACCTATTTTAAATATATCTGTTAACAAAAAAAAAAAGAACGCGCTAACAAAAACAAACGTTAACAAAGAGCACGTTGTCTTTATTTCTGTCGATATCAGACATTCAGAAAAAAACATCAATAAATAAAAAACGGAATCCAATTAATTCTTTAATTGAAAAAAGGACACCAAAAATCTAATTAATTCATTACATTAAAAAGAAAAATCTCAATTAATTCATGACATTGAAAAAAATTACACACACCCCCATAATTCATGTCGAAAAAGGTAAAAAAAATCTCAATTAATTCTTTTCATTGAAAAGAAAACCCAAAATCTCAATTAATTTTTACATTGAAGAATACACCACACAAACTCAAAATTCTGTACATTGAAGAAGGTCACACATATCTAAATTAATTCATGTCTTGAAAAAAATCCCCCAAAATCTAAATTAATTCATTACATTGAAGAATATACAAAATTTTAATTCATGTATGACATTGAAGAAGGCAATACACAAATCTCAGTTAATTCATGTAATTAAAAAATCACAAATTTTTAATTTCATAAATATAAAAAAGGCGAGTGGTGAGAAATTGGCCCCTCTATTGATGTGAGTTTGATTCCTAAAAAGGGTACTTTTTTGTTTAGTCTATACGAAACCCAAAACCTGTTTTGCCATTCAGTAAAACCTAAAAAACCCCCCCCTCCTTTTTTCTTCTTCAAAACGCTCCATTTCGCCCACTAGTTAACCACTCTGTGATTTGTTTTTGATCTGACCAAGAACAATTGTCGCTTTGAGTTTGCGCCTCAAAGGGCCCCTTTAAGATTTTTTGGGATTTTTTTTTCTACTGGTGTTTCCCAGGTCCTAAAAATCGCCCCAAAAGTTTAAAATCACGGGGTTACTATTTTTTGCCCCTGGGCCCCCCAAACGGTGACTCCTAACAACCCTTCGTAAATATATTATATATTCCCCCCCACCCTTTACCCTCAGGTCCTTTTTGGGTTTGTCCATTGATTTTTTAAAATTGTGTTGTTGGTATTTACTGCCTTTAAAATAATTTTTCATGGAAACTCGATTCTTTTGTTCTGTACTTTTTAAAAAAAAAGAAACCAATCAACATGATAAAGAAGATATTTATACACAATTGAACAATGTAACCCCAATCAACACTGATCAAAAAGATTTTTTATACCAACGAAATGAAATAACAAACTAGATCAAGAAAATTTTTATACACAATCTGAAAATGAAAACCCCAAAAACACTAGATCAATAAGATATTTATACAAAACCCAAAAATTTAACTCAATCAACACTGATCAAGAAAGATATTTATCACAATCTGAACAATGTTCAATCAAACTAGATCAAGTAAGATATTTTAAAATCGAACAATGTAACCCCAATCAACACTAGACCCAAAAAAGATATTTATCAAAGAAAATGTAACCCCAATCAACACTAGATCAAGAAAGATATTTATAAAAAACAAAATGCCCCAATCAAATAGATCAAGTAAGATATTTATAAATCCAAAATGTAACCCCAACAACACTGATCAATAAGATATTTATCCAAATCGAAAAAATTCCAAAAAATTGATCGGAATATTTATACAAATCTAACAATGTAAGTCAACATAGACGTAAGATATGTTATAAAAACCTGAAAAATGTAACCAATAAACTAGTCAAAAGATATGTTTACAAATCTGAAAAATGTAATCAATCAACACTGATCAAGAAAGATTTTATAACAAAAAAATGTAACCCCAACCCAAACTAGATCAAGTAAGATATGTTATACAAATCTAAAACAATGTCCGAAAACACTGTAAATAAGATTGTTATATTGAAAAGAAACTCAACAACATAGATCGAAGATTTTTTTAAAAATCGAAAATTTCTCAATCAACACTCGATCAAGAAAGATATGTTATCCCAAAACGAAAAATTTAAACCCAACCCAAACTGACCGGAAGTATTTTACAAATCAAAATGAATGAACCCAAACGTCGAAGATATTTACACAATCTAAAATTTAACTCCAATCAAAAAGATAAATAAGATATTTATCAAATCAAAAAATGTAACCCCCAATAAACCCTGTCAAAAAAGTTATACACAATCTGAAAATTACCCAAAAACACTGATCAATAAGAAAATTTTTTCAACAAACAATCCCTTTAAACACTAGTCAATAGATATTTTATCAAATCTGAAAAATTAAACCAAATCCACTGATAAAGAAGATATTTTCAAAATCTGAACAATTAATCAACAACACTCGATCAAGTAAGATATAATAAACAATCTGAACAATGTAACTCGAAAACACTGTCAAGTGATATGTTATCAATCGAAAAATGTAACTCAATCAACATCGATCAAGAAAGATATGTTAACAAACAAACAATGTAACCAATCAACACTCGATCAATAAGATTATATAATAGAAATCCCCAATCAACACTAGATCAAAGAATTCACTCTGAACAATGTAACCCAATCAACCTGATAAAGTAAATTTTTATCAACAAAAATGTAACTCCAATCCACTAGATCGTAAATTTTAACACAACTGAACAATGTAACCCCAAAATAAACACTAGATCAAGAAAGATAGATCCAACGAACAATGAACCAATCAACCTCGACAAAAAGATATTTATACAAAATTAGAAAAATTAACCCCAATCAAACTGATCGTAAAATATGTTATACCCGAACAATGATCAATCAACACTGATCAAAGATTTTTATCCAATCTGAAAATGTCCCAATAAACATTTTAACCCAATAGATATTTATAAAATCGAACAATTCTAACAACATGATAAATAAGATATAAAAATCTGAAAATTTCCAATCAACACTAGATCAAAAGTATTTATACAACTGCAAAATCAACAACCTGATCAATAAGATATTTTAACAATCTGAACAATGAAACTCCACAAACTAGATCAATAAGATATTATCCAAATCTGAAAATGAACCCCAATCCCTAGATCAAAAAGATATTTATACAATCTGAAAAATGAAATCCAATAAACCTAGATCAAGAAGATATTTATCAAAACTGAAAATGTAATCCAATCAACACTGATAAGTGATTTTTTAAAAAAAAAATTGAAAAATTTAAACTCCAATAAACTAGTAAAATAAGATATTTATACAAATCTGAACAATGAAACCCAATCAACACTGATCAAAAAGATATGATCCAAATCCAAAAATTTAATCAAAACCTAGATCAAGTAAGATATTTTACACAATCTAAACAATGAAACCCAATCAACACTAGATCGTAAGATATGTTATCACAACTAAAATGTACCGAATCAACACTGATCAAGTAAGATATGTTATACAAATCTGAACAATGTCCCAATCAAACTAGATCAAAAGATATATCACAATCTGAAAAATGTAACCCAATCAACATAGATCTAAATTTTTTCACAATCTGAAAAATTTAACTAATCAACACTGTCGTAAATATTTATACACAATCGAAAATGAAATAATCAACATGTCAGTAAGATTTTATACAAATCTGAACAATGAAACTAATCAACACTAGATCAAGTAGATTTTTATACAACTGAACAATGTCTGAACACTGATCAAGTAAGATATTTTATAAAAATTGAACAATGAAACCCCAATCAACACTGATCAATAAAATTTTTAAAACCAATCGAAAAATTAAAATCAACAACACTAGACCGGAAGATATTTTAACAACTGAAAAATGTAATCCAATCCTAGATCGTAAGATATTTCACAATCTGAAAATGTAACCCCAATCAACACTAGATAAATAAGATATTTCACCGAACAATGTAACTAAATAAACCTCGATCGTAAGAATTTTAAAACTGAAATGAAATAATAACCTGATCAATAAGATATTTTTCCCAAATTTGAAAAATTTAACCCCAATCAACACTCGATCAAGTAAATATATTATACACAATCGAACAATGTAACCCGTCCACTCGATCGTAAGATTTTTATAAAAATTGAACAATGTAATCAATCCCTCGATCGGAATTTTATACAATTTGAACAATGAAACCCCAATCAACATAGATCAAATAAGAATGTTATAAAACAAAAAATGAATAATCAACACTAGATCAATAAGATATTTATAACAATCTGAACAATTAACTCCAATCAACACTCATCAAGAAGATTTTAAAAACCCAAACAATGTAACCCCAATAAACACTGATCAAGTAAGTTTGATCAACGAACAATGTAACTAACCAAACTGATCGTAAGAATGTTATCAATTGAAAATGTCTCCAATCAAACTCGATCATAAGAAAAAATTTTCCAAATCTAACAATGAAACCCAATCCTCGATCAAAAAGATATTTATCCCTCTGAACAAAAAATCAATCAACACTGATAAATAAATATTTATACAATTGAACAATGTAACTGAACCAACACTAGATCAATAAAAATTTACAATCTGAACAATGTAACTCAATCAAATAGATCAAGAAGATATTTATACACAATTGAACAATGAAACTCGAACCAACACTGATCAAGTAAGAATTTATCACAACTGAAAAATTTAACCAATCAACATAGATCAAGAAAGATATTTACCTCTGAACAAAACTAATCAACATAGATCAAGTAAATTTTTTATACAAATTAACAATGTATCAATCCCATCCCGTAGAATATTTATAACCAACTGAACAATTTTCCCAATCACCTGATCAAGTAAGATAAATTTAAATCTGAACAATTAATCAATCAACACTCGATCAAAAGATATTTATACACAATCTAAACAATGTAACCCAATAAACCTCGATCGAAGAAAATTTATACACCTGAAAATTAACCCAATAAACCTGATCAAGAAAGATATTTTAACAATCTGAACAATGTAACTCAATCAACCTCGATCATAAGATATGTTATCAATCGGAAAATGAAACTAAAAACCTAGTCAAAAGTATTTTCAAATCTGAAAAAGTAACTCCAATCAACCGATCAAAAGAAATTTTACAATCTGAACAATGTCCCAATCAACACTGATCAAGGGGTATTTATAACAATCTGAACAATGAAACCCCAATCAAATTAATGATATGTTATAAATCTGAACAATGTTTCCGACCAACACTAGATCAAAAGATTTTTATACAACGAAAATGTTCCCCAAACCCCCGATCAAAAAGTTTTTAAAAAATCGAACAATGAAATCCAACAACCTGATCAAGTAAGATATGTTTACACAATCGAAAAATGAAACCCCAATAAACACTAGATCAAAAGATTTTTAAATACACAATCTGAACAATGAACCAAACCCAACCTCGATCAAGTAAGAAATTTTACACACTGAACAATGTAACCCCAATCCTAGATCAAAGATATTTTAACAATCTGAAAATGAACCCCAATCAACACTAGATCAAGAAATTTTATACTCTGAACTTTTAACTCAATCAAACTAATCAAGTAAGATTTTTACAACGAACAATGTCTCCAATAAACCTAGATCAATAAAATATTTATCCCAAATCTGAAAAAGAAATATCAACACTCGATAAATAAATATGTTTAAAATCTAACAATGAACCCAATCAACACTGATAAATAAAAATTTTATACAAATTGAACAAGAAATCCAAAACACTGATCAAGTGAATGTTTCAATCTGAACAATGTAATCGAATCCCTTTGATCGAAAATATTTTAACAATCTGAAAAATGTAACCCCAATCAACATCGATCAATGATATTTTATACACAATCTGAAAATGAAACCCCAATAAACACTAGACCCGTAAATATTTTATACACCGAACAATTTTCCCCAATCCCTCGATCAAGAAGATATTTATACAACCTGAACAATGTAACCCCAACCCAAACTAGATCAAAAAGATTTTTTCACAATCTGAACAATTAACTAATCAAACTAGATAAATAAGATATTTATCAAATCTGAAAATGTAACCAACAAACTGATCAAGTAAGATATTTATACAAAACGAACAATGAAACTAATCAAACTAGATCAATAAAATTATTTATCAATCGAAAATTAACCCAATCAACATGATCAAAAGATATGTTATCAAGAACAATGTAACTCAATCAAATGATCGTAAGATATGATACTCGAACAATGTAATCCAATCCCTAGTCAAGAAGATATTTATCAAAACTGAACATTACTGAATAAACCCTTTCCGTAAAAAGTTATCCCAAATCTGAAAATGAACCAAATCAACACTAATCGGGTTGTTATACAAATCTGAAAAAGAACCCAATCAACACCGATGTGATATGTTATACAATCTGAACCAAAACTCAATCAACACTGATCGAAGATATTTATGAAACGAACAATGAACCCCCAATCAACACTGATCAAAGATATTTTACCAATCTGAAAATGAAACCCCAATCCTAGATCAAAAAATATGTTATACACAATCTGAAAATTTAACCCAATAACACTAGATAAAATAAGATATTTACAAATTTGAAAAATTCCCCAATCAACACTGTCAAGTAAGATATGTTATAAAAAATCGAAAAAGTAACCCCAATCCATATAAGTATTTTCAAATCTGAACAATGAAATCCAATCAACACTGATAAAATAAGATATTTATCCCCAAATCTAAAAAGAAACTAAACCCAAATAGACAAAAGTATGTTATCAATCTGAAAATGCCCCCAAATCAACACTACAAGTAAGATATTTATACAAATCTAACAATGTAACCCCAAATCAACACTGATAAAGAAAATATTTATACAAAACAAAATTAACCAATCCACTCGACCCGAAGATATTTATACACAATCTGAAAATGTAATAACAAACTAGATCAAAGTATTTTATACAAATCTGAACAATGTAACTCCAAAAACAGATCGTAAGATATTTTATACACAACGAACAATGAAACCGAACCAACCTGATCAAAAAGATATGTTAACAATCGAAAAATTAACTCAATAAAACCTAGATCAAAAGTATTTATCAAATGAACAATGTCCCTAAACTGATCATAAAATATTTTTACACCCCCGGACAATGCCTACATCGATCGTAAGATTTTATCAAAACGAACAATTCCCCAATCAACACTCGATCAAGAAAGATTTTATCAAATCGAAAAATTTAACCAATCAACACTCGACCCAATAATATTTATCCAATCAACAATGTCTCCAACCCAAACTCGATCAATAAGATATTTTATCCCAAATCGAAAAATGTTTCAATCAACACTAGATCGTGAAAGTTATAAAATCTGAACAATGAAACCCAAATCAACACTGTCAAAGAAATTTTTAAAACAAATTGAACAATGCTCCAATAAACTAGACAAGTAAGATATTTTATACAAATTAACAATGCCCCAATCAACATCGACCCAGTAAATTTTTTATACCAACTGAACAATAACCTAATCCATCGATCAAGTAAGATATAATCCAATCTGAAAAAGAAAATCAATAAACACTATAAAGAAGTAATTTATCACTCTGAACAATGTAACTAAAAAACATTTTGTAAGTAAGATGTTTTTTTAAAAATTGAAAATGTAACCCCAATAAACCCTGATCAAGAAAGATATTTATACACAACGAAAATGTTCAACCAACCTGATCAAGTAAATATTTTCCAATCTGAACAATGTAACTCAATCACACTAAAAAAATAAGATATTAAAATCAAACGAAAATGTAACGAACCAACCTGATCAATAAGATATTTATACACAATCTGAACAATGTAACCCAATAAACACTAGATCAAGTAAAAATATTTATAACCCGGGAAATGAACCCCAATCAACACTAATCAAAAAAGATATGTTTACAACGAAAAATTTAACCCAATCAAACTAGATCAAAGAATGTTATAAAATCAAACAATGTCTCAATCCCTAGATCAAGGATATTTAAAACCCAATCTAACAAAACCGAATCAACCCGTCAAAAAGATATTTTATCAAATCTGAACAATGAAACCAATCAACATGATCGAAAGATATTTTTAACAAATCAAACAATGTAACTCCAACCCTCATCATAAATATTTTATCAACGAAAATGAAACTCAATAAAACCTATCAAGAAAGATATTTTATACCAAGGGGAAAATTAATCCAACAACACTGATCAAGTAAGATATGTTAACTGAAAAAGCCCCATCCATAGACGAAAAATATTTTTCACTTAAAATTAACCCAATCAACCTCGATCAAGTAAGATATTTATAAAAACAACTGTTCAATCAACACTAGATCAAGTAAGATATTTTAACAACGAAAATGTAACTAATCACTGATCAAGTAGATATTTTAAAAAACCCGAACAATTCCAATCCACTGATCAAGAAAGATATTTTCCCTGAAAGAACTAATAAACATGTAAAGAAAAGAAAAAATCAAAAAATCTGAAAATGAAACTAACCAACACTGATCAAAAGATATTTATACAATCTGAACAATGAAATCCAATCCCTATCGAAATTTTTAAACAATCGGAAAAAGAACTAATCAACCTGATCAAGAAAGTTTTTATAAAAACGAACAATTAATCAACACTCGATCAAGTAAATATTTATACAAAACTGAAAATGAAACTCGAACCAACATAGATCAAAAAAGATATGTTATACAACGAAAATGTAACTAATCCACTAGATCAAGAAGATATTTTCAAAACTGAACAATGTAACTAAACCCAACCGATCGTGATTTTTATAACAATCTAACAATGTAACCCCCAATCAACCTGACCCGAAATTATTATAAAAATTGAACAATGAAACCCCAATCAACACGATCAAGAAAGATATTTATAAAAAATCTGAACAATGTAATCGAACCAACCTGATAAAGAAAGATTTTTATACACAATTAACAATAATCCAAATAACACTATAAAATGAATTTAACAATTGAACAATGTAACTCAATAACACTCATCAATAAGATATTTTCCTCGAACAATGCTCAATAAACATAGTCCAAAAAAATTTTTCAATTGAAAATTTTCCCAATCCTGACCCGGATATTTTACAAATCGAAAAGAAACCCCAATCAACACTGATCAAGAAAGATATGTTATACAAATTGAACAATGTCAATAAACATGATCGTAAATATTTTACAAACGAAAATGTCCAATCAACATAGATCGTAAGATATTTTATACAACAAAAATGAAAACGACCAACATGACGTAAATATAAATACAATCTGAAAATTTTCCAACCTTTTAATCAAAAAGATATTTTACAAATCTGAAAATGTAACTCCAAATAAACCTGACAAGAAGATATGTTATCACAATCTGAACAATTCTCCAATAAACATTAAAAAGATATGTTATACACAATCTGAACTGTCTCCAATCAACACTCGATCAATAGATATATTATACCAATCGAAAATTAACCCCAATCTACTAGATCAAAAGATATTTATACAATCTGAACAATGAAACCCCCAATCAACACTAGATCAAAGATATTTATCAATCTGAACAATGAACTCAATCACACTAGATCAAAGATATTTATACAAAACAAAATGCCCCCAAAAACACAATCAAAAAGATATTATCAATCTGCAATGTAAATAACATAGATAAAGATTTTTAATAAAAATCAAAAATTGTAACTCAATAAACACTGATCGTAAGTAATTTTCAATCGAAAATTTAACCGAACCAACACTAGATCAAGAAGATTTTTATAACAATCTGAACAATGTAACCCAATCAACACTAGACCCAAAAAGATGGAAAATCTGCTGTAACTCGAAAAATTTTCGTAAAATAAAGATATGTTATACACAATCTGAAAAATTAACTCCAATCCATGATCAAAAAGATATTTAAAACCAATTGAAAAATGTAACCCCAATCAACACTGATCAAAAAAATATTTATCCCAAATCTGAAAATGAAACCCCAATCAAACTGATCGGGATTTTAAAACAAAATCCCAAAAACATACCCAAGAAAGATATTTATCACCAAAATGTACAATCAACACTCGATAAAATAAGATATTTTTCCAAATCTGAAAAAGTAACTCCAATAAACCCGATCAAAAATTTTATAAAATCTGAACAATTTCCCCAACCCAAACTAGATCAAGTAAAAAATACAAACGAACAATGCTCCAATCAACACTATAAAATGATATGTTATCACAATCTGAAAAATTTCTCCAATCAAACTAGACAAGATTTTTTTAAACAATCTGAACAATGTAACCCCAATCAAACTGTCAAAAAAGTATTTTAACAATCTGAAAAAACCCCCAATAAACCTCATCAAAGAAAATTTTTTTTCCCCAAATTGAAATGTAATAATCAACACTCGCCCAAGAAAGATAGAAAAAAACAAACAATGTAATAAAACACTGTAATAAGATATTTTCCCAAATCGAAAATGCCCCAATCAACATCATCAAGAAGATATTTTTAAAATTGAACAATGTAACCCCAACCAACATGATCAATAAGATTTTTTTTAAAAAATTGAACAATTAACCCCAATCAACATGATCGTAGTATTTATACAATCTGAACAATTAATCAAAACACTGATCATAAGATATTTTATCAAATCTGAACAATGTAACTCAATCAACACTAGATCAAGAAGATATTTTACAATCTGAAAAAACCCCAATAAACTAGATCAAGAAAATTGTTATACACAATCTGATAATGAAACTAACAACACTGATCAAGTAAAAAATTTTATAAAAATCTGAACAAAAACCCCAATAAACTAGATCAAGTAAGATTTTATACAAATTAACAATTAACTAATAACACTGATCAAGATATTTAACAAACTGAACAATGTAACTCCAATCAACATGATCAAGTAAGATATTTTAACAATCTGAAAAATGAACTAATCCACTCGATCAAGTAAATATTTTATAAAACTGAACAAAATTTGAATCAAATACAAAAATATAAAAAAAATCTAAAACTAACCAATCAAACTGATAAAGTAAGATATTTTACTCGAAAATTTAACTAATCAACATGATCAAGAATAGTTATACCCTGAAAATGAAACCCTAATCAACCTGATCAAGAAAGATATTTTATCCCCCAATCTGAACAATGTAATCCAATCCCTAATAAAAGATTTCCTTTTAAATTAACAATTCTCCAATCAAACCCGATCAGTAAATATGTTATACACAATCTGCAATGTAACTCCAATCAACCATCAAAAAGATTTTATTCCCTGAAAATTAACCCCAATAAACACTGATCAAGGTATGTTATACAACGAAAATGCTAACCAACATAAAATGATATGTTATAACAATCTGAAAAATTTAATAATCAACACTGATCAATAAGTATTTTACTCTGAAAAATTAACTAATCAAACTGATAAATAAGAATTTTTACAAAACTGAAAAGAACCCCAATCACCTGATAAATAAATTATCCTTAAAATTTAACTGAAAACCTGATAAATAAGATATGTTATACAAATTCGAACAATGTATAATAAACACTAGATCAGAAAGATATTTTACACAATTGAAAATGTAACTCAACCCAAACTCGTCAATAAATATAACAAATCGCAATGTAATAATAAACACTGATCAATAATATGATACAATCAAACAATAACTCCAATCAACCTCGATCAAGTAAGATATGTTATAAAACAACAATAAAAACCCCTGAACCACTCGATAAAGAAGATATTTTTATCAAAACGGGGCAATGTAACCCCAATCCCCCCGATCAAGGATATTTTAACAATCAAACAATGAAACTCCAATCAACCTGTAAAATGATATGTTTAAAATTGAAAATGTAATCCAATCAACATAGATCAAGAAAGATATTTTAACAACTAAAAATGAAACCCAATCAACATAATCAATAAGATTTTTACCAACGAACAATGTAATCAATCAACCCCTAAGGTAAGTATTTTCCCCTCGAAAAATCCCAATAAACCTGATCAAGAATTTATACAAATTGAACAATGTACTCAACAATGTCAAGAAGATATGATAAAACGAACAATGTAACTAACCCAAATGTCAAAGATATTTTACAATCGAAAATTAAACTAACAAATTCAGAGATATTTTTACAATTAAACAATGCTCAATAAACCCTCGATCAAGTAAGATTTTATAAAATCTGAACAATGAAACCCCAATCAAACAGATCGTGATATTTATACACAATCAAAAAATTTAACCCAATCAACATGTAAAGAAGATAAAAGGCCTGAAAAATTTAAACCAATCAAACTGATCAAAAGATATTTATACAAATTAAAAATGAAACCCCAAATAACACTGATCAAAGAATTTTCACAATCGAAAAGAAACTAATCAAATAGATCAAGTGTATTTTACACAATTGAACAATGAACTCCAATAAACCCTAGATCAAGTAAGATATGTTATACAATCTGAACAATAACCCAATCAACACTAGATCAAGTAAGATATTTTTCCCCAAATCTGAAAAAGAAAATCAACCCAAACCCCCGATCAAGTAAGATATTTTAAAATCGAAATGAATCAATCAACACTAGATCAAGTGAATTTATAAAATCAAACAATGAATCAATCAACATAGATCAAGAAGAATTTTAAAAAATCTGAACAATTAATGAACAACACTGATCAAGTAAGATATAACACAATCTGAAAATAATCCAATCAAACTAGATCAAAAGATATTTAAAAACTCTGAAAATGAATCCAATCCCCAAGATCGTAAGTATGAAAAAATTTCTGAAAATTAACTAATCAACACTAGAAAAAAAGATATGTTATACAAATCTGCTGTAATAATCAATACTAGACGAAAGAAATTTACAAATTGCAATGAAACTCAAACCCCAACCTCGATAAATGATTTTTAAACAAATCTGAAAATTAACTAAATAACATAATCAAGAAAAAATTATCAACTGAAAATGTAAAAATCAAACTAGATAAGAAAGATTTTTAACAAGGGGCAATGTAACTCAATCAACACTGATCGAAAGATTTTTATACCAAATCTAAAATTAACTAACCAACATGTCAAAAAAGATATTTATACAAAACAAAAATGTAATCAATCAACATGATCAATAGTAACCAATTGAACAATGAAAATCAATCAACACTGTCTAAGATTAATCACAATCTGAAAATGTAACCCCAATCAACACTAGATCAAAAGAATATTTAACAATCTGAAAATAAACTGAATCAACATATCAAAAAATATTTATACAATTAACAATGTAACTCAATAAAATAGATCAGAAGATATTTATAACAATCAAAATGAACCAAAACATAGATAAATAAATTTTATACACAATCTGAAAATGTAACCCCAATCAACATGTCAAGAAAGATATTTTATCAATCTGAAAATGAAACCCAACCCCAAAGATAAAGTAAGATAAATACACAATCTGAACAATGTAATCCAATCCCTAGATCAATAAAGATTTTTAAATAAAATCTGAAAATTTAACCCAATCAACATGATAAAGTAAGATATTTATTGTGAGAGTACAATAGAAAACAATAGGCTAGTTTGATATTGGTCAATGAGATTGACAGGGCTGCATCTTGCAACCTCATGCTTCTACATCTTCTTTGTTCGCTCGACATCAATCACTTTTGAAACCACGCTTTGTTGTTGTGATGGGAATTGCGCAATAGAGCGTGTACCTGTTAAGCGTATATAGACCTCTAGGCCAGGCCATTCGGTTTCTGCATACCTTTTTACTCTCTTCCGCCTCTCTACGCAGAAGCAAAGCAATGACTTAGTGCGATTCTATCCTCTTAGATACTCATTAGCTTTTGACATCGTAGTCACAGTTTCCCCATCTATACCAGTGGGAGGTGATGTTAGTTTTTGTGTTCTATACCAGTGGGAGGTGATGTTAGTTTTTGTGTTCTACCGGTCATCAGTGGGCTATTTTTCATTTTTCGCCCTTTACAAAACCAGGCGCAGAACACACTATGTAGACATGTCACCTTAATAATTCAATAAATATGCAGAACAATAATGAGAGATGTTATCGAAGCTGAAGATAAATCAACAGTACGATGCTCTCTAGAGAGTGTAAAACTTGCAATATCGGAACTAAGACATGCTAATGGCACAGTACTTTAGTCCACTTAACAAAATGATATTGAGAAATTGATCATGTCAATTCATAGAAACAGCGAGTGACAAAACGTCCATCTCAATGAAACAAAATACAAAATATTTACAACTGATAAAACAGACATAACAGCTGATATGTGCATCAATGGACATAACTTCAGAAAGAGTTGATAGTCTTTGAATATTTAGATGCATTGCTAAACAAACGACGTCAATGTTATGACAGAAATAAAAGGAAGAATGAACATGGCTCTGTAGAAATTAAAAGAGCTACAAAACATGGAAAGTATGGAATGCAAAAAATGTTATATTTGTTAATAGATTGTATTTTCCCTATATCCAAGTATGCCCTGTGAGATATGGATTATTGATACAGCAGTTGACAAATCAATTAATGGCGTTGAATGCAAGTGCTACAGAGTGTACTCAGAATAGTTTTGTTTAGTTTTATCATTGGGTCATCACAACTACACATCGAACCAGTTTGTCCATAAGTGCTCCGATCTCCTCCTATGTATGCCTCTCCGCATGTGGAAACTAACGACACCGGTTCTTTGTTGGTTTACTATTCTTATTTGGCTACCTGTCTAGCAGCAAAACATTTGACTTTGTATTCTTGCAGTCTGGTAGGGTTATAGATTCACAACTATTAATTTAATAATTTACACGTACTCTCTCTCTCTCTCTTAAGGAATTTCGAATATCAGCCTGCTCCAGTACTCGCTTGCTATTTGCTGCAGCCATACATGCAAGCCTATCGGCACGCTCATTTCCTCTTACACCTGCATGTCCTGACACAAAAATAAACTGATTTTTGTCAGCATAGACCTCTTCCCAACCATTGTCCCCGAGCCCAACCAGTTTTAATATTCATGAGCATACTCATTGAGTCACTGAGAAAATATACATGGATAGAAGTCTTCATGAGCATACTCATTGAGTCACTGAGAAAATATGCATGGATAGAAGTCTGTGACTCCATTCAGACCATCAATTTAGTTACTGCCATGATTGTCATAGTAAGACTTCTTGTGGTCACAGCAAAACCAGCTTTTGGTCACAGCAAAACCACCACTGTCTTCTTTCACAACATCCTCCCCCTGACTTGAGCAGCGAAAGCCCAAGAGCTCATCACGCGTTGTAAATGATTACATCGTTCTCAGAAATTAACGCCTGAGCTTCTGCCTCCACGACCATTGGGTTTTCTTTTCTGCATTCTTTCTCAAGTCTGATACAAACTGAAAATGATATATTGATTCATGTTGGTATTTGTATCCATTCTTTACTGAATTCAATTTCTTCAAGTGAATACACCTGTTGAATACAATCCTAGGCCTGACCCATTCAAGATGGTCCTCTTTTTAACCTATTCCCTTTTTCTCTATTTATTTGCATGAGTATGTGATATCTTGTGTTGATATTGTTACATATATATTCACATTAATTGTACTGCAGTCTAGTCCATATTCGATGAAAATGCTTTAGGAAGAACGGTATAAAGGACAGTAGAAATGGAACTATATCATGAGTTTCTAGAAGATTTGCTGATGAGGTAAATTAATAAAATATTAATCATTCTACTCAAACAATAATCCAGCTTTGAACACGGCCAGAAAGTCATAGATAAACATTTGCTTGGCATGCGTAAACAAGGATTGGACGATGGGGATTAGAGGAGACGGACAATCTATTGATTTGAAGGGAGAGAACCAGTAACACCATGTTGGCTGCCATCTTCCCAATGTAATCTTTACGTACGAGGCAATTATCTCTGAAATTGTATCGACATGATATGTGACTTTCTTCTTGTGCGGTTGGGTGTATTATATTTTGTACTGTGTCTTATATTTATTTAATAGTTAGTTAACTGCATATCCTTTACGGGACTTTGCGAATCAGCCCCAGCTTTTTAACGCTGTTTGTGATTTTTCTAGACATTATTACGTTCAGTAGTTTTTCATTGCTTTCTGAACGGGTGGTGACATCGTCCTTTTGTTAAATCGGCGCGAAACAATTTGCAACCAAACTGCCAGCAGCGTGATTCGAACTCAGAACGTCGGGGTTACTAGAGCGAGTCACTATCCCCTAAGCCACCACGCAATAGTATCATACATAATAATAATAATTCCTCTCGTACCGTTATACGTTACATAGGGCCTGCAAGTAATTTCTCCATACCGCTCTAGCCTGGGCAACTTGCTCAATATCCTCCATGGAACTGAGACCGATATTTCTTGCCTCTCTCAGCAAAGTTCGTTTCAGTCCTTAGGTCGACTCTCTTCTTGAACCCTTTGTATCCCACTTCAATGCCAGCTTTGATATTCGTTGATCATTTCTCCTCAAGGTGTGCCCAATATATCTCCATCTTCTCTTCTTATAACAGTTGTCACTAATGGTTGACCAGACATGTCTCTGATTTAGTATCATACATATAGGATTTTTAAAATATGTAATACTTACATTTGCGTTCGTTCTTTACGATAAATTTTAATCACTTTTTGTGATTTGTTTGATCTTTGCCAAGAACGCGTATACGTTGCACATTGGTTTAGTAGGCCCCTAAACGCATAGACTTCTACATATTTAGGACACATGCATGCGATTTCATCCAAACCTCCTTAGTCGCCTCTTACGACATGCATGGCAGGTAACAGTGGTTCTATTCTTTACACCCCAAATTTGGGTCCGGTAACCACTCGGGCGACATATTTATATAATCATTTTTATAATTAATATAATTTACATAATAATTACATAAATATATGTAATTTGTAAAAATATAAAATAGGATTATACAAATAAAATGGTTCTAAGCCTTTTCAGAAATGTTGTTATGAAGTCCATGTCACATCACATTTCTAGGTCCTAGTGTGCCAGAGGAAGGAATGTCAATTCATTTTCTCACGCGTGAAACGTCGAGTGTTCGATTTATAGTCGATATGCGAACGGGTATGCATTACATTAGTCCGCCCCACATTAATGATTACAGCAAATGCTGACTATATTTTAGGATACATTTTTACTTCAACAACTACTCTATGGTAATTTGTAATTGTTTATGTATGTTAACCATCAAACTCTTAGTTTTTTTTTTTTTTTAAGACGTATTCTTCAGTTGATGAGGCTTGTCTCAGCGTAACTCAATCCATTCCATTGACCAATTGACCGCTATAGTTGAAATCTGCGCCATTCACAACACTACATTGACTTTTCACATACAACACTTTCTTTCGCTTTGCAGTAAATCTTAAATGTTTTCAGTGCAACTAAAATAGTAAAATAAATACTTATGTGAATATTATACATGTATATTAAAGTGATACTTACTCTATACTTACTTGATACTTACTCTTACAATGTAAACACGAAAGCGTTGAGTAATAAACATGATGGTGTCGTAAAGCAATTTTGGTCAGAACTCAATAGCGTTCATTGTATGGAAGGTTGATATGCCGAAAAGGAAGACCGAGGAAAAGATGGATAGATAACGTAGTTGAATTATGCCAGGGGACTAAGAAAACCATTACACAAGTCACCAGAGAAGCGCAAGACAAATACATAAAACCACGACACTGGGTTAACAACCCGGTAACAGAGTGCTGACAACAGAAGAAGAAGAAGTATGGAAGGTGTTTAAGAAGTTTAATTCATATTTTATCAAATCTAATACAAGCCCCATGTTGAGCTACCTCAGATTATAGTTTTCTATTCACGTGTAAGCCTACTGGAGCTGATATGGCTACGATCAGGGTGAGATGCAATGGACTGAAATGACATCATTAACGCATTGAGATAGTCTTTCCAAATGGAGGAGTTTCACTGTTGTGAGTGAGATGCAATGGACTGAAATGACATCATTAACGCATTGAGATAGTCTTTCCGGACGGAGGAGTTTCAGGGTTGTGAATCACAGTCGCTGAACAGATTGAGAGAGATGGGTGCCGATATTGGTGTAGCCTGAAAAGAATGACATACCAAGAATGCAAACATATTTATTAATCAACATCGAACTGGCGTGTTGGGCCACTGGACGCTGCTGAATTTATTAAGGCGTAAATCGAAGCACCTATGGACATGTCCTGATTGCTATGGTGATGGTCTTCAAATAACTGATAACTGAAACAAATATATTACAGTGGGGCTACTAGTACGATTTTACAGAGAACTCAACTTCATTGCACCCTATCTAGTGAGTTATGCTGTAACATCGTGAGAAACCTGATTGATCGTATGGGAGACCGTCAGAACTAATTCATGCCAAAGAACGTTTATTCCCTCTGGGATTGAAACAGACAAACACAGAATATAAAGTAATCAATGAAAATGAATATGCTTCCATTATGTCATAACGAAAGTTCAGTTTTATGTGTCTGTTGAGAATTCATGTCATATTTACTATTTGTCTTCAGGATATTATTGCCATTAGTTGCTCTTGGTGTAAATCTGCCTACCACAACAAAACCACGTGTTTCATGATGCAGCAGATCGAGGAGCAGTGCACTCTGGGTATTCATGCCAGCATCATTGTTCCACCGTCTTGGATCATCAAACTGCCAAAACCGGTACGTTAAATAGACATTAATATAACCAATGTATGTTTTACACCAGCTTGTTTTACTCATGACTAGTGGCGGCGCGTCATTAAGAGACAGTGGAACAGGGCCCTACCAAAAAAATAGTGGTGACATCAAAGTGTTAGGAGCTCTTCTGTGTGTGGCTGGTGTAGGACGAATCATGATTTAGTCTTTAAATTAACCGATTCGGTCTCGGCGTATGTAAATGCTCATGCTGTGTATATTAGTTACTTCATTTAACACTGTTATTCTGTCGGCACTGATGTACAAGATGTACATATCCACACTTTCAAATCAGTATGTTACTATCTTCCTGTTGCACATTGTGCTTGCTTGATCATCGCCATATTACAGTATGTGTTTGTCAGACATGACAATATTCATCTCTCCAGACAGCAGAAGCACTTTAACTTTTATCATTTCTCATTTATCACGAATATAAAATATGAAAATAGGAAACCTCGATGAGGAATAGAATAAGAGATGGTCCAAACTGCATTCAATAATATGAGACTGGTATTAAAATCTACACAAAGATCTTTACACAATATATAAACAAGGATCAGAATACTAAAAGCGTGCATATTTTCGGTGACAACTTATGTATGGGAAGCATGGAGATTTAACAAGGCAGTGGTTAAAAAAACGCGTACTTCGGAATATAGGTGTTACAGTAGACTCCTCCGAATACCATAGACAAATAGAGAGCAAATAGGCATCCCAGAAATAACTCAAATTCAACGAAAACTGGATGATGCGTCACAAATGAATGATACAATGGAAGTATTATTGAAATCTAAAAATACACGAAAGGTTGAAGAAGACCATTATGAAAGGACGCATCCTGGCACAGGGGGAAGAGAATGACCACGGATAATCTGGATTCAGGAGCACGACAGCTGCCGAAGTGGAACATCTGGCCTATGAGAGAAAGAGAAATTCCGAAGGACTGTTAGGGTGGCAAACTTCTGCTGAGGACAAGCTATTTGATGATGATTAGTATCTGCACAAATAAATATGAAAGTAGCATATGTCATGATACCATATAAAGAATTCAAACGATACTCGAATACATATCGATTCTAATCATCAAATGAAACGCGATCGGATGAATGGGATATTGTTTGTCACAAACGTCTAGATGGCCGTAGCTTTTAAAGTGGGTATCTGCACGGGCCAAATATCAATGGCATATATACCATGCTCGTGTTGAGATAAAAGGTCACCAATCATCTTGACAGTGTTTCCTAGCGATTGCAAATGACAATCTTTCATAACGTTGCGGCTAGAGCATGTAAAACCGCTCTAAATAATAGATGTGCCTATAGAAAACGATACAGTACACGTCTGTATCATATACGCGCATGCATTCAATCGCCGAAGGGCACACAGAATAATATCAACGTCCCCAAACGCACCAGAACAATATCAACGTGACCAAACTCACCAGAACAACGTAAGACACAAAAAAAACCTGAAAATCACGACACTGGGAAACAACCCGGCGGTAGCAGTGTGACGACGAAAGAAGAAAATAAGAAAGCCAAACGCATTGACTTTTACACTGATGTGAACCAAGATATCTTTGAAATTTAAAAACCGTATGTAAATCACCACATAATTTATTTCCACAAATTGTTTTGTGTATTTGCTTTTAATCTGGGGCTCATCAGAACAAACGCTTTAGTTGACGTCGTTAGCATTTTTTCCACGAATATCCTTTATTATGAAAACATTCCTTCTACTACCTTTTGTAACCTTAGAATTGTTCGTAGTCTTCTCTTACTTTTTAGGTATGAAGCGCATATCACTTCATCTATCTAACTTACAGCGGGAAGGGAGAGTTTTAGTCGGAAGGGAGGCCAATTCGTTTCTTATCTTGTGGCACGTCGAGCATGGGACTGAACATAAACTCTCTCGTGCCCGATTCGATAAGCGAATGCTCTATGCATTACGCTAATCCGTTCCACATTGTGTCACCAGTAGGCTACTCGAAATTAGAAGCAAATAATATTAACACTATAAACGGCCATGTATATCGTTCGAGCTGGCGGATGTATGTTGAGTGTAGAACTGGCCACTACATACTGTAGAAATGTATATCCTAAACATTATACACAAAAATGTAAAATATTGCGGCATATATATCTTCTCTTTGTAGTTCTTGTTTGTTTCGAGGGTGGCTTTTTCCTTCATTGTCTGGATGTTCATCTATTATTGTACGAGTAATGTTGCACTCAGATGAAGACATATTGGTAGAAATGTTAGTTATTTCTTGTCTTTGCCATAGTAACAATGCATGACGTTCGTTATTCTTGTCTTTGTCATAATACCAGCTCATGTTATACCAGCTGCCCGTATTCATCGCATTGACTTTTAATATGGTAAAACCTAATAACAGTTGACGTCAGTGACATATTAGTGCTAAGCCCCTTTAATATAGTTGAACGCGACAGCTTCAGAAACATACGTAGCACTGGTGACGGTTTCGCGAAAATCAACTCTACTGAGATCTGAACTACTGTCCAGTGGTATGCAAGTCCAGCCGACTGCCACCGAGTAACACCGATTTCCGTTTATATTTAGTTTAGCCATAGACTCATCATCATCAAGTAGCTTGTCCCTTCCGGAACTTGGCTCCCATCACAGCAGCCGTGAAAAACTCTCTGTTCTGCGCAAGTTGTCCAGCGTCAGCAGCTGTCATTCTCAGATCGTCAATGACATCTTTCACT
This sequence comes from Arion vulgaris, assembly GCA_020796225.1. Taxonomy (NCBI): domain Eukaryota; kingdom Metazoa; phylum Mollusca; class Gastropoda; order Stylommatophora; family Arionidae; genus Arion; species Arion vulgaris. The sequence goes on along the minus strand of CM036762.1, from coordinate 33,823,630 downwards.
CTTTCACTCATCGTCTTTTAGTTCTACCTCTCATTCTTCTTCCAGACACCATTCCCTCCAAAATTATTTTCTCTGGGCACTCATGTCGTTTGATGTGTCCGAAATATTTAATTTCCATGATTGTTAAGCTCTTTAATAGCCAACTCTCTTTAATGTCAAGCTATTGTAGAACAGAAGCATTTGTTCTTTTCTCTGTCCATGATATTTTAAGTACTCTTCTGTAGCATTTGCCTTCAAAGACACTAATGATCTTCTCTGCCGCATTGTCAATGTTCCATGTCTCACAACTATATGTTTGCCAAGGGGAAAACGCAGGCTCTTAACACGTTATTTTTCATCTTATACATTTTTTGTAGACTAGATTTTATAAATCAAACTATCATCTGAGTTGTTTGCCATTGTGACTTGATTTAAATGTCATCTTCAGGGGTCTTTCAAGTCATCTTTACGGACAAGTAAAAAACGGAAAGCATCCGTAAAAAAACGTCGAAGCAAAGATGACTCCAAGCCATTTATCCTGAAACCCATTCCATCTCCATTGATAAAGCCGGTGATAGTTTTTATCAACCCAAAGAGTGGCGGAAATCAGGGATCAAAACTCTTCCACAAATTCTGTTGGCTCTTGAATCCACGGCAGGTGTTTAATCTTTCACAAGGAGGACCTAAATTCGGGTAGGTCTGATAACTGTTTGTTACTTGCTTGCACTACTGCTACATATCATCAATAGTTCTCAGGTTACCGAAAGTGTCAGCCCACATGGGATATTCATTTATCTGTTGGTTTAAATAAAATGTTGACTAGCTGGTCGTTGGTGTCATTGAATCAATCAATGAATGATGACTGGGACTGGTGAGTCTCTCAGACTCTCAGGTTTTGTTGACTATTTTAATTAATCATCATCATGCATTAACTATTAAGCTACTTATTCTACTAATAGACTTAAGACTACAAACTAAATCAAGTAAATATTACTATTGTTAGTTTACTTGTTCAATTATTCAGTTCGATTGATTGATGTTGTGGAAGTTTGATTAATTATTCGATTGAATGGCTGTAATTTGAATTTGTTTCTTTGATTACTTTGAATAATTTGATTATCACTAAATTTCACTACTAATTCTAATCACTTCCGTCATTCATGTTTTGTAAAATATAATAATTTGTTACTTCATTGTGCTATAAATCGATATATTTTCAATAAGTTCTAAGCGAAATATATCAACAAACAGAACTTGAAAGTTTCATAATAGACATAAACTAAGTTAAAGTAGAGCAACAACTTCAACAAGGAATAAGGAAAGAAATGTATGATAATGTATGATCACCATCACTGGCATCACGGCTAAAACGTTTTTTGACACACTAATACTTAAATACTATTATTCTCAATGAATGAGAATTGACCAGATGAAATCATCATGATCATCCTCATTGCACAGAGGAGCAAGTCTACAAGTGCTTCATTTTCATTGATTTCATCCTAAGTTTATATGTTGGCAAGTGTGACTGACAGTTGAATTTCGGTCCTGTGTGGGTTAATGATTACATCCTTTACAGTTTACTCCAGTAGGTCCCAACCTTCCTAATGCCACGGCCCTTTAATGCAGTTCCTCATGTTGTGGTGAACCCCAACCATAAAATTATTGTTGCTATTTCATAACTGTAATTTTGCTACTGTTATGAATCCTAAAGTAAATATATGATGTACAGGATGTATTTTCAATGTTACAAATTTAATAATATGTATTTCTAATTATGATAAATATGTGTTTTCCGATGGTCTTATCCAACCCCTGTGAAATAGTTGTTCAGTCCCCAAAGGGGTCACGACCCACAGGTTGAGAACCACTACTCCACTCGCTGTGTGTTGTTCAAATCTAGCAACACTATATTTTAGCTCCAAGTTCCTGCAGTCTGCACATGGACATAGAATCCAAGTTGCTACCTGAATTCCTTTGTCAAGATCCCTGTTATGTATTTATATCATGTTACATATTATTGTGTACCTGAATGAGAAAGGAGGAGGATTTGTGCTTGAGGTGAGCTATCTCACTACAAGTAGTTGTTATGTCTACAGAAACTTGCAAGAAAGGATGCGCATCAATGACAGTTGCTAGTGAAGTCTTGTCAACGACTAGTAACAAATGTTGTAAGAAAGAGAAGATAGAGATGTGTTGGGCATACTCTGAGAAGAAAAAATGATCAAAGATTCACAAAGCAGGCATTGAAGTGGGAGGCCAAAGGTTCAAGATATAGGGTGTTCAACTTAAAAGCAGCCCGTGAATGGAGCTAATCTGGCATATATGTACGGAAATGAGAAGGTTCAGTTATGACGTAGTATAGGTCAAGGTTGTGTGACGGTATGTAATTGTAGTGCGGGAAGGGGCGATGAACAAATGTGACGTAGGATAAGCTAGTCAGAACCGGTTTAAATAGTAAATAAACATAACTCAATGTGTACCTGGCAACTTTTGAATTGTCAATGGGGCTGCAATTATCTTGAACACCCTGTAGAAATGACACCCTAGGAAAACCCTGAAATGAACTTTACTGAGAGGCTAGAAATATCAGACTCAATTCCATTGAAGAGTTACCCAGGATAAATATGAAGAAATTGCTTGTAATGTACAACAACAGGATGGAAATATAATAATTAAAAACAAATAATATTGGTTCAAATAAAAGTTGTATAATGTTCTGTATCTGTTTTAAAAAAATGTTGATTTATTTCTGTCACAGGCTAGAGTTGTACAAGAAAGTGCCTAACTTGCGTATCTTAGCTGCAGGTGGGGATGGAACTGTTGGCTGGATCTTATCTACAATAGACAGTCTTAATTTATCACCACCACCTCCTGTAGGCATTCTTCCCATTGGAACAGGAAATGATTTGGCACGCACACTCAACTGGGGAGGGGTGAGGGCTTTATTATGCATATTTGTGATTGAGAGAAATATCACTGTGGTATTTTGATGGATATTTAGTAAGAATAACAGATCTGTGAAGATTTGCAGACCAATATACATGTTCATGTTTTTTCTTATAGTGATAACAAGTTTTCTCTGTGCATTAACCTCTATCAACATTAGTCATTTTAGAAGTCTCCTGTAAAACCATATCTCTGTGACTTGGAGAGATTTTTCTATCTGTTTACTTATTGTCCATAACTTTCAACCATATGTCAACACTAGCTCAATGTAGCACTGAAAAATGTTCTGTGACTTCAGTATACAACAGACTAAATCAGCGTCTGGACGGACCAAGCAAAGTATACAAAAAACATAATGTGAAATGCAATGATATCATTTGTAATAAGGTAAACTAGTTAAACCATCCAAGATGTTGGGACCACCCTCTAATTTGATATAAAAATGTGTGTATGAGAGATTGGATAGCAGTTGATCTAGGAGAAAGGAAATTCTGCTTTGAAACACTCTGCTGCCTTACATATAGACTTGGAATAATTAAAGCCTTAATGATGCTAAATTGACAGAAGTCTCCATTGAAGTTGGACACACATCTAATTTGGAATAAGATTTTAAATAACTATGGAAACTTGTCAGAATTTGGAATATGGGAGCTGTGTCTTTTCACGCAGCTTGTTTACTCTGCGTTATAGCAGTGCAGTGATTCTCAGCTATGCTAGTTCCTCTTATGGTGGCTGCCTTGCACATGAAATTTCCAGCATGAAGTATCTATAATGAAGCATTTTATACAGACATTAAGGGTGTCTTGGAAATTTTTTTTATTTCCACCAACCTGTTGTTTGCCTTCATCTGGCTCATCATACATCAGCTGTTTTGGGATGTGTTTATCAGACATCTGTGCAACATGACTGGCTATCTCCTCCTTTGTGTTCGTTCTTTACGACCAATTTTAATCACTCTTTGTGATAGGTTTGATCTTTGCCAAGAACGTGTATACATTGCACATTGGTTTGGTAGGCCCTAAACGCATAGACTTCTACACGTTTAGGACACATGCATCCGATTTCAGCCAAATCTCTTAGTCGCCTCTTACGACATGCGTGGCAGGTAACAGTGGTTCTATTCTTTACACCCTAAATTTGGGCCTCTGTAACCACTCGGGCGACTGACTATCTCACCTGGACTTGCTGCAACAGTGTGAATTCTTTGAATCTTGGCTGTCATGAGATGAGGACTTTGGTATCTGAAATGTTGTCCATTTTATTTTAAGCAATCTGTGTAGACAACTTGTGTGGAAGTGGTTTCATTTTTTTTTTATGTCTGCTTTAGTATACACTGTTCATGTCTCACTGGAATTATCATTATATTTTATGTGTTTAGACTGACAGTTATTTAACATAATTTTTGACAGGGCTACACAGATGAACCGATTTCCAAAATTTTATGCAACATCGAAGATGGACAGGTAGTCCAGCTAGACAGGTAAGTCTTATCTTTCTGTAATATGGAAACATTTATTTTACTTAGTAATTTGTTGTGATTATCAATGATTTTACAGTAGCACACAATCAGTCAATCAATCTGTCAAGCACACATTATAATAGTATTTGCTTATCTGTAGTCATTTTGGCTAGTTGTCAAAATCAATAGAGTTTTGTGTTGTCCTCTTCTTAGTTTGTTTCAACCGGAGACTGAAGCAGTTAGTGAGCTTTTTTATCTACTAGTGTCTTGTAGAACAGCAGCAAACTTATTCCAATTCACTTTGTATACATCCATCCTTTATAGTATACTCTATAAATGTTTCATAGTTTTGATTTCAGTTCTTCTTTAGTCAGCTTCTCTGGGAGCATGACAATTCTGATGTCTCTTCTGAGAACAATATTGGTCCAGTTTAAGTATATGTTTGTTTGCTATTATGTTACAATTTACAATTACTATTTGCTACACTATGTGGCAGTCATCTACAGTAAAGTTTAAACCTGTGACAAGTAAGAAAACAGCATTTAATAAACATAACATGATATATTCTTACCTACACAAGTCTCTACAGTATGTGAGATATATTTATATATATAAAGAGAAGAAATAAAACAATACCACAGTTTAACACTCACTGGATGTTTAATTTGAAATAAAGATTACTCTAAAACGTGGGTGTGATAGGCTGGAAAGTGTGAAATATTTACAGCTATTCTGATAATACTGTAAACTAGCAGTTCAATTTACTCTTTGTTCAAACCACATAAATATCACAAAAAGTGGTTCTCAAGAGCAAAGATGGAAGGAGAAGAGAAAATACAAAATTATTATCTCAAACGTCCATAGATAAATTACTGTTGACATCAAAATTAATGTTGTCCCATTTCTTCTTAAATAACATTAAGCAGATTCATAGTCCAAGCTGAAAGTGTGTAGCAAATATAATGTTAAACAAGGAATTCACATGAAAAAATAATATAATCAAATGTTGATACTCTACTACATCATTTTTTGTTGTTGTCATCAGATGGAACATCGAAGTTACAAGCAATGAGGGCGCAGAAGGAGATGTAACGGAAGACCTGACTACTGACACACTCCCTCTGAAAGTTTTCAACAACTATTTCAGTCTTGGAGCTGATGCTCATGTAGCCCTAGAGTTCCATGAGTCTAGAGGTAAGGCAACATTGTGTATACTCCATTCTTTATAACTACTGATCTGTGGGACATGTCTGCTATTCTTTCTCTGAATCATCCAGTTTTCATTTCAACCATTATTTGAATGTGTTTTCTTTGTTATCACAGTACTATCCATATTCATAGCCTGCAGGTAATTGTGGTTGTAGCATGATAGTGTAGTAGTTAGTGCACTAGCTACATGGAAGTGTGCGCCCATAATCAGAAGCGACTGAAGTATAATAGAATACCATCATCTTCTGGTGCCGCTCCTGCTGCGTAGACGATCATGGATCTCCAGAAATCTCTGTCTGTTATGTTTGCTGTCATCTCAGATGTTGACACTCTTCCGTGCCATGAAGTCAGACTATTCAAAATGTTCTCTCTCTGTCTTCATCTGTCTCATCTCTCCTTGATTTTACCAGTTGTTACAATGTGTTCTAAACCTCCCTTTCTCATCACATTCTCGAAAAATGATGACTGCCTCTTTCTTTTATTGATGATAAGCTTTCTCTGTGTCTTGACCTCATTCAGCACCTCCACATTAGTCATTTTAGCAGTCCATGGGATTCTCATCATTCTTCTGTAATAATAGATTACATATTTATCGAAATATATATCTCTATTGCATCGAGATGGTACAGAATAGCACATCATTTAAAATATTCAGTTTTTCATTCAATCACAAGTGTTGTGGCCCAGTACGCTTAAATGACGCTCTGCAAATGAGGAAATGAACTAGTCAACCTACCTCCTGCTTACTTGGATTTATAAATGTGAATTGGCATACATTTAACACCTTAAAGTAAACAAAGGATGGAGAATTTTCATTTTTCCATTATTTTTATATGTATATATATATTTGGTTGGAAACACATATAAATAATGACGTTTTCATGTTACCAGCCACATGTACTCATTTTTTTGTTACAGAGGCCAACCCAGAGAAGTTCAACAGCAGATTCAGGAACAAAATGTTCTATGCAGGGGTTAGTAACACTTGACTCAATACAATCATTGATACACCTTATAACTGTCATTCACTCTCTCACATAACACAAAGTATTGTTCATTTGAAATGCTCACTACTGATGAAAGCAGAGAGGAAAGCACTACCAATATCTCCATCGACAATTGCCCACTAAATCAAGTAAAAGACTTAACATACCTGGGGAGCATTTTTTCAGCAAACGGAAGAATAACTAATGAAATTCAACACAGATGCAACAAAGCAAATCAAATGATAGGGCAAATGGCGCCAATTTTAAGATGCAAACACGTCACCATGAACACAAAAAGAGCAATGTTCAACACAATATTTTTCTCCACATTATGTTACCAGTGCCAAACCTGGACGCTGACAACAAACGATAGAAGAAAACTAGTCACAACAGAGATGAAGTGTTTACGCAGAATGCTGGGTGTAACAAGAAGAGACCGGTTGAGAAATGAAGACATCAAGAAAAAAGTGGGTACAACATCAGTACTAGACCATCAAGAAACAACAAATTAAATGGTTCGCCACGTAAGCAGATTACCATCAGACAGTGCACCTCAAAGAGCAATGCTGCTCCGATACAATGGGCACAAAGCAAAAGGCCTGCCACGCAAAAGATGGACCTCAGAGATAACAGAGACGACGAAAGAGACTATTTATAAAGCACATACTAGGGCCCGTTTAGAAATCTCTTCCTGACCTGACGCTGTGAGGCATACAGGATTCGAGAAAGAAAGAAAGAACTACTGATGAAGATCTTGTGAATAAAATGTTGATTTTGATATTTCACATTAAATATAGTTCTACCCTATGGAAGGGAACTGATATAAGAACAAAGGTTAAATGTTTAAAAAGCCTGTGTTTTTCACTTGGCAACATATGGTTGTGATACAGGGATCATTGACAAAGCAGCAGAGAAGGTCATTAATGCCTTTGAATGCAAATACTACAGAAGAGTACTTAGAATATCGTGGACAAAGAAAATAACAAATGCTTCTTTTCTGCAACATCTTGATATTAGAGAGAGAGATGGCTATTAAAGAGCATAACATCAAGGAAAATTAACTATTTTTCAGACATATCAGATGACATGAGTGCCTAAAGAAGGTAATTCTGGAGGGAATGGTGCCTGGAAGAAGAATGAAAGACCTAGAAGATGATGCGTGCAAGATGTCATTGGTGATCTGAGAATGATTGCTGCTCACTCCGGCCAACTTGCACAGAACAGAGAGTTTTTCAGGACTGCTGTCATGGGAGCCAAGTTCTGGAAGCGAAAAACTACTTGATGATGATGATATAGTTTTACTACAGTCTTCCTTCTTATTTTACTCTAGCATGTATTCCTATTGTTGGAATGCTTGGTATAATTTTCATATTCTCAGAACATTGAAAACATCATGTTTCAACTGTTTTTAAAAAATATTTTTGGGAAACTTGACTCTTTAACTAATCTATGTCCATTTTGTTTTCAGGCAGGAGGAAGAGATTTACTCAAACGAAGTTGGAAAGGTTTTGCAGAACATATCAAGTTAGAAGTATGCCATTTTCAGTTTATCACATAATTTGAAGCTATTCCTTTTTTATCATCTACTATTTCCACTTACATTAATACCATTATCTTTATTATCTACTCCAAGTTGGTACTATTTTCTTTAATATTCTCTACATTGGTGTTGTTATCTTCACCATTCTCTACATTGGTGTTGTTATCCTCACCATTCTCTACATTGATATTGTTATCTTCACCATTCTCTACATTGGTGTTGTTATCTTCACCATTCTCTACATTGATATTGTTATCCTCACCATTCTCTACCTTGATATTGTTATCCTCACCATTCTCTACATTGGTATTGTTATCTTCACCATTCTCTACATTGGTATTGTTATCTTCACCATTCTCTACATTGGTGTTGTTATCTTCACCATTCTCTACATTGGTGTTGTTATCCTCACCATTCTCTACCTTGATATTGTTATCCTCACCATTCTCTACATTGGTAGTTATCCTCACCATTCTGTACATTGGTATTGTTATCCTCACCATTCTATACATTGGTGTTGTTATCCTCACCATTCTGTACATTGGTGTTATCCTCATCGTTCTCTACACTGGTGTTATCCTCACCATTCTCTACATTGCTATTGTTATCCTCACTATTTTCTACATTGGTATTGTTATCCTCACCATTCTTCACATTGGTATTATTATCCTCACCATTCTCTACATTGGTGTTGTTATCCTCACCATTCTCTATATTAGTAATATCTTTATAAATTCTTACATTGATGCTGTTGTCTTTATTAATTTCTACAATAACAGTTTATTTTTGGTCTTCATCAGTCCATGTAGTAGTACTGCTATACCTTCATCATTGGTTCTCATTTGATACCTTACAGCATCAGACTTTACATGACCACACAAGATACCCTTATCGCAACCACTGATCAGACCTGACATAATCAAACCAGATACTCTGATATCTGACAAAATCCGATCTGACATTAGACATGACACCATCATACCAGATACCATCAAATCTAACATACAACCAGATTCCATCAGACCTACTCTTCTGTGACAACAGGCCTGTTCTTACCATTATCATTGAAAAATAAAATTGTGGCATATCCCTTACCAGACATCGCTATCAACCTCAGAAAACGAGTCGTTGATTTTATAGGCACCACTTATAGATTCAGTAGTTTGACATTGTTTTCTGAACGAAAATTATCATTAGGCTACTATTATTTTCATAATTTTGTTGTTTTTCAGTGTGATGGGCTTGATTTAACTCAAAAAATTCAAGACATGAAGTTACATTGCCTTCTGATTCTCAACATTCCAAGGTATTCAAGTCTAGAACTTCTACTCCTGGCTCATACAACATTTTAATGAGATACTTCATGTTTCTGACTCTCTGTTGTCTATCACATGTCGCTTTTAACCATGTCATGTATCTGTTTTAGCCACATGTCAGTTTTAGACACATTTGTGTGCTACTTGTTTCAAAGTAATTCTTGTACTTACAAGACTTAAGTCTCAAAGTAATTTGTTGTGCTTACAAGACTTAAGTCTCAAAGTAATTTGTTGTGCTTACAAGACTTAAGTCTCAAAGTAATTTGTTGTGCTTACAAGACTTAAGTCTCAAAGTAATTGTTGCCTCTTTGCATTCCTTCTTCTCTTAATTAGATATGCCAGTGGCACATTACCATGGGGAAATCCAAATGCAGTGGGATTTGAACCTCAGACACATGATGATGGTAGCTTGGAGGTTATAGGATTCACCTACTCATCACTGGTAAGTCAATTTTCTCATCTTCTCAAGGAATTAAAAGTTTTCATTCCATATTTTTGTTCCTAATTTGAAAACGGTGAACATGTACAAGACTTGCTGGGTTCAACTGCACTGGTAAGACCAACCAGTCAACTTTTATTGCATTGTTACCTTGTATTACATACAGACATGTACACAGCAGCCACTTATAGAAATTGTCATGGATAAAGCAATCAGATCTCATACTATGCACATCTGGCAGTTTTATTACTACCACAACATAAGTGCAACTTTCCTCTTCTATCTTTTCTTAATTTGTTACATTACAGAGGTGCAGCTTGTTTCCAAGACCACAACGTTAAGATGGAGTAGGATCTTGTTAAATGCTAGATCACTCACCATCATGCTGAATTATATCTTGTTATTTATTCACTGTCTTCAGAGATTACTACAAAACTAGGGTCACCCCTAATTTCCAATTTGTTTTCTATAGTATTATATTAGATGGATTTTGATTTGGCAATATAAACTCAAGCTATATTAGAAATTGGGACACTCGCTTCTTGATCTCAAAGAGAACGTCGGATCTTGATCTTTCAAAGAGCATTCAGAACTGTCACTTCTGCCCATAACATGATGTTTTTGGGAGTAACTCAGCTGAAGTGGGCTACTGAGTTAGAGAAAGGGAAAGGTTAAGTTAGTTAGTAAGTACTGGATACTTCACATCAAAGTAATAAGACCCAGTACCATGAGGTATCAAGTAATTCACATTCTTTCATTCAGTTATATGAGGACTGTCACCACAGCACTCCGGACATGTCCATAGGTGCTCCGATCACCACCTCAGCAAATCTAGCAGCGTCCAGCGGCCCAATGTTGATCAATCAATCTCTTTGCGCATTTAAAAGTCGTTCTATTCGGGCTGTACCAATATTGACACCCATCTCTCTCAGTCCGGTCAGCGAGTGGGATTCACAGCCCTGAAAATTATTATATGCTATGGAATTACCACTACAATTGAGTTATATAGTCATGAAATTTCAAACATCTACAGTTGATTTATGCAGTCTTCAAATCTCTCAATCTAAAATGTTGATATTCTCATTTTCCAAGGCAACTCTGTATGTGGGGGGACATGGTGAAAGACTCATGCAGTGTCGGGAGGTTAGACTCACCACCTACAAGTCCATGCCTATGCAAGTGGATGGAGAACCCTGTAGACTCCGCCCCTCACATGTCAACATCACATTCCGTAACCAAGCCAATATGGTTATTAAACCAAAACGTAGAGGTTCTGTACCGATTTCCAATGAGTAAGTATCTGCAAATTATGTTGTAATTATTTGTGTTGTAGTAAGTTTGTAGTGGGAAAGGAGGATAAACAGTAGAATAGTGTAAAAATTAAGTAACAAGATTGCAAAAGTGGGAAGACTGTTCACACAAGTGCTGTGAAAAAATAAATAAACATTCTGTTATTCAGAAATAATTTCTTCTCCCCCAAGTCCCCAACCTTTGATTAACATTAAATCCAACGTCGTAACATAGTGTACCGTAAAAATATAATACAGGCACCATGATGCCCACAGGCACAGCGTTGGACAGCACTATTCTATATATGTTACAAGAAAAAACTGGTGAAACAAAAGTTTCGGGAGAGCACTTTAGCTTTAAAATAATGAAACTGCAACCTATCTCAAAACTTGGGGCTTGATGTAAATTACAATTTACTAACTCGGTAAAATGATTTTCAAGCAGCTATATGGACATCATATAAAATCATTTCAAAAATAAGCTGGGATATTAGGAAAGTGGACAAGACATAACTATATCCAATATGAACAAATCATAGGAACATGACATGAATCCAGTATGTTGATGAGTTAAAGGTTGTGAGTGGAATTCAATGCAAGATTTGAGGATTTTCTGTTGTAGGAGATCATTTTGAAGATGGGTCTCCATTTCACTATAGAAATAGTGAAAATAGAACTTATTAATCCTCAACAGAAAACTAACAAGAGAAAATGAAAGTCAGGGACAATTCATTTTGACAGAATTTTACCACAGGTATTTTCTAGGCACGAAGTTTCCTATACATGCAGATTTGATGCACAAAGGAATTTGTACTTTTGTTTTTGAAATACTTATGCTTGTGATCAGCTTCTTGCAATAATAAAGTATATCAAGTTGAAAATATGAACATGAGATAACTCATTTGGAGAATATATTCAGACTATCCTCATTACACTTAGTGTCTGATATCATCACTTTGTTTGAGAGACACAATCATAATCTTTTCATTCATACTAACTATGCAAGTAATTATTTATAATTTCATCTGCTTTTTTCTGTTTAAATACTATCATAACAGATTATCATCTCCTTGATATGGTAGTGTGTTATAATATCAACTTTCAGATCAGCATCAAATTATACGTTGTGATGATATGTGCATGACATAGTTAACTATACATTTTTTGTTGGTGCGGTACTTAACCAAAAATGGTTACCCATCCCATGATGTATAAATTTCAGATACGGATGTCCAAACTATAGAACTCTGTCAACCACCTAGTCATATGTGTTGTCCTCTACGAACAACTAATTCTGTACAGTAAAGTTACTATATCATTGTTCCAAATAAGTCGTGATTGATTTGCTGGAACGCATATAAGTTTACTTTAAAGAGTATACAATGAATGAGATTACAAAGTTTTTGCATCACTGGTAAAGACAATGTGATTGCACACTACACCACATACAAGAGCTCGTGGTATATAGCTTGCAAAAGTAGTTTATCTGAGACCAGTGTGTGACAATATTAGCCAATTTTGTTGTTATTTGGAATGAGTTATCTGTGGAGAATGATTCTTACACTGTGAAAGTACTGACATTTAGCTGTTGTGTTCATTTGTAAAATATACTCTTCTACTCCTTTCTGTCAATTGAATTCTAATCTAGTTATATTGTTTGCTTTATTCCTGAGACTATTTGAATTCATCTTTATTTTCTCCCTTTAATCATCTCAGCACACAAGGACTGACAGCTCCAGTCCTGTACTTTTTAATGAATATCAAATAGTTATCGAATCTAGAAACACCACATTTGATTCCAAGTTTCTGCAGTGAGATATGTATGTAGTGAGAGTTCTGCAGGGAGAATCCATATCACCACCTGAATCCCCTGTCCAAATAATCTCCCTAATGGCATTCAGGATGTTAGCCATGTTCATGGTTCTACCTCTTGTCACTGTCTACATGCCCACAAGACTTTATTCATTCATTTCCCTGGACTCCTGCATGCCCTGGGTATAAAAAGGAAAGTGGCTCTGTGCAGTTCTGATCTCAACCGACTCCAGACATTATCTAGGTATATATGGGTGATCAATGCAATACTACTGCCCATTTAGATGATTCTGCAGCTGAATTACATTAACCCTTAACCATTGGGATAATGGGATTTCGATCATTTATGATCGATGCAACATGCCTATTTAAGTGGCCATAATTTTGTATCTATTTTGCATTTAAGTTGGTAAAATTTATGTTATCTAATGCAGAACATATGATAATCTAATAAAAATTATAAAAAATTAATTATATATTTTTAGATGTCTAATCTCGTTGACTGAAGCACATCTCATTTCCCACTTGCCATTTTGTAAAAACGTCCAAATTGCTTCAGCCAAAAAGCCCCAAATATGGGATAAAATGGATTCTAATAACTCAGATTACTGTCCTGATAAAGACACTAGTGATTCCTGAAATATCTATGCTTGGGTCAGATGAACATTCTATGCCTGTGTTACTTTGACTCTGTTTGCAAGATGCCCGATAACTTTTTTCCTGATTATTTTGTCTATCAAATATCATTGCGTAATCATATTTTTGTTCAATAATATCTTTTACTTGCAAGGTTTAGAAATTATATACCTATTTAATGTTTATGTATGATACTATAAGTGTTAGTTCTTTATGGGCTGCTTACTAGACCAATTCGGCATCATTTTCTCTTGAAGGCCATATTTATTGACTTTTTTTCTTTACAATATGAAAATATTGAATATTATAAATTTCATGATTACTGCCTTTCATATTTTCCAAACATGTTTAAATTCATATATGTTTTGCAAATATGAAGACTTTAAAAGACTGTTATAAAAGATTCCATTATATTCGTCATACTTATTTTTTCCTTCTTTGTGACTGTAAAATAATTTGTCATTTGTAGAATAATCTATTTTTAGACTTTTCATAAGTAGGTCACGGATATCATAAATTACATCACACTTATGTTAAAACCACATATCCTGATAGCCCATCCAATTAGCTTTCCAACCATATATAACATGCCTATTTTCAATGCAAAGAACTTGTATGGTTGCTAAATATAGAGCAGGGCAAAATATCGAAAAAACCTTAAAAACCTGCCAATGGTTAAGAGTTAAAGGCACCATTTATACATTCAGTAGTTTGCCATTGCTTTCTGAGCGGTGAGATCTATGCTTGTCTGTACATAAAATTCCATGCGAAGAAATTTGCTTCCAAACTGCCCGCCGTGGAGTTTGAACCAGGTACACTTGGGTTGTAATCTAGCTCACTACCGCTTAAGCTACATATGCCCAAAAGTGTCCTTATTGGAGTTTAAATCATCTTTTCATGACTGACGGATATGATCTTCTAACAATTGACTAACAACCTGTTCTTCCAATACAGAATAGACTGCAGTAAAATTAATTTGCCAATCATATATAAATAATCAAACACAATGTATGACCAGTTTGACATAAAAATAAATAATGTAAAAATGTTTATACTTTGATTACAAGTTACAGCATTGTTAGAATTATATTATATTTGGCTAGATCCTTAAGATGGAAGCAAAAGTAACTGGTAGCTCTATTGATGTTATATATCAATTTAAGTAATTTATATTCTGAGGTGAATGCTTATCCTACATCCCATTCATCAAATAATTATTCCCAGTCCGCAAAGTGGCCAAGAGCAAGCTGAAAGACCCCAGTTATAGTCCTGATTTTGCTTTTTTCAGTCCACCATCATCTGTGCCAGAACGGCTGAGAATCCAGGTCAGTCGCATAGGCATGGTCGATTATGAGAGCCTTCACTTCGATAAGGATAAACTGCGGCAAGCTTGTAAGTTTGGTTGGCAGTAGTTTGTGTTTGTTGCAGTTCACTTATTCTTGCCCTCACCTTGAAATATTGCTTGAATGACAGATTAACCTTCATCTGCCTAGGATGTAGTACCTAACCACACTTTGCCTGCCTGTTTGCCTTAGTATCTTTACCATATATCATTATAGACCAGCTTTTGTACATGTAATGTCTCACCAAGTTCAAAACTGCACCATTTTTGTGGGATAACATTCACAGCACATTTAATATGCATGAAATATGTATATTTATCATCATCATTATTTTAATCCCAGGACAAGTACATTAAGAACACAAACTCAGTCTTACCACTGCATTTCTTAATCATTTACAAGTTCACAAATCAGAGTGTATGTATAAGAAAAAAAGGAATATGCATAATATAATCATCATCATTGGTCTCCTTGTCTCAGAAGAGAAAAGGTTTTGTGTCACATAGTTTGTTCTGTGTTGAATCACAGCATCTGTTGTGCCTCTAATGGTCTATTCTGGAATGGCAATACATGCTGCAGGTAAGACTGGAGCTGACACATAGAATGGTTTCTCTGTGCTTTTTTTGCCTCCATCTGTGATGGTATTTTTTTCTTTTCGAGCCATCCTTCACTACAGCTCACTATGCTTGAATGTCTTTAGCCAACCACTCTCAATTTTCTTTGTCTATGCTGCATAAAGTTAGATCACTCTTGCAGGTGTCAATGAAGAGTAGTAATGGGCACCCATGCTATCTAGTACCCATTGCAAGTTGACGATATAAAATTGTCCTTTGGGATTCTATCATTGCTCATACGACACACTTGTCCCACCCATCTCAGATGTCGCTGACTCAGCAAGGTATGCATAATAGCATTGTCAGATACTTGCAGACATGTTTATTTCATATTTGACTAGCACATCTCATTGAATGTTGAATCAAACAAAAAGTAATGTGTGTTCAGTTCTCACAACTGACATTTTACAAGTGAGGAAAGGTATTGACCAGACTACCTCTCATATTCTTATAATTGGAAATGTGAAGAGGTATTTCATTTTGTGGAGACTGCAAATGCGATGGAACATTTAAATTTCATACATTTTTTCTAGGGTTTTATTTCTTTTCCTATTATGTTGTAGTTATTGGTATTTTCCTATCTTGTTATTATCATAACATCATATTTTGAATATCTTAGCTCTTTAATTAACAACAATGGAGATTGTAGGAAAGAACTTAGAAGACTAGCCATAGCTTTCCAGACAGTGGTCAGAGTTTCAATGGAACTGGTCTTTTTTTAATAATGTTTCTTCTCATGCTCCATTATCAATGTGAATATATTAAATGTATATATTATATATACACCTTTTTATTATTGTTTTGTATTTTTACTTTTCATTTCTATTTATCACATTTATTTTTGTTCTTATCACTTATTTTGGTTATATGGCACATTAGGAATGAATCATCTCATTGTATTTGTGATGTATGTTGTATAGGACCATTGTATCCTGTTTGTACCATAACTGTTGCTTGATAAAGACCTTTAACACGTCTCTGTATCTTGTTTTTGTACTTTGTAAAACTATCTTACTTTATTGTTACTTATTTCGCACTTATTTCACCTAACTGTTCTTGTATGATGATATTCTGTAATTGTTAACAATGTTCTTGTATGTTGAGAGATCTCTAAAGTTGTACACAGTGTTTTTATATATGGTGAGATGGCTGGTCACGATGTGCTAATGCATCCAAAAACAGCTAATGTATGGCGAGCATGATGGGAGGAAGCGATCGGTTGTTGGCAGAAAAATTATTTAAAGACACCCCTAAGTGTCTCTAAAATGCTTTGATTTAGACGTCATGTGCTGGGAATCCCTTGCGCATGATCTGCTAATGTGCACTGCACAGCATAAAAGGAACTCGCATATCTAAGAATCGTCGTACTGCCTAGGCGCAGAGAAAACGGCTGAAAAGACAGAACACACAACACCCTCATGTCCACTCTTGATCAAGCATGCCCTACTTGTGGTAGGGGATTGTATTCCAGGATTGAACTCTAGTCATCTCTGCACACACCAGAGATGTGCAACAACACACATATGTTGCTGTTGTTATCATTACTTGTGATGGACTGCTATTATTTGTTGAGAAATCCTTACAATTGTTATCAACATTTGTGTGTGCTGTGGGATCACTATATTTGTTAACATTGCTCTTTTATATATAGATAAATAAGTCTCATTTTTTGTCCTCCTTTATATCTTCCACCATCAATCCCAGATTGTTAGCATGCACTAATTGTGTTGTTTAAATTAATTAACATTTCTCTATTAGTCATCTTTCCAATTTGTTTTATCGCTAAAACTTTACTGCTATCCATTTCATTGATAGAAAATAATGCAAGGGATGATGATGTTGTTGTAGATACCGATGGGTCGGTTCAACGTGGTGAGAAATCCGGCTGGGGTTTCTTGGCTAATGCGCATGGTAGGATTGTTGCAGAGCGAAGTGGGGCATAACTACGAACAGAATAACTACTTCTAGTATGAGGATGGAGATTGAGGCCGTTACTACTGCCCTCCATTGGATTTCTGGGACTTTATTTACTGGGGCAGTTGTTGTATCTGACTCTCAGTCGATGCTTCACAAGATCCAGAAGGGCAGGTTTTGGTATGAGTGGATGTCGTCTATAGAAGTTTCTAACCTCCAGCGGCTTACGTGGATATACTGTCCTGGGCATGCAGGTGTTTACGGTAATGAGAGAGCGGACAGGCTTGCATCAACAGCATCGATTGTTGGGGAGTTGAAGATGGATAAGGGGATATTCTTCGGTCTCTTGCGACTGTCTGTTGGATGAGGACACTAAAATCGATGTTGAATCGATCAAGCGATTTAAGCAGTTTGGAGTTACCCGTTGTTCAAGTCGAACTGGATGCCTGAGAGGCAGAGTGAGAGGTGTGTTTAATCAGCGAGCCACAGGAACCATCAGTATGCATACTCTTCGATATCTGTTGGGGAGACTGAGCACCTATGGGTCTGCCCGGAGTGCAATGACGTCAGTATGACCAATAACGATTTCATTGAGTTAGTACATTAAACATATTTACTGAAAAGTAGAATTGGAAATTATATGGTTTAACTCTATTATGAGTATTACATTTACAACTTAAATTATAACTTTTATTAAGTCAGAATTAATATTCTTAAGTTATGTCACTTATCCTTCTGACTAGGTCATTAAATTATAATGGTGGGGAGTATAAATACCTCCATGACCCCGATAGCTATTCTGTCAAGAGCTTTGATCCTGGTTATGTCACACCCATGTCAGATAGGTTGAAGGATAGAGGGCAGACAAAATGTAACCTACTGATCCTCCACTTGAGAAATTGGACAAGGGGATGACAACCTAATATTACGTTATGGAAACAATAGATACCTTTGTTGAATTGTGTGAATGGAATGAGGTCAGTCAGACAACTGGTTTCATGAAGAACAGAGCTCAAGCCCAAAAAGAAATCTCCATACAGATGGCTAACATTCATCCAAATCTACATGTGTTATGAGATGTTTGGAATGTAAGAAGTTTATGTGTCATTTCCCAGTAGAGACATTGACTAGGACAGCTCTCTGGTAAACACTGGTTGAGAAAAGAAGAACTGGAAAAGAATTTTGAAAATAGGGTTGAAATGTTGTGATGGAACCTACTGATGTGGGAAACAATTAGTAGAAAGGTGGTAGAACGGTAACAATGAAAATATCTTGTGGAAGTCTTATGTATCAAACTGAACATGAAGAGGAGATAGATAGACAGATTTATAGATATATAAATATATAGATAGATTTATAGATACATGGATAGATAGATGGATGTTACTTATCGGTATGAAAATAACTTCTGTAAATCAACTACCGTAGAACTATACACCAAAGAAGAAATATTACAACCTGAAATGAGTTTTATCATGAAATGTTGTGTTACTTGCAAAAATACTTCACATTTTACATCAATGTAAATGTAGCAACATTTTTAGTGCAAGTTTTTATACTACAGTTTCATTCTTGAATAATATGATATTTTTTCAAAGTTGAATTTATCAATGACTTGTGTAAATAACACTATTAAATTGTTCATTTGAAAGTTTTCCTGAAATATTTTGTAGTGATGAATGAGTCCATATATTCTATGCATGACTATGGGCTTATAATGAATGTAATGAAACAAATGTATTGCATATTTCTAGCTGTTCCCTTGGGCATAATTGTTGTGGACAACAACGCTGACCTAGAGCAAGTTAGAGATGAGATCAACAAAATGTTGTCTGTGAGTATATGAACAATTTTATCATGTACTTAACAAGTGTTACCATTTGTTAACTATTCCCATTAACAAGTTAGTTATATTTTTGTTATACACAAGCATTCACCTATCGACTCGACCACACACTAGAAGGTTTTGGGTTCAATCCTACACTTGACATTCCATACATGAGGAAAGCATTTGGCCCTCCTGCACACTAGGTCTAGAAATGTGAAGTGACAGACACTTCATACCCTAAGGTCTGTAAATGCTAGTGGAAATTGTATTAGTTTGTTACGCCCGTGTGTTGCTGGGTCAGCAAGGAGAGCAAAGAATAGTAACACTGCTACTGACAAGGCATGCATTAAGAGGTGACTGAGGTAGGGGCCTAGGAAAGCTACCCTAGTAAATAAAAAGTGTTGCAGAAATTGGATTTCCTGGCCTGCTTATAGACACATAACTGGTACAACGTACAATCGCTCTTAGACTCAGAATGCATACAAATCACAAAGAGCAGTTAACAAGTGATCGATATGGAGCTTTCGAAGAAGAAGATTAATTTGTTAAATATACACACATCATTTCTCTATTGCACAGATAGAACAGCTGGAAGACCAAATTGAATCCTTAGAGCCATGAACTTCTAGAATGATTCTGTTTCATGGATGCAGAAACAAAAACATGAGATAATACTGGAGAAGTTAAGAATGAAGAGGAAGTTATTAAAAGACATCAGAGATAAATCAAATATTTTGGACACACAAAGAGATATGATGGTCTTCTGAAAAATCATGCTAGAAGACTATGCTGGGGACAATTAAGAGAAACGGTGACATTGTTGAATGGGAAACATTAAGAGATGAACAAAGATGATCTATAGGCAAAATATTTATGCTATTGCAGCGGATTTTCCCCATATTGCTCAGTCCCTCTCAGCAGAAATGGCATGCCAGCTTCTAAGAGGATATACTGCACAAATTAAGAACTCCAGCAAAAATCCTTATAATCTCCTGAAAAAATGTACCATTGAACCAAATTCAGATCTAGTCAAATATAATTCTAACAATGCTGTAATCTAAGTAATCAAAGTATAACAATTTGCATAACATTTGTTTTTATCAAAAATTGGTCATGCATTGCGTTTGATTATTTATGTGTGATTAATGAATTTGACAGAGAAAAATATGACATTTTGCATCAAATATATGCCAAGAGACATGGAGTGTTAGGGGTTCCTTGCAGTTGATCTTTGATTGGGAGATGGTACCTAATCAATACAATTAATTTGTATCTTCTCAAATATCAATCTGAAATTTCAGCAAAATTGTTGTTTGAGAATCCCATGAAAGTAGGTTATTAGCAAATGTCTGGTGGATTTTCAGACTTAGATGGTATAACAGAGTGGCAAACATAGGACCTGTGGATAGGAACAGAGCAAGAACCCACGGTGAACCTGGCCATGATGGGAAAATGATGGTTGATCAGGCATACCATGTGGAAGATGTAGTCAAGTGTTGCTAGACAAGTGCTTGCTTGAGTGAAAGTCACAAGAGAAAATAGGATGTCCTAACAGACCTAGAGCCAGAGTCTTCTTGAGAAACTGAATGATTATCATGGGAAGCCATAAATGAAAGGATCAGAGACCGAGGAAAGTGGAGGACAATTGTTGAGGTTCTATGCTCCACCAGAAGCTGAGAGGAATAAACATGATCTTCTATGAGAACCACAATAGCCTAGTGGTTAGTCACACTTTCATCATAGGTGTGTGTGTGTGTGTGCCTCCGGGATCATTTCCACTCTTGAAGTGGCATTTTTGTAATGATAACGACCATCAGACCAGCCTCTGTCTGAATTGTGCACCAGACAAACACTGGGAAGTAAAGATGGCCAGTATGAGATGCTTACCACATCAACCATCGTGTACCGTTGGTCAAAAACAAAAATACAGACCAAACACCCCAATATACCTCATGGTATGAAAACTGGTTTTCTACTTATGATCTTCAATCTAAACTGGCAAGACACATGATGATGATGATTATAGCTCAATGTTGATTGATATTTATATATAAACAGGCATGATACAAAGCAATAAACTGTACAGACAGGAGGATAACATTTAGACATCTCATAACAACCATGACAGTATTATTATGAACACACACACACACACACACACATACAAAACTCACTAAGTATTCCATTTTCAAATTATTAAATTGGACAGCTTTGCAATCTTTAGAATTTTGTTGTCAAGGTATTTTATAATTGACTGACATTTTCATGTCAATATGTGAATGTCGTAACCATGGTAACAAATATAATGTTGCTTCCCAAGAGATTCAAGTGCAAATAATAAATGAGAATGGAATTTCCCTTCTCTCTGTCTTGCTAGACTCTGTCTGTATAGATAGTTTGCAGGAATATTGATCAATCTGCATTTTAAATGTCTGCAAATGTATCATTCTGGCAAGATCAGGCTTATGATTTAAAATTTAAATTGAATTCCTGTTTTGAAAGAAATAATATCAGACTGCTCAGAGATTTCATTGTCATTATTTTTACATTGGAAACTTGACACTGATAGCAATTTATTTCTGATTCTTCTTATATGTTACAGAATTTATCATGATCCAGAAGCTTGTTTTGTGATGCAAAATTTGCCACCATAATAGTTCTTCACAATTTCCTGCTTCCGTTACTGTCATTGTCAAGTCATATATTACATCTTGTATTTATCTTCACTTTGGTCGTCCTCATTTTTAATGTCCTGGAATGCCTCCATTCGCAAGTCTTTTTCACACCTAATATCTCTATGTGTCCACAATACTTCACTTTCTTTATTCATACTTTCTTGGACCAATTTGATTCAATTCATGTTGGATAGATCTATTTTCTTCATTCTATGTCCATATCATTTTGAAAATTCTACTATATTTATATTTGAAAGCACTTATGTGTTTTTCAATTGATTTGCTAAACATTTTCCACGCTTTCGCGTACACTGCGCCACAACGGAAGTCCGTTGAACGCCATTCGCCGTAAAATGCGCCATTAGAGTTGCTTCCCTTATAAGAAGCCTTTCTATTTTTACTTCTACTATTTTACTTACTACTCCTTGTTAATCTTGTTATTCTAATAGGTTGTCCAGTTTTCTTCAAATAAGATTTTTTTTACATCCCTTGAATTGACTGTTTAAACATTGAGGAAATAACTGCGTGTGGAAAGAGTTTCTGTCCAAGTCACAACCCTGTATTTTTCAACTGCAATGTGCATGCTTTTAGTACTCTGATTTTTTTTTTACTAGTTAGTTCTATTTGTTAAACTATTAACTAATACTTGAGATGTAGTACATTGGATTGTTTTCTTTGTTTGTATTTACCTATCTTTGTTTGTCCATGTCTTAATAATGACCTGGCTAAAACAGTGCTGTCCATCAGAGAGTTGTCTTTGCTAAAGGGCTTAATGACATTCTATATATATATGTTCATGTCATCTCCATCGTCTTTGTTTGATTGTGGTTGCATAGTGATGTGCAGCTCATTATTTGAGATCTTTTTGTGGCCAAAATATTTGCAGGATTCTCATAAGATATCTATTTTGAAAGGTCTCTAATTTATGTGTAATGCCTGCTGTAATTTTTCAGCCCTTGCTTTTCTGTAGATCATGTGTTCATATTGAGCACATAAAAGAACACTTAAAAGTATCAAATCAATAAGAGTAGACAGAAAAGTCACAGTCCAGGCAAAAATTATTTATACAAGTTCAAAAAAATATTCCAGCAAATTCTCACCATCCTAAAAAGGACATAAGGGTCTCTCGCTGGTGCTACTGCATTTGTGTACTTCTGCTAAGATCTTTCTGTGCAAGTAAGAGATCAGAACATACATGGTTATTTATCAAACTTCAATGGGATGGTGTTATCAATTATTAAGGGGATACAGGAGCAACAAAATGACACTTTTTCTTTTAAAATATTGATTCTATTATCTTCTGTTATTTCTTTTAAATCTTTAGAACCGAGATTTATAAAGAGTTTAACTTTTGAACAATCAGCTTCAAAACTGGTTTTAAAACACCCTACCCTCTAAGAAATTAATCTTATTTTCAAAGGAAAAGTCTAAAATTGCATTTATTTGTTACCTAGGAGCACAACTCGATAAAATATATTTAATTATGTATCGTTGTAATGTTTATTTAAAGTAGTTGCATATTTTTCCAGCTCGATTATGTTATGATGAGGCAAGACTGATTCCCAAAGTTTGTCCAAAATTTAAATTTGCCTCTCAAAGACCCTTTTATTAAAATGTTAATATAGACTTCTGTTACTTTGTAAAACTACCGTATTTCATGATTTGATTCCATTTTTGTATAGTTTTACTACAGTCCAGTATTTGTTATTGTTAGAGAATTGTTACAGCCAATCTTTTATATAGTAACACTTCTGATGTGATCCACTTTGTGTTTGTTTTCTGTTTCCCAGAATTTTCAGAATGATACAACCCTGACCTTAAGTGCTGTCAGATTGTCATCACAATGGTGTTTTCTGGACTGTAAGTTCTGACAGTTAGTTTGTTTTATATATATATATATATATATATATGTTGATGATATAGAACTGCTCAGATATAAAGATGTCTGCAAAGCCTCAATGAAAAACTTTTCTATAGGTCCCAGCACATGGGAAAGACTAGCTGATGACAGAATTGTGTGGAAAGCAAAATTACGAAAGGACGCAGAGTCTTTTGAGAAGAGACTTTTGTATGAGCTGAACGACAAGAAAGAAAAGCGAAAACTCAGAAATTGTCACAGTAAAACACTTAGCAATTGACCGTCTGTAAAGACGAAAAAGGCCATATATATATATAGAGAGAGAGCAAGAGTTGTTCAGTATGAAGAAATATGAAGATAGTAATCCTCTGACAACATTGATAGTTAGTTAGTTTGTTCCTTCGTGCCAAAGGTGTCACATAGGGCAGAGGTTTTAGAGCTCCATGTGATGCGGCTCTTTGCTAGCAGTTGGAGATCTCATATGCTTTTACATCAAGTAGTTTATTTTCCTGTAGGTTTGTTCTTCATAGAGTGGTCTTAGGTCTTCCACGTTCTCTTTTCCCATCTGGTGACCACATAAGGACTTGTCGATTTAGTCTGTTTTCATCTGATCTAAGTACATGAGAGAAGGAACGACTTATATCCTGAGCGTTACTCCATATTTTACTTTTCTCCATATTTTACTTTACTCTGCCATTCTTTTTTTTATCTTGGTCTGCCTCTATATTTTACTTTCGCTTGTGGTGCTGGGCTTACAAGGGAAGCAATGAATAGTACCACTTCAACCTACAAGGCATGTCGTAAGAGGCATCTGATGTAGGACCTAGGCAAGCTACCCTAGTAAATAAAAAGTATTGCAGAAATTGAATGTGCTAGCCTACTTATAGGCACATAACTGGCATGGTGTACAATCACTCTTAGACTCAGATCACATAAAATCACACAGAGTGATTAATAAGTGGTCAATGTGGAACGTTCGAAGAAGATACTTTACTTTACTCAGTTGGCTGGTATGAGAAACAACAAATTACATTTTCCTCTTCACATCTGTATTACACTTACTTCACACTCAGTGTAGACTAGGTTTGATTTCTGATCCAAACACTCTCCAGTCAACCCAACTGAACAAATGAAAACCTTATTTACTAATTTAAGGAAAGGATAAGTTAGCAAAGAAGACACTTCGTCAGCACATTTCCACATGCCAAGTTTTGGGAAGTCTTGAAAACGTTATATCACTAAGACATTATGTGTCATCAGATTACTATTATTTATTACTTGTTATTACAGCTACAACAGCCGAGAGGTTTTTCAGAATTGACAAAGCTCAGGAAGGTCTTCATTACATCACAGACATCTCCTCAGAAGATTTGTATGTTCTTGATCCTGAAATTGCCCTGGCCTCTCCTTACCTTTTACCAGAATTTATTGGCACCAATGGTCACAGAGAATTGAGTCCCCATGGCAACGGTGCATTTATCGGCAGCGATGTCACACTAAACTTCACATTCCCTGTATCACCACCCAAGTCTCCCAACCTTCTTCGTGTTGTACCAAATACAAAGTAAGTACTTTATGCTAACAAGTTCATATAATTTCTATGTTTTAGAGATTGGAAGGGAAATGATTGTTGCAAACAAACTCAATATTGAAATTGCACACCTTTGATTTGTTTAATCTTGTCTCATCTGTACATCTTATGTTATATGTACCTTTCTCCAAATACTATTTATTTTTCATGTTTCAGCTTCATAATTTATCAGGTACTATGTGTTTATCACATCAAGATATTTCAATCTATATGCTACTTCAATCTTCTTATTTACTCAAGGGTTTAGCTTTCTTTTATATGCCACAATTCTATCGACCACAGACATTGGTTCATTTGGATATGTTAGAACATTTTGGCTTTCTATCTTTGCTTGATCATGTGGTTTGAGACTAGTCCTGAAGTGGGCTGATAATCCCACAAATGTTCATTTTGGATAGATTCAATGTTACATAGAACTTGTGACTATTGTAGTAAAAGGACTCTTCCAGCAAAAAACCAATACTAGACAAATTAGATGTGGCTCTAAGTTTAAATCTCCATTCCATTGGATTTCTTCTAGATATGCAATGGCTATGAGTTTGACACAGTCGTAATTGGGTGCTAGAAAAACGCTGATAAGTACATGTGTACGGCGTGATGTTGACCACAACATCCATTATACGCAGCTGGTCAAATGAACATATGATCATAACACCATTTTCCTCAATATACTATATGGTATGAAAAAGGGTCTATTACTTTTTTTTACTTGCATAGGTAATGTCTTCCATCTTCTTTTATGTGGTTGGTGACCATATTCCTTTTGTATTATTGTCTCTTTCTATCTCTCTCTCCCCCTATATATGTATATTTTGCTGAGAGAGGCAAGAAATATCGGTCTCAGTTCCATGGAGGAGACTGAGCGAGTTGCCCAGGGTAGAGCGGTATGGAGAAATTGCTTGCAGTCCCTATGTAACTTATAATGGTACGAGAGGAATTATTGTTATTATGTATGTATATGTGTGTAACTAGTTCATCCGTTCTTGTTTGATACAAGGGAACATAGGACAAAACAACAACAAAAATTCCACTCAGTTTGCTCTTCTGCCTCTATTTCTATCTCAAACCTAGTCTTTGAGATTTGCTTCAAAAGTTTGCCTCCATGTACCATAGATCTCCCTTTTTACTGCTGTCCCTGCAGCATCCACTGCATTGCATGTCTTGGGTGCCTTACTTTTCACATCCTTAGAACATGTCCAAGTTATTGCCACTTGTATCTCTTTATTTATGTCTTCCAGGCTAGTTTTGAAAGTCTTATTTATATATATATATGTATATATATATATGTATGTAGCTGTTTATTCTGATTGTACATAATGTATATATGTGTGAGTGTGTGGGTTTATATATTTGCATAAATAGAGAATAAATTATTTACTTTTTTCCTTCATACACAGACTGTTACGGTAAGTTTTGAATAACTGTGTTACAAGGTAGATTGTCATGGCATCATGACATTATATGTCAGAACACATTTATAGCATAACTTATATGCACCGCCATATGTTCATTTGATTATATTTTGCTTTGTCCATTTGTTGAACACATCACTCACAAATGTTACTGCCATGTCTCACAATGTTATTGTGTCACATATCATTCTTTGTGTCAAAATATACACTGGTAAATCTTATTTCAGATATATGGGTTAATGTTTCTATATATCTTGTAATGGTATGTGATATAAGATCTTGCACCAATGTAAACTGTCTGAAATTTAAAAAATATGTGTCAACAGTTGTTGTAATTTGTAACACTACCTTATTTCATGTTTGTATATTTCAACAAACTGCCAGAAAGTTTTCCTATTAACTCTTACAATACTCATACTAAAACGCCCTTTACGCATTGTTTTTGAAAATATTTTAAGACGAAGGTGTCCTTACAAATTTGTTATAACTTTCTTGTATTCAACAGCAGAGACAAACTGCATACACCAAAATGTGTGCAATTGAAAGATCTATTACAAACACACACTTGCTGTATTTGAATTTTAAAAATAAACTTAAAGCATTAAATGTATTTAGGAAATGAAAAAATTGTAATTAAAGATTTTGAGGAAAGATGTGAACTTACCAACATGTGTAAGCTGTCCAATGGTCCAAAGCTAACAAAAACTACATCAATTCCTTAGAATATCCATTTCTACACAACATAGTCAAGTTTAATCTTTTTCTGTTCAAAGAATTTGATTATATGAGGGTTTGCCATAATCTGGTTCCTACTTTGAAGACACGCCCTTCTTCATTAGCAATACTGCTAATTTTATTTAAATTGCCAGAATATCTAATATAAAATCCTATTCCAAATCATCACTAACTACTGTCTGTTATTGTCCTCACTAGATTCACTATTATTATCATTGTTAATCCATGAATAAATAAGTTGTGAGGCGTTAACTGCAGACAGTCGCTGTTTATGATCATTGCTAGCCGTTATTACAAACAGTTTTCTTGTTTACACTTACAAAATGATTTTAAAAATCAAAAAAAATATCCATTCTAACACGAGGTAAACAATGTTTTGGAGCGGACGGAAATAGAATGGAACAGGAAACGACTTTTACACTGTGTATATGCGAAAATAGTCCTCTACGATGTATTAACAACTGGTTAGAACCATATGGTACGTGAAGTAGCTTTGCGTAAAATGGGAACTAACTTTATGGTTTGTCAGATGGCGTTTTGTATTGTAAGAGTTAAGTTGTACAGGTTTACACTTATAAAGACACATTTTGACCATTATTCCTCATTTTATAAACACAAAAAACTCACCAACACATTAACTAGTGTATAGAAAAAAAAAGTTTAGGCTGAGTTAATCCATGTTCACTTTTTCGTTCTAGATTTGTATATTTAAGGTACAAATTTTCTTTATTTCCAAATTAAATTTGATGAATGACAAGTAAATTTGTTGAGTTGTGAATGTACTTGGAAACAAACTAACAGAATATGAGAGAATAAATTCAGAATAATTAACCATCAGAATGTGTTAACGTAAATTTAGAGCAAGTTTGACAATGAAACCAATCTTGGTGCAGGCTTTGGCATTTGCTAGTTATTGTGTAAAGAATTGAAGCCTTTTTTTATAATAATCTAGTGTAAGAAAAATTTTGTATTAAATAAAGTACCATCTCCGCATCAAAGGTTTGCTGGAATCGAACTCCAATACTCTCTGTACTTTATATTGCTTGTTTGCTCTAACAGGCATATGCATTTAAGAATTAATTCTACCAGATTTTAGCTGCATTGAATAGAACAGTTTGTTTTAAAGTGAATAGAAAAAGTTGTTTTAAAGTGAATTAAACAGCATGCTTATGATTGTCTTGTAGCTTTGTT
The DNA here is from genome assembly GCA_020796225.1 of Arion vulgaris. NCBI lineage: Eukaryota > Metazoa > Mollusca > Gastropoda > Stylommatophora > Arionidae > Arion > Arion vulgaris. Next base: position 33,794,855 of record CM036762.1, on the reverse strand, counting down.
CATTAATTCACCATAACAAACTGATTCTGTAACTGTACAGAATAACTTTCTTTACTATTAATATGGTGCTTTTACAAATAATCTTAATATCTCTCACTTTGTTTTTTGGTCAGCTTACTTAATTTAAAAATCTGGACAGCAGAAGTCTTGGCAACTTAAAAATCCAAACTTTTTAACATTACACTCTTTTATCATATATAATGTATTTTCTTGTGAGTATCTGAATTTGTACATACACTTCAGTAGCGGAAAAGTGCCCAAAAATTACTATAGAGATGTTTAAGCTATTCCATCAGTCCAGCACTTGCATGGCTATCCTCTGCCCCCATTTTCTTGTATTATGTGTAGTATTACCTGTTTCAGAATACTATTAGAAGGCAATCATGTTAGATGACAGAACCATTTGACATCATGTCTCTGGATGAATTCGAATCAGTCATTTTATATGTTATTTTAGTTTTTTTTGAGAATTAGAATTTCCCCCGCCCTCTAGCTAGGCCTTCACAGGTTAAGGACATTTTAAAAACCTGACATATTTGAGTCCATCCTCCTAGGTGAGCCATACCTCAGTTAGCCTTTGACATTGCAGTAGCTACACCAGCAAAGAGGGTTTGGAAAACCTAATCATGACGACCAAGAAACATAGTGAAGACCAACATCTATATTTGAATACACAAAAACAAAAATAATGTCAACTGACAAAGCAAAAGGCTCACCTAACATCCAAATAAACAATGAAGAACTCCAATGTGTAGAGAGCTACGAATACTTGGGCTCAATAATTAACAATAACGGTGATTGCTCCAAAGAGATCTCAAGAAGGTTGGCAATAGCAATCACGAAGTTAAACACAATAAAGAGCTTGTGGTAAAGTACCAGTAAAATATTCAAATTAAAAATATTGAGAACATACATTTTTCCAGTGGTTACTTATGGTTGTGAATCATGGACCATTACAAAATAAACAAGAATGAAAATCCAGTCCTTCGAAACTAAATGCTACAGAAAGATCCTACGAATACCATGGACAGAAAAAGAAAGAACACTGATGTCCTGAAAGAACTAAATGTTAAAGAGAATTGGCTGATAAACAACATACTATACAGAAAAATTAGATACTTTGGTAACATTAAGCGTCACGCTGGCCTTGAAAGAACAGTATTAGAGGGCGGGGTCCCAGGACGCAGAGGTAGACCGAGAAGAAGATGGCTACAAGATATTAAAGAAACCATGAATATGACCATCGACGAAGTGGGTAAACTGGCTAGAGTCAGTGAATTTCAGATGCGCTGCAAACAGAGCAACGTCCTGTAAAGTATACGCATCTTGATGATGACACCACTGGGAGATGGGAATTGGTTATATGTTCTGCTGGTCTTCGGCAGGATACTAATTCTCACTTGTTGTCTCTCCTAAGAGAGACTTGTCAACCCCAACTCTGCTAGATGCAGAGTCAGGTACAGAACACATATTGTAGACCACTTAATTTGGTAAAGTTTGTTTTTGCAGCAGCAGTAAGCTATACAACAGTTATCCTCAGTTGATTTTCCTATTCAAATATTTCTTCTTCTTCTTACGCTCCATATCGACCACGTGTTAACCATTGTGTGATTTGTATGTGATCTGTGTCTAAGAGCGATTGTATGCTGTGCCAGTTATGCGCCTACAAGTAGGTTAGAACATTCAATTTCTGCGATGCTTTTTTAATTACTAGGGTAGCTTCCCAAGTTCCTACATCAGTCACCTTTACAACATGCCTTGTAAGTCACAGTGGCACTATTCTTTGCTTCCCTTGCAGGTCCCGGCATCACATGGCGCTATTCAAATATGAAATGTGTTGTCCTAAACTAAACAACCTTTTCTTGTAGAATTTTCATTTTTTGGACACTTGCTGATGATATAAATGTGCTTGACTTGAGATCTTTCCTGTTTGTTGAATAAACTAGTACTACAGTGCAGAAATATAAATATTATCAGTCTTTATTTTCATAATGATTAACTATCTTATCTGTCTGTTGTCTGTGTGTTGACAAGAACTGTGAATGAGCTCCAAAAATCAAGTGATCGCTATTTTCGATATTTAAGCAATTCTTTGTGAAATAAATATGTCTGCAGTGTTTCAGAAGCCCTCACCTCACCTACATTGACAAGTGAATGGTCATTGAAAATGTTTTTGTTTAGAGGTTCTGTTACTGGCTTTTTTTTTTAAATTACCAGTCATTGAGCATTATCACAAATATCTGTCAATACAGTATTATAAATGTTTGTTGCCTTTATTTAGCAACTGTATTTTCTATTAATGCTTCCAACATGATTTTAGATAGATAAAAAAACAGAATGTTTGAAAGACTATCAGAATAGACTGGCAGTATAGGGAATAGACTTACACAATACTAGACAGACTAATAAGTTTCCACTTAAACAAATTTGTACAAATTCTAATTCTACATATGGAATATTGTTTCAATCATTGAAAATGTGATGTGATATTTTTTAAGATTGCATTTATATATATATATATATATATATATATATATAGTATATATATATATATATATATATATATATATATATATATATATATATATATATATATATATATATATATATATATATACTATTAATACTGAGATGAGTATTTGCCTTTATTGATATCTAGCTTTATATATATTGTACAGAAAATATGGGACCTTAAAACCTGTTTAAAAATGTGTTTACACTCTTTATGTCATTATTTATTTTAATGTGAAAGACAATCTCGACTCTTGCTTTTATTTGTGTTGTCATTTTTATTTCAGTAAGACATTCTAAATTTATGTGCTGTATTATCTCTTGAAAATTTGTTACAAAAATGAATTTATTTTTTTTTTTTTTTTTAAACAGAAAAACAATACAAATGATCAAAGTTGTACAACAAAAATGTTTGTTTCTTTAAAAAGGAAACAGTAACTGTGAATCTATTATTTGGAGTTATTGTTGTATATGCGCTATTGAATGTATTGACCTGTATTCTAACATGTTCAGCATTCTGTAATACATTGATATTACTAATGCAAGTAAATGTCATCGTGCTCAGTCAAACTCATTTGATTCTCAGGTCACCTGACTCTTTAGAAACGATACACCCGGTGGAGAGTATGGAAAACTTGCTCCAACCACCACTTCCTGGTGCAGGCAACAGGTTTCTCACCTCTTTCTTTGCTCATTCATGCATTTTTCCCAGCCTAATGTCTGTCTGTTATGGAAGTATTGTGCAATTCAGTTACAAATTTTACCTCTTTTTTTTCTCTAATGTTCCCATTTTCTTATCCTCTAGTTGTTTCCATATCTAATGGGCATTCACTTGATGGTTTGTGTATACATTAGTTTACAAATTATTAGGAATAATATCAAAAACTGACATACCAGCAAACCATAAATACTATAGAAGACTTGCTATAACAATGAACCATATGTGATATAGACAATTCATATACCAGTAGAAGACTTGCTATAACAATGAACCATATGTGATATAGACAATTCATATAACAGTAGAAGAGTGCCTGGACAAATGGATTAGAGTGCAGCTCCCATGTGGGAGATCTGTGTTCAATTCACGGTAAGGTCAAGGATTTGTTTCTGTTGTGAGCGTCAATGAAAAATCCTATCCTGAACAGCTTGGTGACGACTGCACTAGCAATGCTGCCATTAAATTTCTCAGGCTCTTGTCTCACCTGTTCTACACCGCCTAAAAACGGTACTACAGGTAGTAATGATAGTTTGAGTGGTTTTTTTTATATACCAGTAACATAAAAATAATACAGAAAGTAATATTACTAGTAAACTACAGATAATTTAGAGAAGTCGACTTATCAGTGAATCATATAGATAATTTTGAAACCATAAGTAATACTGAAAATGCACATGCCAGTGAACCATAGACAATGTTGCCAAATGATCAGCATTTTAAAAAATGTTGCCACTACCCGACAGTGCCGCAGTGAGTAGACCCAGTTATGGTTGAGCAAGTAAAAACTCTTGAGAGTCATCATTCTTTCTAATGAGATCTGTTCAGAATTTGTGTAAATGTATTAAGTTACCTATTGGCTCTATGAAGGACCCACCCTTTGGCCGCAATCAAGTGGGCACTACATTTTGATCTTAGCCAAAAGGCAGAGATACCAGCATGTACAAGTATTTTACAAGTTGATATACATTTACTCCGACATATATTGCTTAACAGATTATTCTTTGAATCAGTCATGTTTCTCTATGTCAGGTTTCAAGAGATGCTAAATGTGGACATACTATAGAAAAACTGTCTAGATATCATATATAAACATGTCTCACACACAGAGAGAAGAAACACAAGTACTTGTGGCATCGATTGTGAAAAAGTTGAAAGCACAGAACGTAGCTAACAATTAATGATAATAATCTTGACTAATCTTAGTTGAATCTTGAAATATAACAAACAATGAGTTAATGCCCATTACATTATTATTTTACTGTGCATGTTGGAACATTGCTAGACTAGTGTTCAAGTTTGCATCCTTGAATTTGTTGTGTCAGTTAATCCGCCCTCTCCAGTCCATGGCTTCATTCAGCGTACTTCATAGATGTGCTTCAAGTTTCTTCATTGCTCATTTTCTATTTATTCTAGTATTTAATCCATTCTGTGATGTGCATTAACTCAGTATAAATAGACAAACCAAATTGTTTATTATTTCCCATGATATCTTTCAAAGGGATAGGCTTTACTGACACTTTTGAAGTTTCAAGATTTTTACATTTTTTTTAATATACACCTACTACATAGAATGTTAATGCAGAAAGCAATGTTCGGTAATGTATGCAAAACCTTTAGACTTGTGTCATTTTTAACTTCTCTATCACATACTGGCATCGGGGAGAGAAAAGGGGGTCTCTGTGGCTAAGTGGTTAAGCATTGGCCTTGCGTTCTGACGGTCATGTATTCAAACCCGCACCATTTTGTTCACGGGTGCATTTTTTCCAGAGGCCCCTATGATTTTTGCCGGAGCTACGTAGTTTGTGCTTTGTGCAACACTCATGGCAGGTGGCTCACCATTTCTGCAGAGAGGTGCTGAGCCATATGGGATAAAACCCGGCGCAATGAAGTCAATCCCTCGGCTTGAGACTCTTTATGGACAGAAAAGATGATAATGTTCTCTCAAGAAAGCAGACGAGAACAGATAACTTATGAAATGCATCAGACAGAAACAATCAACATTCTGTGGACATATTATGGGAAGTAGATAGTTTAAATACATTGTGACAATAGACAAGATACAAGGAAAGATAGAGGTTAACAGAGGGAAAATATTCTAGACAGTTTAACATCATGGCATGGTGCGAAAACAATATCAGAACTCATAGCTAGAACAAGAGACAGAGAGTTGTGGAAGAACATGATAACCCACTTCTGTTGGCATGACACTTGATGATGATGATGATGACCAGACACTGACAATTAGTTAATACTTATTTACTTATTAATGCCTGGTGGTATATGAGGCTTCAGTAAGAGTTTTCCATGATCTTGTCTCTTGCAACCTTCAGTGCAGTATTTCTTTTAAGAGATACTAGACATTTCTTCTTACATTCATCTCCATGTTGTTCTTGGTCTTCCTTTCTTCCTTCTTGTGTCTATGTGAGGGCTGGTGTAGTTGAATTCATTTGCATAACATGGCCAGCCCATTTCTATCTCTTTTCTTGTGTGATGGTATTCATTGTTTTCTACTTAGCAGTTTAGATCTGTTGTTAGATATTCTTTCTGGTCAAAATATTCTCATGATTATGTGCAGACAGTCTCTCTGCATCCCTTACTGTCAGTCTCTAACATTCTGATTCGAAAAGCAACCACTGCTGAAATCAACAATTTGTTATATGCTATGTATATTATATTTCCTGTATAGAAGAACTATTAACTAAATCCCCTAGGAAATGTTCGCTCTCTGTTAAAAAAAAAGTTAATTGCATATCCTTTATAGGACTTTATGAATCGACCCCAGCTTTTTAACGCTGTTTGTGATGTTTCTAGGCATTATTACGTTCAGTAGTTTGCCATTGCTTTCTGAACGGGTGCCATTGTCCTTTTGTAAAAATCCATGCGAAGCAATTTGCAACCAAACTGTCCGCAGCGTGATTTGAACTCAGAACGTCAGGGTTAATAGACAGTCACTATCCTCTAGGCCACAGGCGTCACCTGGCTCTCTGTATCACTCTCTAACATCTCTCTGTAGGTCAGTGCTCACTTGATTTCTTTGTTGTTTCTTCTTCACCATGACAAGTGCTTGAAAATGTTGTAAATACATCACAATTTCTCTTAGGTGTGAAGATGGCACTCGATCAGATCATACTTCTTCTTTACCTTTATGTGCCATGTCAATTATGTCTCAGTGCAACTTTCAACCACCAGTTATGTTTACAATCATCATCAATTAGCTTGTACCTTCTGGAACTTGGCTCCCATGACAGCAGTCCTCAAAAACTCTTTATTCTATGTAAGTTGGCCAGAGTGAGCAGCAGTCATTCTCAGATCGTCAATGACATTTTGCACCCATCGTCTTCTAGGTCTTCCTCTCATTCTTCTTCCAGACACCATTCCCTCCAAAATTATTTTCTCTAGACACTTATGTCGTTTGATGTGTCTGAAATATTTAGTTTTCCTTGTTTTTATGCTCTTTAATAGTCAACTCTCTTTAATATCAAGCTGTTGCAGAACAGAAGCATTTGTTCTTTTCTCTGTCCATGATACTCTAAGTACTCTTCTGTAGCATTTGCATTCAAAGGCATTAATGATCTTCTCTGTTTATATCTTTTGATTTTCTTACTTGATGTTTACAATAGCTCTTGATTTTCTTCCTTGCCATGATAATTAAGCTGTTCAACTCACTTTTGTTTTCCTATATTTCCTTCATTATCTTTACCTGTTGTTATAAAGTACTTTTGACCATGCTTTTATTCACTGGACTCATTGCTTTCATATTTTTATGTTTTTCTGTTTTAAAGCTTCAAGTCTATGAGTTTTGCTGGTACTATTTTGTAATTCCTATTTGCATCTCTGTTAAACCCTTATAGAATGTAGAACAGGCACATCTGAATTTGAACCAAACTTTCTTATGATAATTGATGATTTATCATGTGATATTTGTAAACCACAGTTATGCATTATTTATATACCATTAGAGAGCATTATTTATATACCATTAGAGAGCTGCAGGTGGCCAAGTAGTTAGAACATTAGTCTGTAAAACAGGATGATATAGGCTCAAACCTCTGTACGTCAGGGTTTTATTTTGTAAAACTTGTATTTAAAAACCAAATCTGGACAATCTGTGCAAGCAGCTTTGAGAGTCCATAGCTAGGATTAAGCTGCATGAAAATGATATTTGTTAAAACATTTGAGATCATGTACAATTAAGAAAGACTTAGTCTGTGTAGAACTTACCTAAGGCCAGACACATCTGACATGTTTAGTTTTTGACTGTACTATCTTAATGCATTCCATACAAAGATGCACATACACATTTGAGCTGTTTTATCAAGACATTCCGATCATATAATTACATCCAAATTTCAAATGTTTCTTTTATTGCATGTTCACCACTGCTTTAGTAATATGTGTATCGCTTGTTACGTCTCTATTTGATGCTATTAGTCATTCATGTCTTTATTGAATCACATGTTCTATATTGTCAATTCATGTTTTCTAAGTTCATGTTTTAAAATATATCACTCACTGTCATAAATAACTTACTATTTTAAAGCTATCTTGTGGCAAGTTAGTTCAGAGTTTTTCAAATTGTACTATAGCAGAGCTCTGAAAGCCCAACAAGACATCTAACAAAGCTATAAAAAGAAATGACCCCTAACAAAGAAAGGGCACCATATTCGTATATTTCTTCTAGAAACAGATTTGGAATTCCAATTTGACTGTCATTTACTATTAAATATTCCAGTGACTTTTTTTATTCCTAAAAGTGTGAGTTAAACTAAAGATTCACTATACATGATCATGTCTGTCGGTAGACTATCGAGATAGGCTGGTGTCCAAGACAGTGGTTTTAGTCCCTGAGAAAGTCTAGGCTGACAAAAAGGTGTTTTATTTTTGTGCCAGGGCACACATGTGTAATGGGAAGGAACAGACAGATAGGCTTGCAGGCATTGCTACTATGGAAAGTGGATGAGCAATAGACCAGGCAGATATTCTGAGTGTTCTAATGAAGATAGGACTTGTAAACGATTCAAGGAATGAAAGTGAATGTACAACCCTAATCAAACTGCAGAAATATCAAATCAAATGTGGTGTAGCCAGACAAGAGGGATATACTGGTAGCCAAAGATAAATAGTAAACCAGAAGTGGTGTCGTTAGTCGCCACATGTAGAGCTGAGGGACATCCTAAGGATGAGATTGGAGCACTTATGGACTATTTGGTTCAGTGTGTGATTGATGATGATCTTCTAACTAAACTAGTAAACGAAATCTACACTATTTTATGCTAATTGTGAAGCAAATCTGAAAGTCTAAGTTAAGTGTAATATTTTAGTTCGAAGAAGTCTAGGTCATAGAATATTCAAAGCAATAAGTAGGTCAGAAGAGGTATGAAAGTAATAACTAGGTGAGAAAATGTATGATGAAAGTATTTAGCACAGGGAAAGTAGATGTTAACATCCAAGTCAGAGAGAAAGTATGAAAGCAATAACTAGGTCAGAAGAAGTATGATGAAAGTATTTAGCACAGGGAAAGTAGATGTTAATATTCAAGTCAGAGAGAAAGTATGAAAGTAATAACTAGGTCAGAAGAAGTATTAGTTTAGTCGTCGGATCACCATCACTGCACGTCGAACAAATTAGTCCATAAGTGCTCCGATCTCTCCCTCAGTATGTCCATCAGCGTGTGGCGACTAACGACACCGGTTCTTTGTTGGTTTACAATTCTTCTTTGTCTGCCAGCATAGCGTTCTTGTCGAGCTACACCACACTTAACTTTGAGTTCTTGCAGTCTGGTTAGTGTTGTGGATTCACCGCTATTACGTGAATCATGTACGGAATTTATAATATCAGCCTGGTCCATTGCTCGTCCGCTTTGGACAGCAGCCATACCTGCAAGCCTATCCGCACGTTCATTCCCCTTACACCTGCATGCCCTGGCACAAAAATAAAACTGATCTTTGTCAGCTTAGACCTCCCCAGCGATTCTATCCAATGTCTCCTAGCCCATCCTGTTTCAATCTTCCTGAGCATACTCATTGAGTCACTGAGAAAACATGCATGGATAAAAGTCTGTGATTCTAGCCAAATCATTAGAAGAAGTATGATGGTAATAACTAGGTCAGATAGCTTTGATAGCATAGAGGTTAGTGCACTTGCTTATTAGGTGTGTGGTTCAATTCATAGCCAACTATAAACTTATGGGCCTTTGGACTCAGGTAAGAATTATGGGAAATCAGATCACACAACTACACCACGTGACCTCGCAGTCCAGTATTTTTTTATATAGACGAATTCATTTTAAAATCAACAGACAATGCTAAATCGAAGTTATATTATCCAACAAGTTAAGTTTAACAATAAGGAATATCAATATTATAAATATTTTTCACCAATAAATAACCATCGACTCACAGAATTGAGTAAAATTACAAAAAAGCTTGCAGTATTCTACCAAACATATATAGATTCCAGCCCCAGCTCTGATCTAGGTCAGGGATTCCCCAGTCAGTTGTCTGGCCTAGTTATCTAGATTTGGCTGTGTTCAATTTCACTTTTTCCAACCGTAATGTCTCTTAGGTCAACCTAGCTTCACTTTGATACCAGACAAACACTAGGAAGTAAAGATGACTGTCATGGTGTTGATCACATCCACCCATGGTTTACCGATGACTGGCATGGTGTTGATCACATCCACCCATGGTGTACCAATGACTGGCATGGTGTTGATCACATCCAGCCATGGTGTGCCGATGACTGGCATGGTGTTGATCACATCCACCCATGGTGTACCAATGACTGGCATGGTGTTGATCACATCCACCCATGGTGTACCAATGACTGGCATGGTGTTGATCACATCCACCCATGGTGTACCGATGACTGGCATGGTGTTGATCACATCCACCCATGGAATGACTGGCATGGTGTTGATCACATCCACCTATGGTGTACCAATGACTGGCATGGTGTTGATCACATCCACCCATGGTGTACTTGGTGGTCAGTAGAACAAAAATATTGACCTAACACCCTATTCCCCAAATATATCTCAAGGTATAGAAAAGAGTTTATTTATTACCATTACTTACTAACTAGGTCAGAATGAATATTACCATTACTTACTAACTAGGTCAGAATGAATATTACCATTACTTACTAACTAGGTCAGAATGAATATTACCATTACTTACTAACTAGGTCAGAATGAATATTACCATTACTTACTAACTAGGTCCACAGAAATATGTCATTAATAACTAGGTCAGAATGAATATGAAAGTCATATCTATGTCAGAAGTATGACAAAAATAACTATGTCAGAAGAAGTTAAAAACTTGATGTTCAGATGTGAAGAACCATGATATGTTACCAATTGACAATATCAAAGTCTGAATTCTTTATTTGTTTTGTTTTGTTTAGAAACCACAGGTAGAACAATCTGTCAACACATGTATGTTTATGAAACATAATATTGTTATCATGTTGTTCTAATTACTTTGCTCTCACAGTTCAGAACCTGGCAGCCCAAACTCCACATCTACAACCCAGGAGAAACATTACCTTTTCAAAGCTGTGGCCAGTGCAACTGCAGAAAATAAACCTTCCACCTTATCAACTCTTGATAAACGTAAGAACTATTATTTACTCATTGTTCAATCAGATCACATGATTCCTATCACTTAATTGATCACAAACTTACATTAATGTATGGTGTTCAGCAGGGCCATCTCTTTTTATTTGTCCAAAATGCTTGATAAAGCATTCAAGTTGATTCCAGGTAGCATGAGGAAGCTATAGATTGCATGGATGGGGAGCTTATGGAGTGCATGGATGGAAACTTAAGGGTGGAATTTGGAGAAACTTAGTGCAGATAGGTTAAGAGCTGAATGTCTGAAGAGACACCTCATGAGGTAGCAACTATGCACCTGGGATTCAATGTAACAGTTGTGAAAGACTGACTTCCTGGCCCACATATTCTAGTTAGTCACATGCATCACTTTCATAGATTGTATGTAGTTTGTACCTCCTTCAAGCACAACTTAACTCACTATTGTATGCAAGGACAGAAACAATGGGAATAAATGCCTTATTGTAGCAACTTGTTCTCATTATATATTACTGCTTAATTTGATGTATTGTTCATCTATATCTATTTTGTTGTGGCTTTAAGTTATCATATTGGACATGTACAAAAGCTTACTTTTAGTCTAAAACTGAGAATAATCAACCATTATGCACATTTATATTTAGCTAATTGAAGATATCAGCATTAGAACACTTATACTGTAGCTCTAGTAAGGATTCAAAATGTTTCTCAACCTATAAAGTCTAGGTCTCAATTTACGGATTTGTAGACTAGGGAGTTGAATGTACCTTGAATTAAACTCCATATGTTGGTTTTATAATCCAGCTCGAATGCAACTTGACTTCTCGACTTCCTTCTCATGGTGTAGTTTACTTTGTGTTCTGAAGTGTGTGTGTTATAATCCAGACCATGTTGTTTGATTCCAGAGTGCATTTTTGTTAAGAGGTCCTAGAATTGTTGTCATAGCTACAGAGTTTATGATTTTGGCAATACTCTCAACAAATAGCACATCATTTCTGCAGAGTGAGGCAGAGCCATATGTGGAGTGAAGTCAATTCTTAATCTTTACATATCTTTTGCATAGCTTCTGTAGCTCAAGCGGTAGTGAGCTCGATCACAAACCCTAGCGTACCTGGTTCAAACTCTGTAGTGAGCAAGTTTGGAAGCAAATTTGTTTCCGTAGGATTTTTACAAAAAGGTTAAAATAGACCTCACCATTCAGAAAACAATGGCAAACTACTATACGTATAAGTGATGCCTAGAAAATCAATGACTCATTTAATGTGGTTGATGGCTATCTCCTGTAAAGGATATGCCACGATTTTCATTTCCATTTCATGTCATACTTATAAAATATTATTGCTCATCATTAGTTATTTTAACACAACTGATCTTTCTGTTTTTAAGTTATACTCATTGTTACTTTGTGCATTTTACTAATTGTCCTCATAACTCATCTGACTCACAGCCTGTTATAGATGGAAACAATATCATTTGCATTACTTTATCTCTCCGAAAATGTTGGAATATATTTGCTTCTTTTTTTCTTTCTTTTTGTCTGGTTTGTTTCGTCTTATTTCATGAGTTAATGTATAATGTTGAATCAATTACTTCTAGAATGAATAAGTGTAGTTCTTGTTTACATCAGATTTGACAATGAACAAAGTACAATAGCAAAAAATAACTAATAAATGTGAAATGTGATGCTTATGACAAGTTACGGGGGTCTCTGTGGCTGAGCGGTTAAGCCCTTTGCCTTGTGAGTCGAAGGTCGTGGTCGAATTTGGACCGTGCCATTCTGTTCACGGGTGCAGTTTTTCCAGAGACCCTAGGATTGTTGCTGGAGCTACGGAGTTCGTGCATTGTGCAATACTCTCGGCAGGTGACATGCCATTTCTGCGGAGAAGGACCGAGCCATATGGGGTAAAACTCGGTGCAATGAAGTCAATCCTTCGGCTTTAAAACCCTTTAAACAAGAAACGATAGAGCCACCAACATCAGCAAGGAAAGAAAGATGGGACAGAACCTTGCTTGAACAATATTTAGAAACAAAGAATGAGTTGATTCTGCCACTTAATAAAAAAAATGCAAATGAACTCCACTGAAAACAGAGTCTACTACAACATGGGAGACATACTGAGGTCAGTAAATGATTGCATGCTGGAGGAGGACAGTGCAATAGATGAATCAGCCATGAAGAGAATGAAGAGGTTCTGAAGTACCAAGTTTATGTCTGCAAACAACTAAAGTCAAATGATGCTGTTTCTTTGATTATATTTGTTGTTTCCTTCACATTAGTTATAATTTGATTTGCTTTGTTTTACAGAATTAATAGATGCATCAAAGAGGAGAGATTCAAAGGTAAACTATCTTTCTATCCATCTATCTAACTCTATCTTCTTCTTCTCTCGATCGTTCATTTCGGCCGTTTTTATCAGTCTAATGTGATATATAAATGGTCACATACCAAGAACGGGTGTACGTTCACAAACATTAAGTACCAATTGGAGCTCTGGTGCTTATCCTTCGGTGGTGTGTTCGCCAAGAACGGGTGTACATTCACAAACCTTAAGTATCAATTGGAGCTCTGGTGTTTATCCTTCGGTGGTGTGTTCGCCAAGAACGGGTGTACATTCACAAACCTTAAATACCAATTGGAGCTATGGTGCTTATCCTTCGGTGGTGTGTTCGGTTTCAGCCAGCTGTTTATTTACTAGGTTAGCTAGCCCTAGTGTGCGATCCATTATACCATATATTTTGGCCCAGATCTATGCTTTTTCGATCATCTTTTTGTCGTAACATTTATCTGATCTGAGCCATGGTGCTTGGGCGTCATCTTACTCTGCGAAGGATGATTGGCGGCCAAAAATGATTGCCCTTAGTCGATTTTTGGGTCAAACCTTCGCATTTTCGGCTTTACTTTTCTATCCACGGTGAGTTTATCCTGAGTAGGAGTATTCTCATCAGTTTGTGGCACGTGTCAACACTTGGCAATTTGCAAGTGTTTACTCTGCATTTTCCTGTCCGGAAACACTAGACTGGGACTGCGCACAGATATTCTAGAAGGTAGTTTCAATCGGCGCTAGCAACGCACTGAAATTTTGCTCTGCCAACATCACCCACCTCAGTTCTTCCGGGGATGTTAGTTGTTAATACAACAGTACCTTACCCGGTTGTCCCAGGGAGGGCAGTTTCATTAGGCACTAAAACGCAACTTTAGAATTTGCGCTCGGCCAACTTTATCCAATAGGTTTCTCTGCTCTTCGCTTCATGTACGTAGTTTACCGCAACCTTCTCATGTATCGACACGATGCATTACAGTGTTTTCCAGAGACACCGAGACCTTTGTTTTGTACTGGGTTCAAGCCTCTGCTGTGCTTTCCAATTTTCACCTGCTCATCTAGGTGGCCCGCTCACCCTTACGTTTGCCACGCATTCCCGTCTCACCATCAACAGCACCTTGCGTGTCTGCCCTTCTTTGGACTCAGGCGAGACTTTTGATTCATTACGCTTCGTTCTTATTGATTATTGCCCCACAGCTGGCAATTTGCATGCGACCAAAGTTTACTCCGGGGAGTTAGGATTCCTTCACCGACAACTACTGTTTCTTACGTTTCTGTTGTTTCTCACCGTGCACACCTTCACATTGCCTCTATTTGTCCGGACACAGAGCTAAATTTGGGCCCCCTCCACGCTATGTGCGTTTACCCACCGGTGGGCCCATCCGTGCATCATCCGCATGCGTGCTCGCTCTACCCTGGTGCCTGCCTACCCCTCTCCGTCAATTCCTATCGTGCTCACATTTGCCTCAGGGCTTTCCGGACCTTGGGCATAACTGAGCCCCCACCCCTGAGATGGAGGCCCAAGTTTCACCCTATGTGGGCCCACATGCAACTCAACCTGGGATCCGGCATATACGGGCTCCAGAGGGAACGAAATAGAGAGAGATATACAGTCTTGAGTTTCGCCCCACGTGGGTCCATGTCTCTTCGTTGGATGCACCTCTCATCCTGTATGTTCAGAATTTTTTTATCTTTTCCGTGCTTGCACTACGACCACTACCTGTAGCTCTCCCTCGATCCCTGCCCCCTTAGCCAGACCGGAACTAAAGTCTGTGACCAGGGTCACCGCGTGGAGGTGGGGCACATGGTCTTGATTAGTGCCAACTCCACTAATCCTGGAGCGGCATTGTCCCCATGCGCCTTTGACCCCACTCTATCATCTATCTATCTACCTACCTTTATTTTTCCGATCCAGAAGCAATTGAGCTTTCAGCTCTTCGGCTCGATGCCATGGACATCGTAACCCTTCAGTTCAGTGTCACGAACACCGTAAATCCAGAGAACCTGTGGCTTTTGTGCCAGCCCACAGAATTGAACCCGCACTACAGGGAGCTTGTCACCCGTCGTTCAATGTGCTACGAACACGCTGGGCAGGCTGGCTATCTACCTACCTACCTATCTTTCTGTCCATCTATCTGACTATCTATCTATCTCTATCTATCATCTATCTTTCTGTCCATCTATCTGACTGTATCTATCTGTCTATTTGTTTGTCTGTCTATCATCTATTGTCTATTCCGGTTGTGCTTGTGAACATTTAAAGTAAGCGTAGAGTTGACTCATGCCAATTGTATTACTGTCATTGCAATGATATTGTTGCTATCATTTGTTACTGAGACTGGTTTCTGTTACTATCTTCAGATAGCAGAGCTCAATCACAAGGGAGCAAACTTGTTAGCAACAGATCAGTATGGTATGACTTCCCTTCACCATGCTGCTCGGTTTGGACACAAGGGTGTTGTCAAGTTTCTCATTGACAATGGTAAGACATTACAGATCAACACTTGTGTTCAACTACATGTATTTGCTTGTGTATACATGTATGAACCCTTGTCACATACTAATGAATATCTGTTTATGCAGTCAGTAATAAACATGTTGGCATACCTTGAGAAGAAATGATCAAAGAATATCAATGCAGGCAGTGGCGGCTTGTCATTACGGGCCAGTGGGGCCGGGCCCACAAAAAAATATGTAACATGAATTTATTATTTAATAAATTAAATTATAACCTAACCCAAAGCCATGATTTTCCCGAAAATTTGTGTCTGGCCCCACCAACAAAACGATCACGAGCCGCCACTGAATGCAGACATTGAAGTGGAAGGCAAAGGGTTCAAGAAAGAGACGATGTCCTAGGAAAACTTGAGCGAACTTTGCTGAGAGAGGCAAGAAATATTGGACTCAATTCCATGGAAGAGATTGACCGAGTTGCCCAGGACAGAGCAGTATGGAGAAATTACTTGCGGGTCCTATGTAACGTCTAGCGATATGAGCGGAATACAGAATAACCATTTTAATACCCTCAGAAGCAGTGTTTCTTCACGTGGTTTCAGTAGACCCTCTACAATCCAGTAATATCTTTTCACAAAAGTTGTAATCATGGACAAAACATTGTAAAATGACAAATGGGGCAAATAACTGTGTGGGTTATTTTTTCCATCAAGTTCATTATTTTAAATTTGTGGTAGTAGGTCGTAGTAGCGACAGCACCAGCCTTATTCTTCATACCAGAATGTTGACCCTTTGAAGGAATAAATAGGTGAGAATAAGGAAACATGTATGAAGATTGAGCAAGTGGAAGAACTGGCTAGTGTTTGAGAATCTTGCATGTGAGAAATGATAAGAGTGATGTTCTGCAAATGTTCTGCTACATAAAGATATATCATGAATAATTGTATTTATGATTAAAGTTGTTAACTATTTGAGATTTATGTTCACAGCACCTCCTGTTATACTGGATATGGTGGAACATGAAAAGTAAGTGACACAATGTTTCTTTATCATCAACTTACCATGTGTCTCTGACATGTATCGCTAAGTCAGTCGCTGTCAGTATTGTAAGTCAGCATTTGTCTCTCTATGTATTCCATCTTGTACAACTATAGTTGACATTATCCTGCCATTATGTTTGGTAATCATCTCAGATGTCATTCTCTCCATGTTAGTATCTCTCTGTGTCACCCTTAGTTCAAGTCAGTCACTATCTCTCTTGTGTCACCCTAAGTCCAAGTCTGTCAGTATCTCTCTGTGTCACCCTTAGTCCAAGTCAGTCACTATCTCTCTTGTGTCACCGTAAGTCCAAGTCTATCATAATTTCTTTATTCCAACCTTAGTTTAGGTCTATCAATATCTCTTTGTCCCCACTGCAGTATATGTGACTGTTCATATTATATTACAAGTCATATTATGCCCATATACGTGATCAAGAAATGAATTATAAAAGAGATTGTAGTTTCTAATTCACTTTGTTGTTGCACTCTCTACTTCCTTTTCAGTTTAGATAGTTGTCATTGTTTATCTTTTGTCCATTATTTTTTTACGCTAATAATGACGCTAAAAGAGGCTGGGAGAACTTGCAAGAGACAGAGAGCTTTTCAGGCGGGCTGTTTATGGATGTGACATTCCGCAAGGGACATGCTACTACTTGAACTTGAATAAATAGATATTTCCTTGTATATTTCAATTACCATTGTATATTTCAATTACCATTGTATGTTTCAATCACCATTGTATATTTCAATTACCATTGTATGTTTCAATCACCATTGTATGTTTCAATTACCATTGTATGTTTCAATTACCATTGTATGTTTCAATCACCATTGTATATTTCAATTACCATTGTATGTTTCAATCACCATTGTATGTTTCAATCACCATTGTATATTTCAATCACCATTGTATGTTTCAATTACCATTGTATGTTTCAATCACCATTGTATGTTTCAATTACCATTGTATGTTTCAATCACTATTGTATGTTTCAATCACCATTGTATGTTTCAATTACCATTGTATGTTTCAATTACCATTGTATGTTTCAATTACTATTGTATGTTTCAATCACCATTGTATGTTTCAATTACCATTGTATGTTTCAATCACTATTGTATGTTTCAATTACCATTGTATGTTTCAATTACCATTGTATGTTTCAATTACCATTGTATGTTTCAATTACCATTGTATATTTCAATCACTATTGTATGTTTCAATTACCATTGTATGTTTCAATCACCATTGTATATTTCAATCACTATTGTATGTTTCAATCACCATTGTATGTTTCAATTACCATTGTATGTTTCAATCACCATTGTATGTTTCAATTACCATTGTATATTTCAATCACCATTGTATGTTTCAATCACCATTGTATGTTTCAATCACCATTGTATGTTTCAATCACCATTGTATATTTCAATTACCATTGTATGTTTCGATCACCGTTATATGCTTTGCTCACTGCTATATCACATTTTGTCTTGTCAGAGGCCAGACAGCCCTCCACAAAGCAGCATGGTATCAAAGAAGGACAATCTGCCATATGTTAGTGGCAGCAGGTGCTTCTTTAACTAGAACAGACTTTCAGGGCAACTCACCACGACAGCAGGCATTAAAAGCAGAGGATAAGGAACTTGCAGCGTATTTAGAAAGTAAGTCGAAAATATTGGTGCAATATGAAGGCTGATCTCACAGTTAAGCAACTGATAGAAGATAATGCAAGGGATGGTGATGTTGTTGTATATACTGATGGGTTGGTTTATCGCGGTGAGAAATTAGGCTGGGATTTCTTGGCTAATGCGCATGGTAGGGTTCTTGCAGAGCAAAGTGGAGCGTACTGGACTACTTCTATCTAGTATGAGGATGGAGGTTGAGGCAGTTACTGTTGCCCTCCATTGGCTCTCTGGGACTTCATTTATCTGGGCTGTTGTTGTATCTGACTCTCAGTTGATGCTTCACAAGAGCCAAAAGGGCAGGTTTGGGTATGAGTGGATGTTGTCTATAGAAGTTAAGGGTCCTATTGTCTGTTAGGAGCGTAATGACATCAGTTTGCCGCGTGCCCAGCGTGTTCGTAGCGCGTTGGACTGTGGGTGACTAGCCCTCTGTGTGTACGGGTTCAATTCCGTGGGCAGGCAGAAAAAGCCACAGATTCCCCAGATTCACAGTGTTCGTGGCACCGAACCGAAGGGTTACGATGTCCATGGCACCGAGCCGAAGAGCTAAAAGCTCAAGTGCTTCTGGATCGAAAAAAAAAAAAAATGACATCAGTTTAGTAACCAATAACGAAAATAGAAAGTAAGTGCCTGTGTGAAACACTCCAGCTTTGTCAAAGTGATACTGTCTCTAGATCCCCAAAAATTGCACTCTTAAATTAGCGAAACTAAAATATTGTTTCTAAATATGATTTAAAAATGACTTATTATATATCACATTGAGGACAAATGGATATAGTTTTACAAAACATTTACTGTATAAGCAAATATAATGCAGTGTTAGCTATGCAGAAAACATATTAGCATGCATTAACAAAAATGTAACTTACCAAGGGGTCTTGAGGAACAATATTTTTAATAAACAATTCTGACTGTTCTCTTTATATTGGTAATCCATTTATGAATACATAAACATTAAGAAAAGTGTGAACAGATGCAATGTTTATTAACTGTTCACAAATTAGAATCATGGCCATTAATTAAAAATCTGTAGTGTTTTTTGGGTCAAAGAATATTGTAGAATGAATGGTCAACTCTGTTAAATTATATTTCTAGCATAAACCTTGAAGATATGTGTTCATTATCTTGTACACTTCACTTTTAAGTAGTTTCAAGATAATATAAAAGGTGAATAGAAATGGAAAGTAATGGAAAAGCAACTCATTATTTCCATCAATTCAAATGATGATACACCCCTGCGATAAGCCAGGTGGATCTATAAAACAATGGCTTGTATGGAATCAGTTAACATCTTATTTCCCATTATAGCTCATGGTATGAAAACATGTTTCTTACTGACTTAACTTTTATAGTGTCATAAGGGTATACAATGTTAGTCTCGCTTCAGCACAAGCCAGATACCTATTTCCTGAACTGGATAAACTTGTGTGTGTGTCCAAGTCAGGAAGGAATATAAAGCCAATCATATAATGAGATTATATTTAGTATTCTTTTTTTTTTGCATTCATTCTTATCACCTAAGACTTGTGGTTTGCCCCAGAGTATGAATATGTTGCACCCTGGTTCATAAACACCTACTCATGATGAACAGATGCATCTGAAAATTTTCATCCTGCGGTAATGCTTAGGTGTTAACGATTGCTGCTAGTGGGGGGTCCATGCACACTCGATAATAAAAGCCAATGCTGTCGTTCAGAATTCATATATTTATTTGACGATGTTCATCATGACGACAAAAACACGCCTGTCTCATCTCAAGGGTTCAATTTTAGTCCTTGTTTACTAAAAGAATGTTGCTAATCCGTCACTACACAGCTACGTAAAAACGTCATTGTCTCGTTGTTATGTGTTGCGCTCTGCATAGAGTACAACACATAGTCTCAACTATTAAATAATCTAATTATACTACACTAACTATCTGGCTAACTGTCCATTCCTCCGCTGCCATCTGGGAACTATGACACCCCCTGGAGACCTCGCCGTCGCCCGAGGAACTTCAAGAAAAAATCGCACAGGTAGTGTTCAGTAGGGTGATTAGAGTGGTGAGAGCTGAAAGGGAACAAGTCACCTCACGTGTTAACGTGGCTCCACAACAACTAACTATAACAGCCAACCATGGTCGAAAAGAAAAGAAAATCTGACGGGATCTCAGGAAGACCCAGCTGAGCAGGCTAAATGGGAACTAGTCACCACACGTCGTTGAACGTGACTCGTCAACTGGTCATAGGTGACCATGGTTAACAACAACAGTAAACCCTCTGTGCTCTTGTGCTGAAACCATGTAATAGAAATTAATCAGCATTATTGCATATCAAAATATGAAACATCAGCCGTGTAACTCCGACGGTGACCCAACAGCATAACACTTGGCCAATATGAGGTGGCTGTACTGGACATCCATTCCTCACATGAGGTAGTATGGGTTTGATGGCAGCTTGCATCAGTATGTCACTAACACTATGTCTTTCTTCGCCTGTCAGAGTCTTGTCATACTATCTGAAATCTCAAACAAAAAAACAAGTTACTAACTGAACATTGTATTAAAACATATCTTTATACTATCCAAATTACCAACAGTATCTGACCTCGGTGAGGAAATAATAACAAACTCCGATTCCAGGGAATGAACAATCTCAATCTCACAAAATATTCAATATATTGCAAAAAAAACATACATAATGTTCGTCCAACAACATTATAAGACCTCCACGAGGTATTATTAACCATCTCCCAAACCCAGGGAATGAATGAGCTTCAAATATGAAACTCCATTATAAATGTCCAATATCCAACGCTGCTCCATTATCTCCTAAACTTCTCCTATTAAAATTTATCATCTTCATATTAACATAAATAACACATCAAAGTGTAGGATCACGTACACGCGACGCAAGTCCACACCAAATCCGCCAATTAAACAAATTATAACTTCTCACCATCAACATCATATCATCATTGACATATAAATGATAAGCATCAAAGTCCCCCCAACAACCCCAAAGGAATAAATATAAACCCAAACAGGCAACTAAACCTAGTGGGACTCAGTTTAAAAAGGTTTCACATCTCTTGATGTGGCGGCCTGATACCGTTAGTCGAGATTGACTAGTGCCGTTTATCGGTGCTATTATATAATAGCCAGAATTCATATCAGGAACCTGTAACACCCGGTATACCTGAGCAGAATAAATATTGTCTAGTTTGTTTACGTCCCTATTATGACCAACACTCCGAGCACCAAACTATTCAACGGGATAATGTCGATATTGCCCCGTCTATCATCTCCCAGCTTGTGAAGATGTGCTACCCTATCACTGGCATCTCTATGGGCCGCTGCCCATACACATTCTCGAGGAGATACCTCGTCATCCTGAAAGAATAAATCTTCTATAATAAAATTGATGGGTAATTTGGGGTGTCGACTCAAAAGCAAATAGTATGGCGACCATCCTGTGGAGGTGTGAGGAGTAATGTTGTATCCCAAAACCAAATTGGGCATATGTCTGGACCATTCTAATTTATCTTGATCTGGCAACGCAGAGCATAGCCAACAATGTGCGATTAAACCTTTCAACATTGCATTTCGCGTGGGTTATATGTTGTGGTCCTGGATTTCTCTATCCCATACCTATTGCAGAGTGCCAGCACAACAGCCGATTCAAATCCTTTCCCCTGATCGGAGTGTATTTTACTGGGTACCCCAAAAGCAGGGATCCACCTATTTTGTATAACTTCAGCCGTCTGATCTACCGTAGGATAGGCAACCACATATTTAGTAAATACATCGGTCATTATCAATGCGTGTCGGAAGCCATAAGAATCTTTTGGGAATTCTATAAAATCCATAGCTATCATCTCCAATGGACGATGAGCTACAATATGACCATAGGTAGTTGTGATCCTCTTCGGGGGTTTAGACATGTTACAAACAATGCAGGACTTTACTACCTTCCTAACATCTCCAGACATACCACACCAAAAAAATCGTGATTTTAACAAAGCCAAGGTCCTATCGCGCCCTTGATGACCTAATTCATGAATAGATTTTATTACAAATTGCCGTAAAGAAAGAGGAACAATAATCCTCAATTCATCGCCATCACAATCTGCACCCACTCGTATACAAAGAATCCCCTTGTGGATACATAGTTTCTCATGAAACGACCACAAACGCTGTGCATCCTGAGGCCATGTCGTTGTGTCCACTGGGGTATTTAACTGTATAGCATTCAGAATTACATGTAGAACAACATCCTGCCACTGTAAGCATTCGATATCATGTAACCCATACCTGCTAGGGTATTTCACACATTCAGAGTCCAATGTCAAAACATTCAAATCACATGCATAAAAAGGGGACTCAAAAGCAACTCGGTTAATTCCCACATCCTCATCTTCAGACATTGTCTCACATTCTTTTTCATCATTAGTAATAGGTAGAGGGTACCTGGACAAGAAATCAGCATTCTTATTTAATGATCCCCTACGATGTTTAATATCGAAATTGAAAACAGCCAACTGAGCTAACCATCTTTGTTCAATAGCACCCAGTTGTGCTTTATTGGAGAAAGTAAGACCTTTATTGTCGGTGTATATAGTCACTTTATTGCCTAGAATATACGATCGAAATTTTTCGGTGACAGCCCACTTTAAACCTAATAATTCCAATTTCAAACTACTTTTTATATTTCTTTCCTCCCTACGTAGGGTTCTGCTAGCATACGCTATCACTTTACTGGAACCGTCCTGTTCCTGACTTAACACAGCGCCAAGACCAGAATAAGACGCATCGATATCCAAAATAAACGGTTTACTAAAATCAGGAAATCCCAGAATGGGTGCTGAGATTAGTTTATTCTGGAGATCTCTAAATGAATTATCACAAGCACTAGTCCAGGAAAAATCGGAACCCCTGGTCCTTTTCAGTTTAGTTATCCGATGCGTAACAGAGACAGAGCCATTGACCAGGTCCAACAACGGTTTTGCTATATGGGAAAACCCAGGGATAAACTTCCGGTAATACCCAGCCATGCCTAAAAATGCTCTCACTTGCTGTACATTAGTGGGCGTGCAGAGTCCCTGGATAGAGGATATCTTCGACCTCTGAGTTTCAATTCCCCTATCGGAGATAGTGTGACCCAAAAAGTCCACTTTATTAGTACAGAACACGCATTTGGCAGGATTAACTTTCAAACCAATCGATCTAATCCTCTCCAACACATCACCCAACCGAGTTAAATGATCTGAAAAATTTCCTGAAAAAATTAGCATGTCATCCAAATAAACTAAAAGGGATTTAAACATGAAATCACTCATTGAATTCTGCATTAATCGCTGAAAGGTACCTGCAGAATTTGTTAGGCCCATGGGCATTCGCGTATACTCATACAGACCAAAAGGTGTACAAAATGCAGTCTTATCGATGTCCTCTTCTTTCATGGCCACCTGGTAATACCCGCTCGTTAAGTCCAAGGTGGAAAATAATTTAGCACCTGATAGGGAATCCAAGTAGTCATCAATGCGAGGAATTGGATACGCGTCTTTAATGGTCTTTTTGTTCAGTTCACGGTAATCTACACACAGGCGCAAAGTGCCATTCTTTTTCTTTACCAAAACCACAGGCGCAGCCCAGGGGCTGACACTCTCGCGAATGACCTGTTTTCGCAAAAGATCTGCAATATGGTTTTGTACTTCTGTATAGAACGCCAGGGATGCGCCTATACGGCAACTTGATGGGGTTAGTATTCTGCGACAAACGGATCTGATGCTGTACTTTGTCGGCATACCCAACATCTGAGTCATCATATGAAAAAACATCATCATATTTATTCAACAAAGATAATAGTTTAGCCTTTTGATCAGCATTACCTCGCATGTGATCCAAATTATATCGGCTGGAACCAATAGGTACATTAGTAGTATTACCAATGCCTAAATTTACCCCAGCGGCCACAGCACACTCCACAGATGTCGCTGACAGGACATTATAGCGGATATCGTCAGTGGAATCGACCTCATATATATTGCCCACCACAGTACCGTTGGATAAGAACATATTCTCCTGGGTAATATTCATGATATGAATAGCACATTTACCATTTTTCAACCTGGTGACAGTATTGCAACAAACCAAACCCTTCTGCAATAACGAATTGTTAGATTCAAATACTACCTGAGGACCCCAACAATACCTACCCCTAACTCTAACCCACACTACACCCCAGGAACCCGCTTTAATGTGAGATTTCTTTCCCCTAGCTGACCAAATAAACACTGGAAGGGACGTCGGGACCTCTTTCGTGACAACCAACTTCCCCGGAGAATGAAGGATAGGCCGAAACACCTGTAAACGGCCAAGGATATTGGTACCAATCAGAATCCGCGAACCATTCTGTCGCAACGACGGAGTATCCTTGAAGATATATAACCCACAACCCTTCAAATATGTACCATATATTACCATATTAATCACTATATGTCCTAAATAGGGAATATGAAGGCCATTTGCAGCATTCAGCCTCACCCAATTATTCTCGTTTAACATGGACCCAGGGAAATACTCACGAAAACAACTTTCTGATATAGCCGAAACCTGTGAACCCGTATCTATAAGGCATTGAAATACATTGCCCCCTATCCAGGCCTCTTTATATAGGTTGTCTCCTACCAACGTCGGTCCCTGGCCCTGTCCTTGGGCACCCAGGGTCGGGCCCCGTCCCAGTGATGTTCGTTTAAACTACGAACTCTACAGTTACCCACGGTATGCCCCGTACATCCGCACCCCGAGCAGTGGAGCTGCGTTCCACGTCCCTTATCAGAACCACGAAATCGGGAGACATAGGCACTGGAATGATTTAAATTGTCCCACTTCTGACACCATTGTTAACGATTGCTGCTAGTGGGGGTCCATGCACACTCGATAATAAAAGCCAATGCTGTCGTTCAGAATTCATATATTTATTTGACGATGTTCATCATGACGACAAAAACACGCCTGTCTCATCTCAAGGGTTCAATTTTAGTCCTTGTTTACTAAAAGAATGTTGCTAATCCGTCACTACACAGCTACGTAAAAACGTCATTGTTCGTTGTTATGTGTTGCGCCTCTGCATAGAGTACAACACATAGTCTCAACTATTAAATAATCTAATTATACTACACTAACTATCTGGCTAACTGTCCATTCCTCCGCTGCCATCTGGGGAACTATGACATTAGGTTTGCCTGACCCAAGAGTTCTTTACATTTTTTCTCTTTCTCACACTGAATGTGCACGACTATTGATCACTTTTCAACCACTCAAGGCAGAGATTTTGCTCATCTGTATTGTTAACAGATTTCTTACCATTGTTGGCTGCGATGACACTACTACTCAATCGCATAGTAGCGCCCCCTTCTATCTCCACATGCTTTACCAGACTACAGTGCAGCAATCTGTTTCCAGGGCCATCACATGGAGGTAGAGTAGGGTCTTGATGAGTGCCAATTCACTGACCCTGATGCAGTCTTGTCACTTTATTTTATTGAGGGTGCTGCTCCATTGTATTTAGTAACCCAGTCCGTCTCAAACTAGATGGGTAAAACATAACTCCTGATTTTTTGGCCATTTCAGACCAAGAGCACTTTCAGCTTGTACAGTCTGAAGATCAGGAAACAGCAGTTTGACCTAAGCCTTGAATTGGTGGCTCACCTTGAACTCTATGACCATCCATTCCAAGTTGACCTTGATGTGAACAATGCACTATTGACCTTTAGACTTTATAAAATTATCTTTTATATCGTTTTTTTTCTTTTTTAAAGTAAACTGCGAATTGTGATATCAACAGGGTTGTTAACTACCATACTCGTAATATTTTAAAGTAATCATCTATGTCATTGACACATACACATATATTATATGTTCATAGATTATTCTGAATGCTAAAACTCATTCATTCTATCATATTGTAATTGTAGACATTTCTATGGTTTATTTACTTGGATACAATGTTGGGCTAAGTAGAACCAAAGGAAATGTGGCTAGATTCTAACCAGCAAAGTTATAAGTATTTATTCAGTACTTCTCCTACATCTAGAGGATTGCATGTAGAGGACTGCATGTAGAGGACTGCATGTAGAGGACTGCATGTAGAGGACTGCATGTAGAGGACTGCATGTAGAGGACTATATGTAGAGGACTATATGTAGAGGACTGCATGTAGAGGACTATATGTAGAGGACTGCATGTAGAGGACTGCATGTAGAGGACTGCATGTAGAGGACTGTATGTAGAGGACTATATGTAGAGGACTGCATGTAGAGGACTATATGTAGAGGACTGCATGTAGAGGACTGCATGTAGAGGACTGCATGTAGAGGACTATATGTAGAGGACTGCATGTAGAGGACTGCATGTAGAGGACTGCATAGTAATCTTCTGTGGTGCTCGGGCCAGCAAGGGAAGGAAAAAATAGTACCACTGCGACCTTAAATGCATGTCATAAGAGACGACTAATGTAGGACCTAGGAAGCTACCTAGTAAATAAAAGCATCGCAGAAATAGGATGTGATGGCCTACTTGAAGGCGTGTAACTGGCACAGCGTACAATCGCTCTTGGGCTCAGATCACATACAAATCACACAAGAGTGCTTAACATGTGAGCGATGTGGAGCGTTTGAAGAATAAACACACTCTAGAGTTGTTACAACATATAAGTAAAGTTATTGTCATCATTGCTTGCAATGAATAATTATTATTTTTCCCACAATGCAGCAGCTATCATAATTAGTTTTGCTACAATTTTCACATTGTGAGAATAAGAATGAACCCATACACTCTGTCAATTATTGATGCCTGCTAACTTGTTTGTACACATAACAAACAACCTCATGTACTTTAGAGAAGTATTTTATTAGTTACATTTCATTGAGCTGTTACATGTTATATAACCAACTGTTTAGAATTGAATGAACACTACAATTCAGTGAAAGTCTTTCAGATTGTATGCTGTGTTTATGTGTGAGAATCTCTCTCACGATCACCCTTAGACTGAGCACCAGATTTCCCCATAAATCTCATTCATGTGGAAATCTGATTCATGCAACCTTAGCATGGGTGTGTTTCGTCACATTTTCAGCACCATTTGGAGCTCTGGTGCTTCGGCGATGTGTCTGGTTTCAGCCAGCGTTTACTGGGTTCGCTCTCCGTCAGCCTTTGGCTGTCCCAGCCGACCTGCAAGGCAGCAGGTTGCTATTTTCTTTTAGGTAGCTACCCTTAGACAACCTTCCCTCCCGGGATGTTGAGCGTCTTCTACTTAGGTTAGCGGTCTTTTATTTTGGACTACTTGGTTAGCCTGCCATCCAGTTTTGTATACGGTTTGCACCTCTAGCCTTTGATTATCACCAATCGAACTACAAGGCAGTAGTGGTTCTCTGCTAGGGAAAATGCGGTTATTGTTCTCTGGATGGAGACACCATCTTCGAGACTCGCCACCGCTTTGTTCACCTCTCATCTCTCTTGGGCGCCCCTTCGCCATTTCTGCTGTGCCCTTGTCCACCGACTGGGCCCGTCCCTTTTTTTTTCCTCACTTGTGCTTACATTGTTGGCGACACCATGTGTGAGAATGAGTTTTATTAACATATTTTCTGTCAAATAAAATGTTTCAAAATATTTTCATTCCATATTTCAAGATATTTATATAGTTATGAGAATATTTTCCAACAATGATTCTGGCTCCAATTTCAATATACCAGAGCCAGTCATGTCATCCTCTACACACAGAGCTTTATAATGAGCTCTCATTTTGTCTATATAGATGCAATTGTTAAGTACAGTAAAGTTCAACACTGAGCTGTAAAATGACAAGCGCTCCCAGTTGTAGAACATAGAGGTAGTCAATAGAGAGAAGCAGGTAGTTGAATCTGAAAGAGTGGTTATTATTGAGAAGAGTAAGAAGAATTAAATTCCAAAAGTCTACATACAATTTTGTGCTGTAATTTGTCTTTGTACATACTTGACCTATCTCAGTGGCAGTGAGTTAGATTCATGCACCAGTTCTTCTTCTGCAATCAACATCAGCCATACTTCTATTCTAGCATGTGTCCTAAAAAATAAGAGTTTGTGGTTCCAGTCATATTTGAATGACCCTTTTAAGGCAGGGACCCGACACCGTCCGTACTTGGCCACTCCCATAGGAAAAACACAATATTAGTCTAGTGCTTGTTGCATAGTATCCATTGTAATGTGTAGATCTTCAACTTCTATTTCTGCAACACTTGGGCTAACATCTTTAGGTTGAGACTTTAGGTTGCCCGCGTGCCCAACGTGTTCGTAGCGCGTTGGACTGTGGGTGACTAGCCCTCTGTGTGTACGGGTTCAATTCCGTGGGCAGGCAGAAAAAGCCACAGATTCACGGTGTTCGTGGCACCGAACCGAAGGGTTACGATGTCCATGGCACCGAGCAAGAGCTGAAAAGCTCAAGTGCTTCTGGATCGGAAAAAAAAAAAAAAAGAAAAGAAAAAAAAAAAAAGGTTGAGACTTATTCTCTGGATGCCTATTTTCATAGATGTTTCAGGAACCATTTAACCCTTTGGTCCCCAGCACATCAAAAAAAAATTACCTCATAAAAAACACTAAAAAGGGAATAACTCCTCAAAAAACGCAACATGTCTTTCTAAAAAATTAATAATAATAAAACTATTGCTTGTAGAACATTCAAATAATGAGCAACAATACTGTGAACTGGATAAAGTTTCACAAGAAATTATACCCATAAAGATGTAATTCTGCAGATAAACCTTGATTTCGGCAGCAGTTACTGCGTCCCACTTTGAATCAATTTTCCCAGCTCTTTTCTGACGTTGATCAGCGTACAAATTCAAAATACTGCTCCTCAAAAATTAAGCTGAAATAATCAAATGGTTCTGCACCCTCCTCTAGTGTATGAGAAGGCCCACTCTCTTCCATAAATGGCTCCACAACTAATGGGGAAGTGGTATCACTCCAACCATCCCTGTCAACAACGGGCACAGAGTCGGTCTCCTCGATGTCGGAAGAAAAATCCTCTAAATCTAATTGAACATCGTGGTCGACAGGTTCAGCTTCGCCGTCACTGGACAATTCAACATCACTCTCAGAATCACAAGATCTAATGTAATCCCTATCTCACCTAGCTGCATGAAATGTCCTTCAAACTCAAAGTCCTCACTTTAACTATCGGTATTGAAATTAGAAGCCATTTCCCAAAAAATTTCGAACTACGAAGCACAATTTATAAAATTCACAAAGAAATACTAGCTCCGATCAGTTTTCGGCGTGAAATAAGGAAAATTTCCAGCGGTTCGTCCTACTTATAGGTCACAGTTCAAGCTATATAAAATTTGGACTTCTCGTTTATTTAGCGAATTCTTCGAAACAATATAAAAACCCGTATATTTCCGTATATGGCGCCCTACGGTAAACCCGTATATTTCCGTATATGGCGGTCAAAGGGTTAAGACATAAGAGATCTGTCTGCCTACATTTTTCTGTCAGACTTTGTTACCTTAACTTTTGTTCTATCAGGATCTCTGCATGACAGCAGTGGTTTGACATGAGGTGTGGACTTTACTTAGACTGATTACCTTCCAGAGTTAACAAGTTCCATCTGCCCAGCATTTGAAATCAGTTTCCTCTCTCCTAGGTCAGAGTAAGTTTGGGAAGACCCCTCTCCTAGCTCAGAGTTTGTCTGGGAGGATAATGTCATAGCTTTATTATTTTTTTTCTCATGACATCCACATGGCAGAGATTTTCTCTTCTATCTTTGATAATTACTTATAGCTGTGGTGCCCTGCTCCAGCAGATGATCTGTTTGGTGTCCACTTAAACTGGTTCTAAAAGTGTGCCACACTAGTACATTTCTATCCTTCACCACAGCTAGCTGCAGTTGGGATTTTTCTTTCATCAAATTGAGACCATATTGACATTTCTAATATTTTTGCAATTTTTTTTAATACTACTTTTCTTGAATCCATGCACCAGTCAGCGGTGTTTGTTCTCCTAGCAGTGTCTCTTACATGGAAGCATCACTGTAGCTGCTGTGTAGGAGCTCTAATGCCGATACTTTAAACTATCTAAGTGTATAGACATAATAGACTATGAAATGAGGACATCAGAAGCAGAATTTGCATAACTTCATGCACTGAATACATTGAAAGACAACCAATGCAGTGGTTTGGACATTTAGTGAGAATGGAATATAACCAACCACCAATAACAGCATACAATAAACACAGAGCCAAGGGAGTACCAAGGAAAAGATGGATAGACTATCAAGACCACACTAAATAAACATGGATATAACACAGCAAGGGCAACTCATCTGGCCCTGGAACGGAATTTAAAGCTCCCACCCCTATGCTTAGCGGCAAGAGTGGACAACCACTTCCATCAAACACCTGGTGTTAGACAAAACAATGGACATTAATGTTAGCACTAACTATCTGATTGTATAGACATCGATTCTATTAATTAAAATGTGTGTTTACATTAATTTTTTACAATATGCACATTTTTAATGCAATTCCATTTTTTAAATTCCTTTACCAAAAAAAATATGAAATGTTTGGATGTTTATCAAAGAAATACATGTCAGAAAAGTGAAAAAAAAAATAAAAAATTATTGAACATCTAAAGCATAATTTGTCAATTTGAATAACTTTAACTATCAAATGCCACAGCCTGCCACCATTTATCTGTCCCTGCATCTGGTCATGCATTTCATTTGTCATATTAGTTCTACATTTATGTTAATGCATTCATTGCTGGTTCTAAATATATTCTTCCACATTCTGTTAGCTTGTGATAGAAGTGTATTCATTTTGCTACAAAGTTTGCATGCCATTCATCAAATTTCTTTACAAAATAAGAAAACTACAGCAGAATTTTGACATACACCTGTTGAGTGCAAAAATTGAACAAAAATTTGTTCTGCCAAGGCATGGTTTTCAATGTGGTCGTTTATACTGTAATATGGAGGTTTTTTTTTGCAAATTGTAGCCAAGCTATGTTAATGACTCTGCTATATTGTTTATTTTTTTAAAAACAATTTGCAGTGAAGTCTTTTATACAGAGTGAGTGAGTTGCATGCCCTTGTGACTAGCATATAACTTGTGAAGGAGTAACATGCCCTTATCTCTAACATACAACTTGTACATTGAAAAATATGTATGTGAGATTAGTAATATGTTTTAAGAATTTTGCAAGCACAAATTAACATTGGTGTGCTATTTGATCATTTATGTATTTGTTAATTAAATTATTTTAAATAATACAATATCAAAAAACTGTTCCTTTCCAGAAACTAGCAACAGTTAACAACAAAAACAGTATTTCTATCTCTCTCAGGCGTTTACGTATATTTGTTGTTGGATGAAAGGTTTAGATTACCTGCTGTCATTAATTGCACTATAAAACTAGTTATAATTGATATCTGCACATGGAGCACTCACATTAGGTACTGTCTCGATCAGCAAGCTGATTTCTATCTGTAAACTGAAAGTGTCAGCGACATAGCATTTGCATGACTAACTCTGGACTACATTTTCTAAGTTATCCCCAACTAATAAAGTTTGGCTACCTATTTTTAGACAGTTTGACTAAGAAATCGACCGCACATGGAATGTAACTTTATATGTTGGTGATAAATGGAGGACAATATGAGGTGCAAACTACCCTAATGTAGGTATTTTAGCTAGCCTGACCACACCAGCATGTTTAATACCATAAAAACAGGCAAGCGCCAGTCTGGATCTTAGCAACCCCTTTTGTGGAGGAAATGGCCCACAAGGGAAGCAGAGAATAGTACCACTGCAACCTACAATTCATGTCAACTGATATGGGCCCTGGGATGCTACCCTAGTAAATAAAAAGCAGCACAAAAATCAGGATGTGCTGGTCTTCTTGTAGGCGCATAATTGGCACAATGTATAATCGTTCTTGGGCTCAGATCACATACAAATCACACAGAGTGGTTGACAGGTGGCCCATATGGAGCATTCGAAGAAGAAGTGGAAGAAAAAATATACCACCTACATCCTAATATACAGATTGAGCGAGTTGCCCAGGACAGAGCTGTATGGAGAAGTTGCCCAGGATAGAGCTGTAATAGAGAAGTTGCTTGCAGGCCCTATGTAATGTATAATGGTACGAGAGAAATTATTATATTATCCTAATATACAGATTGAGCGAGTTGCCCAGGATAGAGCTGTATGGAGAAGTTGCTTGCAGGCCCTATGTAATGTATAATGGTACGAGAGAAATTATTATATTATCCTAATATACAGATTGAGCGAGTTGCCCAGGATAGAGCTGTATGGAGAAGTTGCTTGCAGGCCCTATGTAATGTATAATGGTACGAGAGAAATTATTATATTATCCTAATATACAGATTGAGCGAGTTGCCCAGGATAGAGCTGTATGGAGAAGTTGCCCAGGACAGAGCTGTATGGAGAAGTTGCTTGTAGGCCCTATGTAATGTATAATGGTACAAGATAAATTATTATATTATCCTAATATACAGTGCACTTTTCTTATAACTGCAGTGACTCTCATGTTTATTCAGTTTTATTTGGGTACTAGATAAATACTGGGGGAAAAACTGACATCATGTTGCTGATGCATCACACATTATCTGCCAATGTTGAAAGAGGAAAACAACGTCTAACACTGAATTCCACTATATACCACCTGATTTGAAAACAGCCAAAGAATGTTTGCAAATTGATCAATTAAAACAACTGGAACTGTTAGAACACTGAAATAATTTATACTATGATTGTTACAAGAATACAAACTGTAGTTGCAAGCCAATGCTCTTGAAGAAAATATCAGTATTTTTTTCTATATAAACAGACAAGTAATTTATCAGTATATTTAATTCTAGACAAATTAAAAATATTCAGCAGGGAGGTAGAAGTTTAGTTGTAAATTCAATATGAGAATCTAAACAAACAAAAAAGATATAAGTAAATAGAATTATCATTACTGAAGTGATTAAAACCATGTCAAATAAAACATCCATTATCATCAATGTGCATATCCTTTATAGGTGCGCTCTCTTTGCATCACATCTGAAATTCACTCTGTCTCTAGCCAGTTCACCCACTTTGCCGATAGTTATATTCATGGTTTCTTTAATATCCTGTAGCCATCTTCTTCGTGGTCTGCGTCCTGGGACCCTGCCCTCTAATATCTGTTCTCTCCAGGCCATCGTGACACTTGATGTGGCCAAAGTATCTAATTTTTCTATATAGTATATTGTTTATCAGCCAATTGTCTTTAACATTCAGCTCTTTCAGGACATCAGTGTTCTTCATTTTTTCTATCCATGATATTCATAGGATCTTTCTGTAGCATTTCGTTTTGAAGGACTGGATTTTCATTCTTGTTACATCCCTCATAGCAAAGATAAAATTCTTTGCAGATATTTTAATATATCAAATAGGAACTGTTCTATGATAGTTGGATGAGGACAAATATTTCACATGAAAGATAGATCATTCTGACATAGTTGGATGATGACAAATATTTCACATGAAAGATAGATCATTCTGACATAGTTGGATGAT
The DNA here is from genome assembly GCA_020796225.1 of Arion vulgaris. Taxonomy (NCBI): domain Eukaryota; kingdom Metazoa; phylum Mollusca; class Gastropoda; order Stylommatophora; family Arionidae; genus Arion; species Arion vulgaris. The sequence goes on along the minus strand of CM036762.1, from coordinate 33,760,943 downwards.
GACAAATATTTCACATGAAAGATAGATCATTCTGACATAGTTGGATGATGACAAATATTTCACATGATAGATAGATCATTCTGACATAGTTGGATGATGACAAATATTTCACATGAAAGATAGATCATTCTGACATAGCTGAATGATGACAAATATTTCACATGAAAGATAGATCATTCTGACATAGTTGGATGATGACAAATATTTCACATGAAAGATAGATCATTCTGACATAGTTGGATGATGACAAATATTTCACATGAAAGATAGATCATTCTGACATAGTTGGATGATGACAAATATTTCACATGAAAGATAGATCATTCTGACATAGCTGAATGATGACAAATATTTCACATGATAGATAGATCATTCTGACATAGTTGGATGAGGACAAATATTTCACATGAAAGATAGATCATTCTGACATAGTTGGATGATGACAAATATTTCACATGAAAGATAGATCATTCTGACATAGCTGAATGATGACAAATATTTCACATGATAGATAGATCATTCTGACATAGTTGGATGATGACAAATATTTCACATGAAAGATAGATCATTCTGACATAGTTGGATGATGACAAATATTTCACATGAAAGATAGATCATTCTGACATAGCTGAATGATGACAAATATTTCACATGAAAGATAGATCATTCTGACATAGTTGGATGTTGACATATTTCACATGAAAGAGATCATTCTGACATAGTTGGATGAGGACAAATATTTCACATGATAGATAGATCATTCTGACATAGTTGGATGTTGATAAATATTTCACATGAAAGATAGATCATTCTGACATAATTGGATGATGACAAATATTTCACATGAAAGATAGATCATTCTGACATAGTTGGATGACAAATATTTCACATGAAAGATAGATCATTCTGACATAGTTGGATGACAAATATTTCACATGAAAGATAGATCATTCTAATTAGTTGGATTAGATCACATACACCCTAAGAAAGATAGATCATTCTACTGGTAGTTGGATGAGGATACATATCTCAAGACAAATAGATCATTTTGAGATAGCAAAATTAGAACAAATATACCTCAGCCTATGTTCGACTTTCCCAAGACTAATGATACATTTCTCTCATCATGTCTCTTTACTTTAAAAATTAAGAAATTTAAAAAAACAAAACAAATACCATGTGTTAAGAGAAAATAAAGTAAAGCAGTTTTAAAGTGAATATCTCCTGTAGAATTGAATCTCAATGTCATTTACAACTGAACCCTGTTGATTATTTTATCTTGATAATCCACTTCAGCGTCTGGCCTAATAGATTAGAGCTCATCTCCCATGTGGGAGACCCAGTTCATTCCCTGGTATGGGCAAGGAATCGAGGGCATATTAAAAATATCCTAACCTGAAGAGTTTCACTGCGACTGCACTAGCCATTAAACTGCATAGGCTCATGTCTCTCTGGTCCTACACTGCCTAAAAAGCAGAATTACATACAGATAGTAACAACAGATAATCCACTTCTTGTTTATACCAGCATCTTTCTTCATTTTCCCTCCCATAAGAATAGATTTAGTATTGCAGTATGATTTGATCATGCATCCACAATGCTGTAGTCTTTTTTATTTATTCATGATAGTAGATAGTTTCTCATATTGTTCAGTATTAGGTGAAATGAAAATCGTGGCATATCCTTTAAGGACATAACCATCAACCACAGTTATCGAGTCATTGATTTTCTAGGCACCACTTATACATTGAGTAGTTTGCCATTGCTTTCTGAACGGTGAGGTCTATTTTTACCTTTAGTAAAAATTCCATGGAAATGAATTTGCTTCCAAACTTTCCCACCGCTGAGTTTGAACCAGGTACACTTGGGTTGTAATCGAATGAACTACCACTTAAGCTACAGATGCTCACAAGTATTAGTTACTCATATCAAATATGAAGGTGTTATGTTTTTGTCTACAGTGACTTACTAAGCAGAGTTCAGTATTGGAATATAATACAGTATTTATGAATAAACAACATATTATAAATGGTTATGCTCATTGCTAGATGAATGTGTGCTATTAGATTCTAATTAATTATGTGTCAAGTATTATACTAAAATGTTGTCTTCTTTCTACTAAGATGTCAAGTCTTATACAGGGTGTTTATAAAGTCGCTGTGCAGTGAAATTTACGCCCGCGAGACTACATTACGAGAAATGTGGTTTTCAATTGGTGCTCTAAAGACGCCTAAAAAATTGTAACGTAGATCGTTATTATTCATCTAGATACTACTGCTGTAAAAACAAAGTTGTGTCTACAGCATGTGTTTCAAATGTCCACCATGGCTCTCAAGGTATGTTTTGACTCGCCTCTGCATATTTTTTTGAACACCTTCCAGATAATGGCAGTTGATATTTGTTGGATCTGGGTGACGATTTCTGCCTTCATATCATTCACTGTTTGTGGATTATTGTCCCAAGCTTTTCCTTTCAGCACTGAAATTGTGAATATAACAACGGCTTGTTGTGTACTGCTACACACAACAGGATTGTGTGGCTCAGAATATCATGACGTAAATTTCCATCATTCCTAATTACTAAAATATTTTCAAAACTCACTGCGCAGCGACTTTATAAACACCCTATACTATGAGGTGTAGTTCTTTACTGAGATGTGAAGTCTTGTAGTAAGATGTGAAGTCTTGCACTAAAATGTTCTATCTTTTCTCCTACATTTCCATGACCATTGAAGTGTATACTACCAAATCATTGTTACTGAAGCCATGACTACTATCTTCATTCTCTCTTCTTCGTGTTTGTATCTTTCAAGCAGTATAATATCACTTGTCACTGGATGATACTGCTGAGGTGCTTTATCAGACAAATCCTGATCAACTCCTGAATGTATTATATTCTCACAGTATGACAAATGTACAGTATAACACATGTATAGCCATCATTATGCTTTATAATTTATATATCATTTTTGCTATAATAACTTTATTTATTTGACAGTGCTATAACCAGATTTATAATAACTGAAGCAATCAGTTTCAAATGATGTAGGATTGATTTATATATAATATATATATATATATATATATATATATATATATATATATATATATATATATATATATATATATATATATATATATATATATATATATATATATATATATATATATATACACACAGGTGTTTATAAAGTTGATGTGCAGTAAATGTAGAAAATATTTGAGTAATTACGTCCCGAATGTTGGACATTTACATCATGATATTCTGAGTTCCATAATCCTGTGTGCAGCAATACACAACAAGCTGTTGTTATATTCCTAATTTCATTGCTGAAAAGAAATGATGTTAACCATTGAAAACAGTATTTTTGGTGGAACATGTCTTTGGTGGAACATGTCTTTGGTGGAACATGTAACTGAAGAAATAATTCAACAATATGTACTGAAATTTCCAGACTCACAAGTCGTGTTCACTGCCACTTTACCCAATACAATCCAGCCAATAGCAGTAGTATCTAGATGAATAATAACAATCTATGTTACAATTTTTTAGGCATCTCTGAAAACCACATTTATTGTGACATAGTCTCACCCTGGCGTAAATTTCACTGCACAGCGACTTTATAAACACACTGTATATAAATCAATAGCCAGATAAATTGCTAGTTATCAAGTTTGTAGTGCAACAAACTACAGGCATACATTTCATTTAGCTTGTAGAGAACATGTACATCATATAAAGAAGAGATAGATGAATGAACAACCCAGATTTGAACCTATTCTCACTTTGAAAATAGAATATTCTGTGGAGAAAGGTGTTATTCTCACTTTGAAAATAGAATATTCTGTGGAGAAAGGTGTTATTCTCACTTTGAAAATAGAATATTCTGGGCAGAAAGGTGGGACATATTGAAAATAGAATATTCTGGGCAGAAAGGTGGGAAATATTGAAAATAGAATATTCTGGGCAGAAAGGTGGGAAATATTGAAAATAGAATATTTTGGGCAGAAAGGTGGCAAATATTGAATATAGAATATTCTAGGCAGAAAGGTGGCAAATATTAAATATAGAATATTCTGTGGAGAAAGGTGGCAAATATTGAATATAGAATATTCTAGGCAGAAAGGTGGCAAATATTGAATATAGAATATTCTGTGGAGAAAGGTGGCAAATATTGCAGCAATGGTGTAAACTAGTAGTACAGTGTACTTATGCTGATTGGCTTAAATCACCATATGATAAAGAATGGTTTATATATATGGCTATTGTAGAGTGAACAGATGAAGTGAAGCCCATTCTATTTAGGGGGTAACTTCATCTTGCTGCAAAAGTATGTAATGTTTGAGAGCTCTGCCAACTGAATACCCCAAAAAAGGTGTTACAATTAGTTGTCTTTTTGCATTGAAACTTGTACCCTATTTTGTCTTTATTTTGAGAAATCATTCATTGAAACTACAATTGTATTCTTTATTCTTCAACTAAAAGAAAACATGTAAATGTTTTATTATTAATAATAGAAGCTAACAATAACATTTATAAATACAATGTTTGAATAAACTAGATTCTAGATATTATTGTAGTCAGATCAGTAACCTTGTCAGCTACTACTTGTCTTGTAGTTTAACAACTTAGTTTTGCAGTCTGTCTAATTGCTTACAATTCAAAACACATGTCTCTTCAGAGAGACACCACGGATGGAATGGACTTAATTCTCAATTATCAATTACCTTTGTCTTTTCAATTGTTTAGAGTATATATTTTATGAGTGTTTGAGAATACATATCTGTTGTCTATGTTTTCTTAATGTATTACATTAATTTTTCACATATTATTACATTTGCTCACATTTCAGAAGTTGTTACCAACCTGTTTTGGGAATAAGTGCAGCTGTTATCATCATAGAGGGAGGTCTGGTTTAGTCTGTACTTTAAATTTAAATCTTATATGCAGGGCTGACTTAATAATGATGAAGGCTCTGGACAAAACAATTTACTCTGTCCCCCACCAAAAATTGTCGATATTTCAATCAAAATGTATGCCATGAGGTTACAAGATTGTTTTTTGTTGTCTAGTTTTTAGTTTTTTTTAATGACAAAAGTTTTTCTTACAATTGATTTAAAAAGCCTTGTTTAATGTCCGCAAGTTCCAATGTATTTTTTCTCACTCTGTCATCTAATGATCAACTCGGTTAATGTAGGGTTTATTGTGTGGTTTATCATGAAAACCATTCATTTCACTATTCTTTAACTTTACTTCCTTTCTTTTCAAAATAATTTCAGATGGAATTCAAATTTATAATCAACATTCATTTAGTTGGAGATATATTTACCATAAGGCACTCGATTCTTGAGGCTTCCTGGACAACTATACAGTGTGCTCAAGTATGATGGTACTGTTCACTTGATATCCAATGTTAGCTTTTGTCCTGAATGTTGTTGGTCGGTCACAATTTATTACCAATTTTTCAAGGGAGGATAAATAATTCAGATCTTGAAGAATCCAATATTTCTCAGCATGAATTGCTATGCCATGAGTTGAAGAATCCAATATTTCTCTGCATGAAGTACTATGCCATGAGTTGAAGAATCCAATATTTCTCTGCATGAAGTGCTATGCCATGAGTTGAAGAATCCAATATTTCTCTGCATGAAGTGCTATGCCATGAGTTGAAGAATCCAATATTTCTCTGCATGAAGTGCTATGCCATGAGTTGAAGAATCCAATATTTCTCAGCATGAATTGCTATGCCATGAGTTGAAGAATCCAATATTTCTCTGCATGAAGTACTATGCCATGAGTTGAAGAATCCAATATTTCTCTGCATGAAGTGCTATGCCATGAGTTGAAGAATCCAATATTTCTCTGCATGAAGTGCTATGCCATGAGTTGAAGAATCCAATATTTCTCTGCATGAAGTGCTATGCCATGAGTTGAAGAATCCAATATTTCTCTGCATGAAGTGCTATGCCATGAGTTGAAGAATCCAATATTTCTCTGCATGAAGTACTATGCCATGAGTTGAAGAATCCAATATTTCTCTGCATGAAGTGCTATGCCATGAGTTGAAGAATTCAATATTTCTCTGCATGAAGTGCTATGCCATGAGTTGAAGAATCCAATATTTCTCTGCATGAAGTGCTATGCCATGAGTTGAAGAATCCAATATTTCTCTGCATGAAGTGCTATGCCATGAGTTGAAGAATCCAATATTTCTCTGCATGAAGTGCTATGCCATGAGTTGAAGAATTCAATATTTCTCTGCATGAAGTACTATGCCATGAGTTGAAGAATCCAATATTTCTCTGCATGAAGTACTATGCCATGAGTTGAAGAATCCAATATTTCTCTGCATGAAGTGCTATGCCATGAGTTGAAGAATTCAATATTTCTCTGCATGAAGTGCTATGCCATGAGTTGAAGAATCCAATATTTCTCTGCATGAAGTGCTATGCCATGAGTTGAAGAATCCAATATTTCTCTGCATGAATTGCTATGCCATGAGTTGAAGAATCCAATATTTCTCTGCATGAAGTGCTATGCCATGAGTTGAAGAATCCAATATTTCTCTGCATGAAGTGCTATGCCATGAGTTGAAGAATCCAATATTTCTCTGCATGAAGTGCTATGCCATGAGTTGAAGAATTCAATATTTCTCTGCATGAAGTACTATGCCATGAGTTGAAGAATCCAATATTTCTCTGCATGAAGTACTATGCCATGAGTTGAAGAATCCAATATTTCTCTGCATGAAGTGCTATGCCATGAGTTGAAGAATTCAATATTTCTCTGCATGAAGTGCTATGCCATGAGTTGAAGAATTCAATATTTCTCTGCATGAAGTGCTATGCCATGAGTTGAAGAATCCAATATTTCTCTGCATGAATTGCTATGCCATGAGTTGAAGAATCCAATATTTCTCTGCATGAAGTGCTATGCCATGAGTTGAAGAATTCAATATTTCTCTGCATGAAGTGCTATGCCATGAGTTGAAGAATCCAATATTTCTCTGCATGAAGTGCTATGCCATGAGTTGAAGAATTCAATATTTCTCTGCATGAAGTGCTATGCCATGAGTTGAAGAATTCAATATTTCTATGCATGAAGTGCTATGCCATGAGTTGAAGAATCCAATATTTCTCTGCATGAAGTGCTATGCCATGAGTTGAAGAATCCAATATTTCTCTGCATGAAGTGCTATACCATGAGTTGTGGAGACTCCTACTCAGATGGAGTTTATAGATGGTCACTGTAGTACCCTGTCAGTTCTAGACTAGTAGGTGCTTTAGAAACACCACTTCTAAACCACTCTTTGTGATCTGTATGTGGTTTTAGTCCAGTCTGTCATCGTTCTAAAATAACTACTTGCTGACCACTTCCTGGAGAATATGTGTGAGATTTACCAGAAGACAAACTGGGTAACCAATGGATGACATATTCAGGTTTGTGTTGAAGCAACCACCATTCAGCCTCCCTTTGTGGCTTGTATGTGATCTGAGCCAGATCATGATTGCACACTATATCAACTAGAAGTAACTCCAGACATGAAAACATTATTGTATGTAACTGACTTGTAATGTTTCTATATCATGCGTCACTTATGACCACAGAAAGATGATTTCTTACATGTTAATACTGTTTGTACATATTTGTTAACATGCCATAACTTAATTATCAAATCCATTTTTCTTCTCTTAACATTCCATTCATATTTAATGACATTTGACAGTTGTACTAATTTGGATGAAACATATTACTCAACGTTTGTCTTTCTTTTATAATTGCAAGTGAACTAGACATGTGAAGAAGCTCTGATTACTTTTTTTGTTTGAAATATTCATTGTCTTTGTTTGTTTTGTTCAATAGTTCCAATACCAGGACACTGGGTTACAACCCGGTAGCAGTGTGGTGACAGAACAATAAGGTACAATAGATTAGCTCAATGAGTTTCATTGATTGATTGATAGGACCATCATCATTGCACTTTGATGAGTAACCTTGTGTTCTCCAATCTCTTTCTTACACAGGAAGGTCTCAGCAGCAGTGCACAAACTCTGTAGCACCGGCAGGGGTTCATACATTAAACAGTATTAGTGGATATATGTAAACTTGTTGAGTCGGTGAGGAATGAAGTCTAGCTCAGTACAGGTACAGTAGTCTAGTTCAGTACAGGTACAGTAGTCTAGCTCAGTACAGGTAGAGTAGTCTAGTTCAGTGCAGGTACAGTAGTCTAGCTCAGTGCAGGTACAATAGTCTAGCTCAGTGCAGGTACAGTAGTCTAGCTCAGTACAGGTACAGTAGTCTAGTTCAGTACAGGTATAATAGTCTAGCTCAGTGCAGGTACAGTAGTCTAGCTCAGTGCAGGTACAATAGTCTAGCTCAGTGCAGGTACAGTAGTCTAGCTCAGTACAGGTACAGTAGTCTAGTTCAGTACAGGTACAGTAGTCTAGCTCAGTACAGGTACAATAGTCTATCTCAGTACAGGTACAATAGGTTATGCAAACAAAGGTATATACTCCCATATTTTGCACACATTCAAGATTATATCATTTTAACTGATGATGTCTAAACCTGTTACATTTAATTCCACTGTCAAGAAAGAATAATACAGATGGGTGTCTGTCAATGTAGTGGTCCTCACAATACTGGAAGCATTTATAGTTGTTGTGGTCCTCACAATACTGGAAACATTTACAGTTGTAGTGGTCCTCACAATACTGGATGCATTTACAGTTAATGTGGTCCTCACAATACTGGATGCATTTACAGTTGATGTGGTCCTCACAATACTGGATGCATTTACAGTTAATGTGGTCCTCACAATACTGGATGCATTTACAGTTGTAGTGGTCAATTCTTGTTCCCTTACCACCCACTGTCTGTCTCTCACTGAAGTTAATCAGGATTAAAATACCTTGACTAACTAACTGCAACTACATACACTGGGAACAATTCTCTTCAATTTGAACATCCACTGTTCCAATCATATAGCCAGCACTTATTCATTAACAAGATGCTTAATTGTTCAAATGGTTATTGTCGTTACATAAATTATTTCATACCAAGTCTTATTTGATAATGTTTACAGTATAACCTTTCTCAACATGATCAATACCAGCCTTGAACATCTGAATAAGAAAAGTAAGATTTATAGATAGTTGCTACAGTCCAACAGTACACAAATTTCATCGGGAGAACCACAATAAAACTATTTACCAAAGTGAAATAAAACATGTGCGCTAGTTTTACAAAGCACAAATACAGGCTAAAACAATGTTTTGACCAAAAGGCTTTTTTCAAACAAAGGTAACAAGACAGCAAAATACACAACACAATCAAAGGGACACAGGTTTAAAGGGTTTTAAAGCTGAAGTCAATTGACTTCATTGCACCCTGTTTTACCCCATATGGCTCGATCCCTCTCAACAGAAATGGCATGCCACCTACCGAGAGTATTGCACAAAGCAAGAACTCTGTATCTCCGGCAACAATCCTAGGGGTCTCTGGAAAAACTGCACTCGTGAACAGAACGACGTCCGGATTCGAACCTTTGACTCGCAAGGCAAAGGGCTTAACCACTCAGACACAGGTGTTAGTTACAAACTTAACTGCCCTAACATTAACAATGACTACAGTGTCAGTTTGACTGTGATGTGCTCAATATAGGACCACTGTTCTGTTTTGTGTATCAGCATTTTTATGTTTATATTTGAAACTTATAATTCAATGTTAGCTTACCAGTGTGTTGCCAAGGTAAGCAAAGAACAGTTACACTGTGACCAACCCAAGGGAAGCAAAGAACAGTCACACTGTGACCAACCCAAGGGAAGCAAAGAATAGTCACACTGTGACCAACCCAAGGGAAGCAAAGAACAGTCACACTGTGACCAACCCAAGGGAAGCAAAGAATAGTCACACTGTGACCAACCCAAGGGAAGCAAAGAATAGTCACACTGTGACCAACCCAAGGGAAGCAAAGAATAGTCACACTGTGACCAACCCAAGGGAAGCAAAGAATAGTCACACTGTGACCAACCCAAGGGAAGCAAAGAATAGTCACACTGTGACCAACCCAAGGGAAGCAAAGAACAGTCACACTGTGACCAACCCAAGGGAAGCTAAGAACAGTCACACTGTGACCAACCCAAGGGAAGCAAAGAACAGTCACACTGTGACCAACCCAAGGGAAGCAAAGAATAGTCACACTGTGACCAACCCAAGGGAAGCAAAGAACAGTCACACTGTGACCAACCCAAGGGAAGCAAAGAATAGTCACACTGTGACCAACCCAAGGGAAGCAAAGAATAGTCACACTGTGACCAACCCAAGGGAAGCAAAGAATAGTCACACTGTGACCAACCCAAGGGAAGCAAAGAACAGTCACACTGTGACCAACCCAAGGGAAGCAAAGAATAGTCACACTGTGACCAACCCAAGGGAAGCAAAGAATAGTCACACTGTGACCAACCCAAGGGAAGCAAAGAACAGTCACACTGTGACCAACCCAAGGGAAGCAAAGAACAGTCACACTGTGACCAACCCAAGGAAGCAAAGAATAGTCACACTGTGACCAACCCAAGGAAGCAAAGAACAGTCACACTGTGACCAACCCAAGGAAGCAAAGAACAGTCACACTGTGCCCAAACCCCAAAGGGGAAGCAAAGAATAGTCACACTGTGACCAACCCAAGGGAAGCAAAGAACAGTCACACTGTGACCAACCCAAGGGAAGCAAAGAACAGTCACACTGTGACCAACCCAAGGGAAGCAAAGAATAGTCACACTGTGACCAACCCAAGGGAAGCAAAGAATAGTCACACTGTGACCAACAAGGCAGGTTGTAAAAAGCGACTAAGGTAGGGACCTAAGAAAGCTACCCTAGGAAATAAAAACATTGTAGAAATCGGATGTACTGGCCTACTTGTAAGTACATAACTGGCACAACGTACAATCGCTCTAGGCTTATATCACATACAAATCACAGAGTGGTTAACAAGTGGTCATTATGAAGCGTTAGAAGAAGAAGAAGCAGAATGTTAGGTTTTGTTTAGATAGACACATAACATTAATATTAAATAAAGCAAAATTTTAAAACTGCATATTTACTGTCATTTTGTGAGTTACTTTTTAATAAAGCGTAGTGCCAGTGTACGACTATGCCACTGCCTCATACACTTGAATATTTCTTTGTGCCTGAAGACAATATAAATTTGATATCAATAAATATCGTATAGTCATGTTACATGTTGGTACAAACAAAAAAATATATTTATTTCTCTCTTTGTTTCATATGCTCCACCTATCTGTGTGATGTATATTCTTCATTTCAACTAACTGAAATCAAATAATATGTGCCAAACATTTATTCATTATGGATATCACTCTCCTTATCTGACTTGACAATCATTGTACAAGAAACATCTGTTGTGTCCCCGATATTTGTAACCTCACCTTGATAGCACTTTGTTTGTATGCACCAACAAGTTGTTATGTATGCCCACATTCTTCCTTCATTCATTTGATTCTCTAGGACAGGGATGTCGCAACCTGTCTTTTATGTACAAAGATCGGATACATAATTGCACAATTTGTTGCAGGTCATACTAAAAATTTAACATACTGGTCTTAAAAAATTAATGTAATGCACTAGAGTATTTATGTGTATTTGTACTACCACCGAATATAAAACCAGAAAAGAATACCCAATGCTTCTTGTGTGCGCACGTAGTTAGCCCTGAACAAAGTTTTGAGATATGGTGTCATTATGTTACTCTTAAATTAAGGAGTTCTTCTGAAACTTTTGCTTGAAGTAAATCTGGTGTCAATACAATCACATTTTCATGCTTTTGGAATATATAATAAAACAAAAACTATTGTTACTGCATGCAATACTGATTTTTAGAGCGGTGTAGAACAGGGGGTGGACACATGCCTGTGAAATTTAATGGTCGCATGGTTAATGCAGTTGCCGCAAAATTGTTACAGTTCGGATTTTTCTTTATGCCCCTAACAGAAAAATCTCCTTGAATTTACCAGGGATTGAAATTGTGTCTCCGATGGGAACCCACGCTGTAATCCATTCAACCAGACACTCCATGAATATATGATAAATAATGGTAACAGTAATGATAAAGTATTTCCTGGGCTTAAATGGGTTGAACTTTGAGTACCATCAGAGGGACAGATAGAAACACTTTGCAGCCCAGATAAGGCCCCGGGATTAACCACAGAAATAATTTGCAGGCAAGATATGGCCGGGGTTACCCACTATTGGTTTATGGGATATATACCAGATATTTGTTGGCATAATTGACCAAATAGTGTTATGCCCATTGTGAAAACAATACCATTAATTTCAGAAACTGTGTATATAATATTTCATGGCGAATCAAGTAATAACAAAGTACTGTAGATTTAAGAAAACAATGACAATGCACATAGTTTTACTGCAGTCTCCCCCTATATCTATATAATATTTAATAAATTAGTTATTTACAATAGTGCATTTTGTATCTCACCAGGTATGGACTTCTAATTTAAGTTTAGTCTTCTTTCATGTGAAGTGTTAATTTATCAACTGCAAAACTGATTGCTCTAGAACTGTCAGTGTATTTTTAAACTACAGGGATGATTGTTTGAGAAATATCAATTTGTCATTAACTGCAAGACTGCTTGTTTGAGTAGTATCAATTGTTTTATTAACTGCAAGACTGCTTGTTTGAGTAGTGTCAATTGTTTTATTAACTGCAAGACTACTTGTTTAAGTAGTGTCAATTGTTTTATTAACTGTCAGACTGCTGGTTTGAATAGAGTCAATTGTTTTATTAACTGTCAGACTGCTTGTTTGAGTAGTGTCAATTGTTTTATTAACTGTCAGACTGCTTGTTTGAGTAGTGTCAATTGTTTTATTAACTGCATGGCTGATTGTCTTTTATAAGCACCAATTTTGTTTGTTAAGTGCAGGATTAGTTGTTGGATGGGTGTGGTTGTGGTTTTTTAAACTGCATATTTCTTCGTTATGGAAGCGCCATTTTCTTATTAACTGTGAAGTTGAGAAGTGTCAATTTGTTATTAACTGTAGGATTTATTGTTTTAGAAGAACCAATTGTGTATCAAGTACAAGACTGATTATTAGAGAAGTGTCATTTGTTATCAAGTGCAAGACTGATTGTTTTAGAAGTGTCATTTATATCAAATTGTTTGATTTATTCAATTTGAAGTGTCATTTTGTTATGAAGTACAGGACCGATTGTTGAACAAGTGTCAACTTATATCAAATGCATGACTGATACGGCAAGTGTCAACTTATATCAAATGCATGACTGATGAGGCAAGTGTCAACTTATATCAAATGCATGACTGATGAGGAAAGTGTCAAAGAAAAAAGCAGATCAAGTTCCATATTCCTCAACATATCCTATGATATGAAAACGTGTTCTGTTCTTTCATTGAAATGAATTTGTGCCTTTCAAATTGCAAGAGTTCAAAACTCCACAATTAATTTTTTTGCCCTACAATGGTTGTGTCTGTTATAGCACAGTTTCTTGGTGTGATAACACACCGTGTTAATTCTCTGCCACTCAATATTCCCTAACAAAGCTATGTATTACTGTTACAATTATATTCTGATGTATTACTGTTACATTCATATTCTTATGTATTACTCTCTCAAGCCAGTATGGATATGTCATTGTTAACTTACTGCTTTCATGTCATAAATGTTTTCCACCAAATTTAATGGTAAGTAATCTTTATTGCACTGTGATTTATTATGTTGTATTTTAGAGTTATGAACACATCTCAGTTTGTAATTTTATTGCAGTCATTGTGTCCTTTTTTGTACAAGAAATACAAGTTTATTTTGTATGAATGAGCAGTGAAATTTTAATGAAGTATACTGCAATTTTCGGTCTAGATTGTGATAGAATGTCATGTACAAATGTCATGTGTAGTTTCATGTAATCACATAAATAAAAGTGCCAGCACTATGACTTGAAACCATCTTCAGAAGTTTCTTTCTTCAGTGTAAATGTTCATATTTATTTGTGTTAATACTATCGTTATTAAGAAATAACAGGTCAAGTGGTTCAGCACACATCAAGGTTACCACAAGATAGTCTCACACAAAGAGCACTAGCACTCAGAAACAACGACAACAGACCCAGAGAAGGACCACGTAAACAATGGTTCTACCAAATATCCAAGGCACTAAATTCCATCTTGTATAAAGCGCATAATTGGGCTCGCTCACAACCAACTCTAGATAACATTTATAGTTGGCTCTGGTTCGCTCTAGGTGCCTCTTTTTTTTATACTTGATGCCGAAAAGCCAAACACGGATAGAGAATAGATAGACTATTGTTATATAGTTTTACTGAAACTTCATCAACATGATATGTCCTGATTTGACTGACAATCAGTCCTGTTCTGAAAGTTGTTTATGTAGAAATATTTCTAAGTGTGCATGGGGAGATTTCTAGTGGTCTTTGAAATGATTTACAGAGATGCATTGAGGTGTGTGCTCTTCCATGGAATATTTTTGTAGGGTTCTGTGTATAGATTTATATTTCATAAAGAGATTCCTAGGGACTATGAAGAAATTGATAGCTAGAGGTGCATAGATAGATTTCAATCGAATTCTCCATTTGGAACTTTCCCAATCAAATTCTCCTACCGACACACAGCCTCAACTGAGTACCACAGCAGCATTGCGAAGTAAAGGTGCCTAATGTTGACCACATTACTTATCATATGCATTTGGTCAAACAAAATTACAGACATAATACACGGTGTCACATTTACATTGATTTTGCGCTGTTTTGTTGATTTTTAGTATATTTTCATCTCGGTGCACGCTGGTTCATCAATTCAAACAAAACGTTGCCACTTTTTAAAAATTGAATGGATGAAACTCGCGGTGAAAAAAATAGCTATAGAGAATTGGTTATTGGTTACTAAACTGACGTCATTACACTCCGGGCAGACCCATAGGTGCTCAGTTTCCCCAACAGATATCGAAGAGTATGCATACTGATGGTTCCTGTGGCTCGCTGATTAAACACACCTCTCACTCTGCCTCTCAGACATCCAGCACGACTTGAACAACGGGTAACTCCAAACTGCTTAAATCGCTTGATCGATTCAACATCGATTTTAGTATCCTCATCCAACAGACAGTTGCGAAGAGACCGAAGAATATCTCCTTATCCATCTTCAACTCCCCAACAATCGATGCTGTTGATGCAAGCCTGGCCGCTTCTCATTACCGTAAACACCCGCATGCCCAGGACAGTATATCGACATCTATAGAGAAATATCTAGCTATAGAGAAATTATAGTTATACACTGCATTTGAATGACACAAATTGTAAACGGGAACTGCGTATAATAACGTATTACAATATTGATATGATCCAATATTTGTTTTCGTTTTCAAATCACAATACAATAATTTGAAACTTCTATAAGTAAATCTAAATAGCTCACGGAAACGATGAGTCATCCATTGATGACGTCTATCGCCCACGAATGGTTCCCATTGGACAGACAGTTCTATTTTGGATACTTAACATTACTATTGACACGACACAAATGGAAACCACCAGGCATACAAAATATTTGAAAAAAAGAAAACACTTTTATTTTTAATCTATAGGATATCGTTGGTACAAGAAAAAGTGATAAAATATATTCAAAAGAAGCTCGTCAAAAAGCACCGATTGTTCTTTCTTTTGTCGTCACACTGTTACTAAATTGTTGCCAAGTGTCATGGTTTTTCTGTTTTTGTCTTGCGCTTGGGTGATATATATTTTTCTTCTTTTACATGGTTCTGCTCTGACATCTTCCATCTTTTTCGTGGTATTCCTCTGGCCTTCTGCCCTGATTTTATGTTGTAGACGACTCTGTATACAGTGGAGTTTGGTGGCATTCTTATTAAGTAGCCGAACCACATAATTATTTGTTTCTTAATATAATTCAAGCAATGTTATGTGGTAACTTTCTCTCTTATACTGAGGTTGGCTATTCTTGTCTTTTCTGTTGCTGTTGGTACCATTTCATAGACATCGCATTTCACATGTAGCTTTTTATGACGGCTGTGCTTTGCTCATTTTCCATGTTTGGCGCCCAGTTATCAGTTATATTAGGACTATCATCATATCACTCCGGGCGTGTCCATAGATGTTCCGATCTCCGCCTCAACAAATCCAGCAGCGCCCAAACACTCCAGTTCGATGTTGGTTAATCAATCTTGTTGCATACTAGGTTTTCTGTTCTTTTCAGGCTGCATAAATATCGACACCCATATCTCCCAATCTGGCCAGAGACTGGGATACACAACCCTCTAAGATTCTGGAAAGATTCTCTCAATGCGTTAAGAATATTATTCCGGTGACATTGCATCTCCCTCTGATATCGTAGCCATACCAACCAATCTATCAGCTCTTTCATTACCCCTGACTCCTGCTTGTATCAGCTCTTTCATTACCCCTGACTCCTGCTTGTATCAGCTCTTTCATTACCCCTGACTCCTGCGTGCCGGTGACAAAAATGAAGGTGATTTCTCTAACCCCTGTCTGCACAGTATTTCCATCCAATTTCGTATAATCATTCCTGTTTCAACTTTACTTAGGCTCTGGTAACACAGAGTAAGTTATAACCGGTTGTTATGAACGATCAAAACGAAACACAGTGAAATGAGAAGTTTTGTAGGTTAGAGACAATCAAATGATGTCAAACTACATTTGGAGAAGAATTGTGTTCTGCTAATGAAAATGTATGATATAAAGGTATGTTATAGCGCGGGTGGAACGTTATAAACGCTGATTATGAGTAGCACCTAAATCAAAATTTTAAGGTTTTAAAATAATATTTAAAAATCTCGTTAACAACAGCTCATACTTAACATATGATCAGTAAATATTAGAAAGGTGTAGAATATCTTTAAATTGCGCGTCGAAATATTTTTTTAAATTAATGGCGCACAATTCTTATGAAGCTATTATTTTACGCAGTTTCATGGATTCAAACCTACCAAAAAAAATGACTTCTGTTAGATTCATGAACTAGCATGCACCATGCCATAAATATTCTAAAAACAAACTAAAACAGCGCTGCTGATACGCCGTGAACACATCGTATTCCTCTCCATATCTCATGGAAACACTGCCAAGTTGAGGCGACAGGTGCGATGTTGACCACATTTCTTATCATATGTAGTTTGTCAAAGAAAAAAGCAGATCAAGTTCCGTATTCCTCAACATATCCTATGGTATGAAAACGTGTTCTGCTCTTTCTTTCTAGCCCGAGACACGTCCTACCAATCTAAGAACTTCATGAACCCCAGACACGTCCTACCAATCTAATAACTTCATGAACCCGAGACACATCCTACCAATCTAAGAACTTCATGAACCCGAGACACGTCCTACCAATCTAAGAACTTCATGAACCCGAGACACGTCCTACCAATCTAAGAACTTCATGAACCCGAGACACGTCCTACCAATCTAAGAACCTCATGAACCCGAGACACGCCCTACCAATCAAAGAACTTCATGAACCCGAGACACGTCCTACCAATCTAAGAACTTCATGAACCCGAGACACGTCCTACCAATCTAAGAACTTCATGAACCCGAGACACGCCCTACCAATCTAAGAACTTCATGAACCCGAGACACGTCCTACCAATCTAAGAACTTCATGAACCCGAGACACATCCTACCAATCTAAGAACTTCATGAACCCGAGACACGTCCTACCAATCTAAGAACTTCATGAACCCGAGACACGTCCTACCAATCTAAGAACTTCATGAACCCGAGACACGTCCTACCAATCTAAGAACTTCATGAACCCGAGACACGTCCTACCAATCTAAGAACTTCATGAACCCGAGACATGTCCTACCAATCTAAGAACTTCATGAACCCGAGACACGTCCTACCAATCTAAGAACTTCATGAACCCGAGACATGTCCTACTAATCTAAGAACTTCATGAACCCGAGACATGTCCTACCAATCTAAGAACTTCATGAACCCGAGACACGTCCTACCAATCTAAGAACTTCATGAACCCGAGACATGTCCTACCAATCTAAGAACTTCATGAACCCGAGACATGTCCTACCAATCTAAGAACTTCATGAACCCGAGACACGTCCTACCAATCTAAGAACTTCATGAACCCGAGACATGTCCTACCAATCTAAGAACTTCATGAACCCGAGACATGTCCTACCAATCTAAGATCTTCATGAACCCGAGACACGTCCTACCAATCTAAGAACGGGTGTTTTATTGGTTATATCAGTATTATATCAGTATTATATCAGGATTATATCAGTATTATATCAGTATTATATCAGTAGTGTATCAGGACTACAATATGTAAACAGAACTGAATTAAATTGTTACGCAAAATTCAAAGTTAACATAACAACAGTCTTCAAACGTCTATATCGTTCTATAACTAACGCTAGACGTATATCAGTCTATGGCCAATGAGACAGTTTCATCTAATCAACCAGGAAGTTACACCCTACGTATCTACTACAAGTGCGGTTAGCGCGTTAACGTACAATCCCTTCATAACTATGGTCGATTGCACCGTTTACAACCTAACTGTTAACTTCCCACTGTACTCTATTGTACTTGAAATGTACGTAGGAAGTTTGTTAGAATCGACCTGGTGGTTTCAAGAAGGTGTATGTAGAAATGAAGTACTACGTTTAAGTTCTCGAATATTTTATATCAAACTTGGACACTGTTTTAAAGAGTTTACAGACGAACAATTGGCTTTATTTAACTGGGTTTTCCAATATGGCAGTCAGCTGTCGAAAGTGTTGCACAAAGCACGAACTCCGTAGCTCTGGCAACAATCCTAGGGATCTCCGGAAAATGCATTTATGAACAGAACAGCTCAGTCCGGATTCCAACCCACAATTTTCTCAAGGCGATGACCTAACCACATAATCAAGTCAGAGGATAGACGATTTAGTTATTTGCTTAGTTATATGATGGTGGACCAGAGCCGATACAACGTTAAGAATAAACGCACAAACAAAAGGAGGCGTACGTCAAGACAAAGAGTGCGCAGAGAAAACACGTCCTAAATATGTTTATTAGCATTCTTTACTGGAACTGCACTAGTGTTAGGCCACTAGGATCATTTTCGAAACCCTTGCGTTTAGGGAGAGCAGACATCGTAACTCTTCAGTAAACTCGACTGACCGATGGTCTACTACCCTTGACTGATTTCAAATGCTTTCACAACAGAAGACATATATGGCTTTTACAGATGTTTTGTTTGGTAGTTTTACTGTGACGACATCTGAGTTTGAAGTTGTTTCTCTTGCCTTCAAGCTCATTTCTAAGTTTCTCTTTAAAGTATTATGCACCTTTGTGTAATATTGTTTTCTTAGCATGGGTAGCTAGTACGGAGAATGAGCTTTGCGTATTTTGCACAAACTATCTCTCGTCTCTACGGTTTTCATCCAAAGGAACGACAAAGTCCATACATTTGAAATAAGGGTTTGCAGGGGATGCCTTAAGTTCGAATGTAATCTACACCTAACCATCAACTGCCTTAGGTTCCCTCCATCCAGATTTGTAGTCAAGATGTATTCTATCCTTTTGCATAACCGTACTGACCCATAATGCACCGGGAATTTGTGTCATGGTTTACTACCCTAACATTTAGTCCTTCCGAGCTTCCCGACAAACAACAGAATATATAAGGATCTACAGTCTGTGATAGTATTGTCCACTGGAGTAGACATGTTTGGATGGGATAGTGACTAATTGCAGTTTCATGGCATTATAGTCCAGTAGGAGAAATCGTTTGCGCTGATCAACGATTATGTCTTTAATGCCAAAGTGGACCTGTAATGAGAAATGGCAGTATTTGAACGGGTGATTTCAACGCAAACGACATATCAGGGGGAAACATTTCCTCGAATACACACAGAGAGTGAGGTCCTCGAATACACACAGAGAGTGAGGAGCCCGTACATGCACTTGAGGCCATATCATTGTTGTGATTCAATAATGGCTGTGTCACTATAAATTGCAAGTCGACAAGCGGATGAGGACAGTGTAATCGACCTGGCACATGTATCCCTCCCTATGACGTGACTTACTAAGCTGAAATGGGGAACCCGCGGAACCCCACGTCGCATTAAGGCAATAATGGAAAGAGGGTTTATCTTGTTTAACCGCAAGAATGAGTTTTCGTTTTCTTCGAATGTAGCGATAGTAAGATGTTACTAGAGCTTTTATTCATGTCTACGAGACGTCAAAACTTCCAGTGAGTGAACAAATGCAAGACCATGAGGTGTGAATGCTCCCACTCAGATGTAATCGTTAGGTAGTTACTGCAGTACCCCAAGTCATCATCATCAGGTGCCGTCTCCACATCGAAGGTTGGCTGCAATGAATCTCCAGCATCCTCTGTCTTTCGCCTTGATGTTGCACACTGCCAGACTGTAACCTGTCCATTTCTTAAAGTTTCCTCCCACTTATCTCTCGGTCTTCCTCTTGCTCTTCCCCCCTCAACTTTCCGCTCTAGTAAATGTTTTATCATGGTTTCATGTCTTTTATGTGACCAAAATACTTTACTTGTCTGAATTTTATTTCTCTTAATAATTGTTTCTTCATGCCTAGTTTTCCTAAAACTTGTTTATTTGTCTGTTTTTCTGTCCATGAAACTCTGCCTATTCTTCTATATATCCACATCTCAAATGCATCAATTCTGTCTTCTAACTGCTTGTTCATTGTCCATGTTTCCGAGCCATACATTAATATAGGATATATATAGCATTTGATCATTCTCATTTTTAACCTGTTTGTGATTTGTTTGGATGTCAGTAACTTTCTCATACTATTGAAATTATCCTTGGCCATTCCTATTCTCTTTTAATTTCTGTTATACATCTGCCATCATCTGTTATCATCTGACCGATATATAAGAAGCTTTTTACTTGATGTAGTAATTCTCCATGTATTTTTATATTCATTTTAGGTTTTTCCATTTCCTTGTTGATTACCATAGTTTTTGTTTTCTGTATGTTAATGTCTAATCCATATTCCTTGCTAGTTCTGTCCAATTGGTCCACTAATTCTTGTAGATCTTGTTCATTTTCTGCTACCAATATTGTGTCATCTGCATATCTTAAGTTATTTATTATTTTTCCATTGATCTTGAGTCCTGGCATTCCCTCTAGTTGTTTGAAGATTTTCTCTGTGTAGATGTTAAATTGGCTTGGTGACAGTATGCATCCTTGTCTCACTTCTCTCTTTATGTCTATGTATGGAGAGTAGCTATTTTCATATTTTATTATTGCTGTCTGCTCCCAGTATATGTTACTTATTAGTCTGATATCATCTCCATCTAGGCCTATTTCTTGTAGACATATGATTAGCTTTTCATGTTGGACTCTGTCAAAAGCTTTGCTATAATGATGAAACACAAGTAGATACTTTTTGCACTTCTATATACTTGTCAGCGAGTAGTCTTATACAAAGTATTGCCTCTCTTGTTCCTCTGTTCTTTCTAAAGCCAAACTGTTCTTCTCCTACTTCTATGTCTATCTTGTTTTTAATTCTTTCATGTATGATCTTGAGTAGTATTTTTGTTATGTGGCTCATCAGGCCACATAACCTTACCGTTACAGACTTTTTAATTAAGGATGGACATTCCTTGGCGTAGTTTAAAAATAGCTGCTCTATGACTCATAGGGTTACCTATCGTAAACCGGTATCGCATAGTCCATCACTTTCGTCGTCGAAAATGGGTAGGTTACTCGCGTCGGAGTGTATAGAATAAATATATCCCACCTACACATCGAATAATTATAATGACAGTCAACCTATTATAGTTCGTTCCAAAATTCGTGATCACACTAAGGTTTAATTTGTACGAAATCTGTCTGATGGATACAAGTAATTTTTTGCATGTAGTCTTATATACCTCACGACGTTATGAATCCATGTTTAACTAATTGGTAGGTAGCTTAGTTGATGCAAAACAGTTTTTTGTTATATAATTTTGCATAAGCACAACAAAATGATCATCAAAGTTTAGAACTTACAGTAATACATAAAATAGTGGCGAATGATTGCAAAGGCGTTTTCCTATTACATATTATAAAAAGAAAGGTCACATAGTGAACAAATGATACCTTCCACTTCTATAAATGAAAGTAAATGTTGCGTACATACGCCAATGACAGTTGGTAGGAAACATTGTGAACTGATTAATTCCACGGGATTCCCGATTTTGACTAGAACTGAATTGCATTTGGAACACGGAAATGCTTAGTTATAGACAAACTTGACAATCGTACTGTAACATTTCGACAAGTATACCAGATCAACATCGCGGTAAATTTAGTAATAACATATAATAAAATTCTTACAGAACTAAATGTTTGGGTGGGCAAAAATACTTTTGGAACGTTGTCACTGTTACCTATATAAAAATGCAAAAATAAAGAATTTCTGTCAAAGTGGATGATTTTATATCGGTCGGTAAAGATGATCACGAATTTTGGAACGAACTATAGTCAAAAACGACCTAAGGCATCTCTATGCTTCCAAGTATTCAAGAGCCACGCAGGTACGTATGCCAGTATCTTTTGATTCACATCATTTGTTAGTATTATGTTTTAGTTAATTTAGTTTTTTGTGTAATTTGTTTTGTTCTTGATAAAGGTCTAAGCACCGAAACGTTGAGTGTTGTTTTTTTCAAATCTTATAATTAATTTTTCCTTCTTATGTAATACTGTATATACCTGTCTTTGCTCTATCGCCTAAACCACGAGTAAACTAATACATCCAAGGACGAAATAGTAAACACTTGTCACAGCCGCCATTTGAGACTACCCCAAGTACTGAGTTGTTATATCTAGGAAAATGATCCAGATTAGTAGATCACTATCACTGTTGTTCAGAAAAGGCTTCGTTCATATAAACGTACACATCTACTTGTTGATGGACTAAATATGGCAGTCATCTTTCTAAGTATTCTTGAACATTACCTATGTAATCGGATGTTTACACAAAGAAAGTGCAAATGGTAAGAACATCGACACAGTTGCTGTGAGATATACGTTATTTGTGACTAGAAAAGGAAAGAGTTTGAAAATAATAAAGTTAACACAATTGCCTTTGTGACCCTTTTTATACACTTTTAAGTGCACATTCTCCTTCAGCAGGTGACATCATGTGTACATTGCTGATGGTTCCTACGTTGTACACTTTTAAGTGCACATTCTCCTTCAGCAGGTGACATCATGTGTACATTGCTGATGGTTCCTACGTTGTACACTTTTAAGTGCACATTCTCCTTCAGCAGGCGACATCATGCGTACATTGCTGATGGTTCCTACGATTCATCAGTTAAACAAGATTTTTATCCATCTTTCAACACTTAAACATAAGCATAGAGTATGACAGAACTCAAAAAGGACCACCAGAGTACTTTAATAGAGGAGAATGCGCACATCTTCACTAATAGTAACACATGATAGTGATGATGCAAATAAAGATTGGTACCATAAATATCTACATGCAGTGTTAGAACTATTTGCACAAAGTCAGTCAACAAAATATGAGCGCCTTGATCCAGAAGAGACGCTGGAGATGGATCGGTCATGTGATAAGCATAGAGATGGACACCAGAGGGTAACGACTACGTGGAAGATCCAAAACGACATCGGGGGAAAACAGTAGAACAAGTTCTGAAAGAAATGAATGACAACTTGAATACATTACAGAGGACGGTCAAGAACAGTGTGCATTTGTTGCTGTCCTAAGCGCCAGAGGCGTCACATACTAAAGAGAGAGAGAGGGGAACAATCAGTGATCCCTATCTTGACTGCATAATCATTGAGCAACACAGAGAGCCTCTTCGCATCGTAATGTTATGGCAATCAAATTACGGCTTCGGTCCGGGGATGGGTAAAATAATCAAAATCTCGATATAGAGGGAGACTGCAGTAAAACTATGGCAAATGGCGAAACACGTAATAACAAAGTACTGTAGTTTTACAAAATACGAAAACAATGACAATACACAGCAACGTTTCGACCAAAAGGCCTTTATCAAGCAAACGATATAACAGGAGTGACGAATTTCACAGCACACTACATATAGACTACGACAGAGATATATTCCAACAGGCATAAAATAAAATCAAAATATATGAATAAAAACGAACAACGAAATAAATGCAGAATAACTAGAAGTGGGAAAAGAAGAGAAACAATAAAAATCAAGTAAATAATTAACTTACATACATTTAACATAACTACATATAGAATATGGAAAATGAGAAGAGAAAGCACTAAGAAGCACAGGCATGTGTAGCGTTGAGTCCATGAGGTTGCAAGGTACCATATAACGAAATAAAACGATTCTCCAGAGCAAATCGACTACGATCATCAGAGGAATATGATCGGATGACCGTGACCTGGACGTCGCGAACTCCCAAATGGTCAATTCCATTGAAATGAGTGGCTACAGGGGTCACAGAACATTGGCGTATATCGCGCAAGTTTTGACCAAAACGGTCACTGAGCATTTTGCCTGTTTCACCGATATATACCTTGGCACACCGCTTGCAAGTGATGGCGTAGATTGTATTGTGGGACACGCATGTGAAACCATCTTCGATAACAAACGTGGCTTTATGAAAAGATACAGTACGGGTCTGTATCACATAAGCACACATATTGCAACGCCGACGGCCACACTGGACAGTGCCAAAATGGCTCGGGACATTGGACTTAAGGCGACTGTGTACCAACATATTCTTAAGACTTCTGTCCCGTCTTTAAACCCCCAAAGGATAATTTGGGAAGACTGAACGTGTCTCAGGATCTGACTTAAGAATAAACAGATGACGGAATAAAACTTTTTTTCACAAGTAAACTATAAGGGTGGAAAGTTAAGATAAGTTTCACCCTGTCAGCGTTGGAAGTCCTATGCTGGTTGGTAAAGGCCTCCTGGTGAGTAAGTTTCTGAACTCGATGCCTAGCAGAATAAGCACCTCCGGGTATAGGCGCTTGCGGAAGAAATCAAGCATCTCGCGAGCTCTATCAAGAAAATCGTCGTCTTCGCTACAAAGGCGACGAAGGCGC
This sequence comes from Arion vulgaris, assembly GCA_020796225.1. Taxonomy (NCBI): domain Eukaryota; kingdom Metazoa; phylum Mollusca; class Gastropoda; order Stylommatophora; family Arionidae; genus Arion; species Arion vulgaris. The sequence goes on along the minus strand of CM036762.1, from coordinate 33,735,802 downwards.
AAGTGTTGGGAGAATGGCAAAGAATCATGACAAGCCTGGGGATGGGAAGAGATATAAAGGAGAAAACTATGTGCATCAGTAGGCTTATAATATACTGATGTTGTAATGTTGAATAAGTTTATAGGTGGATAAGTTTATAGGTGGATAAGTTTATAGGTGGATAAGTTTATAGGTGGATAAGTTTATAGGTGGATAAGTTTATAGGTGGATAAGTTTATAGGTGGATAAGTTTAAAAAATCCACAGAACCCTAGCTCTTTAATGTTGTGCACAAAACAAACACCACATGGAATCTGATTCACAAAACAAACACCACATGGAATCTGATTCAAATGATAAACGCCCGAAGCACCGCTAAGTCACAGTAGAAGAGGAATAGGTGAACTACAAACGATATAAAAGTTTATACAAGAGACAACATTGAGTATATAGTCTACAGTACTCTACAGACATTATTTCAAGCTACAACATGAAGAAAAAGAAAAACATATTTCAGTCGACCAGTACATTGTGCTGACTGTGTTCTAGGAACAGGATTTCTAATATCAAATCTTCCTGCGTCACTGAGCGACACGGTGTATAATCTTGTATCTAATCGCTGAACATCATCTAGATCTGCATTACCGCGCATGAATATCTGAATCTAGATACGAAACTCAGCATATAGAAAACATTTACATATCATATTTGGAAATGTTATTTACTGAAACATATTTGTCCCGGATATAGACAACGCGTACTGCTATCAACAAGACTAGACTAGTTTTAGATTGACAGTGACGTCCTGGAAAGGGGTGCCTCTCTCCTTAGTATGGAAATGTTGCCCTGAAAAAAGTAATCAAGGACCAATTACTATAAATACAAAGGTTGCAATTGCTTTGTGCATCTTTAACGATGGAGCAAGAAACCTGAAAATAATTCTTCAGGAATGAAACTGTTCTGAATTCTGAATACCGGGAATTAAAAATCAAAGAAAACGAAAAATATTTCGGACACAAAGATATATGACACATTAATCAAAACCTGAATAGAGAGGAAGTGGAAGGACGGCCAGCAAGAGAAAGACCGAGATACAAGTTTCAGGGAAACATCAAGAGATGTACACATTACAGTCTGGCCGAATGCAACATAACGGCAAGATACAGGAGAAGCTAAAGGTTTGTTGAAGCCAATCTTTGATGCGGAGAGTTGCACTTGATGATAATGATGAATGTCTATGTGTAAAATATATCCGATCCAACTCCATCTTCCATTTTGGATAATAGTTTTAACAAATGTAAATGAACCCTTTTTCATACTTCAAGGTTACATTAATATTAGGAGGGGTGGGGTGGGGGTATGGTGTTATGCCCGTATCGTTTTGACCGTCTGCCTAAGATATGTGATGTGATCAAATGCAGGCCGATTTTACTTTCATGTACTTTTCCTGGTACCAAATTAAGGCTGGGTTGCCATGAGAGACAGTACAGTCGGTAAAATATTGCACGTCTACAGTGGTGCTGAACCCGGACACCGCTCGTTAAGAAGCGAGCCCACTAACAACTACGCTACTGAGGCTCTCGATGTGCAGGATAATATTCATATTTACCCGATAACACTGTATGAGCAGTTGTTGTTTGGAGATCGTTTTTGACCAGAACAAGAGCAAGATCTTTGGCAGACAAGTTGAATGAAAAGTGGAAAGCTATCATCTCCATTGCTTTATGGACAGTGCCATGGATATGTCAATTCTATGCAAACAAATACTTTGATACGGAAGACAGACACGAAAAGTGTAAAATAGTTCAAAAGGTTGCACATTCCGATACAGCACACCAGCACAGTGTCATGTAACAACTTCACGCTGGGTGTGCGCGAATGTTGTGTTAGAATTTATCGCTTGAGAAATGACGGCCGTAGTATGCAGATCTTATTTGTAAAGTTACCAGATAACAAAACTAGGCTGAAACAAGACCAAGAAACGAGGTACAGTAGTGATACATAAAATACGAGATTTCAGAGAAACAGATACGGAACATGATGCACTGATAAAACAAATAATCTATGAACAAATGCTAAACAAGAAACAGTACTATACTAAAGTAGCAGTAATCACGTGCAATCTAATGTAGGTAACTTGTCAAATTGTCATACATCAACAGGTGACTTCCGTGCGTCAATTCTCAATGTGCGCCAGATAAAAAATAGATTCGTGTAACGTTGATTGACGTTGCTAGACTGTAGGAGTATATAAACATATGTCTGCATATATAGAGAACGATAACAAAACGGTTGATAAGATACAATTATAATACATTTTACAGTAAGTGTAGGAGTTATATAAACTAGAGACTGGACATTTTATTTCGTTTATATTGTCTAGACAAACAGAGACATATTGTGAAATAGTGTATATTTGTAATCCTTATACCACAATACACAAAATACATATGTGTTTTTATTATACACAGTATGTACATCTGTTTGTGTGTGCTGCTACCGTGTGTTTCTATAACTTCGTAGGGATATACGATTGTATTACTTTATATAAATGTGAAGATAAACGTGTGCTATTTTAGCTAAATATACAGATTAAAAACATTTATTTTTCCCCATTTATTAGGTGATTAGAGAGTTTTATGTAAGCTGGAGATTTTAACGCCGCTGTACCAAAAGTGCTGCCAAGTATTGTACATGTAGTTGTTTTTATTTTATACCCTTGGCATATAACAATATCCCAATCTTACCTGGGATTCGAACCAGTGACGTTATAGTTGAAAGAGATGTGGACTTAACCGCGTGGCCACCTGTTAATTTAGCTATGTAAATGTAAAAAGACAGTTGTGTTAGTTCATCTTCATATGAATATAAACTTGTGTTAGTTTAGTATCATGTGAACCTAAACTTGTGTTAGTTTAGTATCATGTGAACCTAAACTTGTGTTAGTTAAGTATCATGTGAACCTAAACTTGTGCTAGCTTAACTTCCTGTGAATATAAACTTGTGTTAGCTTAACTTATAAAATAGGATATATATATATATATATATATATATACAAATTAGATAGAGTGACATGTGCTAAAATTGAATAGATCTATTATATGGTCTGCAAGACAAGTTGTCTAATTTGATATTTCTCACGCCCGTATGTTGCCTGGGCTGACAAGGGGAACTGAGAATAGTACCACTGTGACCTACAAGGCATGTCGTAAGAGGCGATTGATGTAGGACCTAGTGACGCTACCCTAGTAAATAAAAAGCGTCGCAGAATTCGGATGCTGGCCTACTTGTAGGCGCATATCTGGCACAAAGTACAATCGCTCTTAGGCTCGGATCACATACAAATCACAGAGTGGTTAACAAGTGATCTATATTGAGCGTTTGAATGAGAAGAAGAAGAGGATATTCCGCAATGCATTGTTTATTGTGTAACTTGATCAAATCAAATGTTCCGTAGGCTTTTCTTGCTTTAGAGGATGTGTGAAATACTTGTTACTTCACATTTCTATGCCCTAGTATGCAGAAGGTAAGAGTGTAAACTCCTTACCTCACGTGTGGAACATTGAGTGTGTGATTGAACTCACAAATCTCTTGTGTTCGAGTCGATAGTCGAACGTTTACGCGTCACGCGAATTCGTCTACTGTACTATTGACGCATTTGTCGTGAATGCTCAGACGATCACGAACCTCCATCTACGTCTTGTAGAATTTAAAATGAGATTCTACTTGATATTTCGATGTGCTGTCAAGTTAAGCTCTCTGTCATCCTCTAGCTAGTCTAGCATCTACTTTTACGGGTGTATTGTTTTAGAAGATCCCTTATTATTGTTGCTGGAGGTACTCAATTCATGTTCTCTACACTACTCTCGACAGGTGGCATGTCATTTCTCTTGGGATGGACCAAGTGATATGAGGAAACCTGGTGTAGTGAAGACAATCCTTCACCCTCAAACTCTCAACAACAACAACAACAGTGTGCTAGTTTGATTATGTTTGGAGATTTTCTTAACGAAGTTGGATCTAGCTATTCAAGTAGTGATAATGTGATGGCTACATTTAACTTTGAGTTCGAGGACATTGTGCCAAGCGATGATTGGGAGCTTAATGTTCTTCTTATAGAGATAGCTAAACACTTGAATACTAATGAGTTACAGAAATTACAGTTTTTCTGCACGGGTAAGAATAATATCATACTATGTATAGATTGTTCTATTTGTATTCACATTCTTACTTCATTTACTTGTTCTTCTATCTACACTCAAATGTCCATCTGAATATGTGCACATAAAACATTTTACATGAAGTGATTAGATTGTTAGAGTCGAGAAAACCAAATTTAACATGAGGCTGCTAAAGCTACACTTACAAATTGTTATTAAACTAAGACTGTTACAAAGGCAAAGAAGCGTTTATTAAGCTAAGGCTAGTAGAGCAGCCAAGAGAACTTCTAGCGTGAGACTGTTAGAGCAGTCAAGAGAACATGTAAAATACTACTGGTTGAGGAGTCAAGAAAACATGTAAAATACTGCTGGTAGAGCAGTCAAGAGAACATGTAAAATACTGCTGGGAGATCAGTCAAGAGAACTTCTAACATGAGGCTTTTAGTATTGCCTGCCGCACATTAAAAAAACCCCATTGAAATTGAGACTGTGGCACAAAGGACATTTTTAACATGAAGCTGTTAATGTCACTATATAATGTGTTTTAGAATGGTAGTGATGACATTCGTATTAGATTTGTATGTTCCAAATAACTTGGGCACTGTTGCAACATTTAATAAGCTGAATTTAATGTATTGAAGTATTACACCCAACTATAAAACTAGAAGGGATCACCAGACAGTTTAACGAAATCTGTTTGATACTACCATCAGGTGCGTGCGTATGCGTCGTGGTGTTCAAGATACATTCATACATATATAGTCTTAGAATTATAAGCTAGTGTTTATATGTATACTTTATTTACTTATTTATCTATGTATCTATATATCATTCTTTCTATCTACCGATCTATCAATTCATTCATCCATTGACTCATCTCTCTCTCTCTCGCACTCTCTCTTGCACTCTCTCTTGCACTCTCTCTTGCACTCTCTCTTGCACTCTCTCTTTATATATATAATCATCATCATCATCATCATCATCCAACATCTTGTACTGAGTACAATTCTGTCACTCTAACAATCCTACATAATTTTTCTTTCTCACATATTTTTCCCCGTCTCTGATGTCGTCATGCTCAAATTGTCAGTCACATCCTGGTCCTTATCGGGTCTACCTCCTTTTTCCCGGGATGATTTCTTCTTTAATGGTATTCTCCAATCCTTCGCACTTTTTTATATATCCAATTACTTTTTTTCTCTTCTTTTTTTTTCCCTTGAACCCTTAAACCCCGTTTTTATATATAATTACTTTTTTTCTCATTCTTTTCTGACATCGCCTTTTTTAAATTTTCCAATTTATTTTTTTCTCATTCTTATTTTACTCAACCAATTTTAAATTTTTTATCAATGCCCATTTTTTTTTTCCATTTTTCTTTAGATCCCATTTTTTTTTCAATTCGTTTTTTCTCTTTTTATTTTAAACATCGGGTTTTTTATATATCCAATTCTTGTGTTTTCTCATTCTTTCTGAAACATCAGCCAGTTTTTATATACCCAATTTTTGTGTTTTCTCATTCTTATCTTAGCATCAAGTTTTTATATCCTTATTTTTTTTCCATTCTTATCCATCAGCCTTTTTTATTTTAATTCTTGTGTTTTCTCATTCTTATCTGTAGCATCACCCATTTTTTTATATATCAATTTTTGTTTTCTCATTCTTTTTTAACATAAAGATTTTTATATACCCAAATTTTTGTGTTTTCTCATTCTTATCTGTAGCACCCCAAATTTTTATATATCAATTACTTGTTTTTTCTTTTTCTTATCTGTACATCAAGTTTTTTTTATCAATTACTTGTGTTTTCTCATTCTTATCTGTCATCTGTTTTTTATATATCAATTACTTTTTTTTCTCATTCTTTCTTACATCAAAATTTTTATATATCAATTACTTGTTTTTCTCATTCTTATTTTAAATCAGCCGTTTTTATATATCCAATTTGTTTTCTCTTTTTTTTAAAACATCAATTTTATATACCCAATTTCCTTTTTTTTCTCATTTTTATCTATATCAAGTTTTATATACCCAATTACTTTTTTTTCTCATTCTTATCTTAAACATCTTTTTTTATTCCAATTCTTGTTTTTTTCTCATTCTTATCTTACACAATTTTTATATACCCAATTCTTGTGTTTTTTCTTCTTTCTGTAACATCAATTTTTATATATCAATTACTTGTGTTTTCTCATTCTTATCTGTAACATAGATTTTTTATATACCCAAATTACTTGTTTTTTCTATTTTTATCTGTAACATCAAGTTTTTTTACCCAATTTTTGTTTTTCCTTATCTGTAACATCAGAGTTTTTATTTTCCCAAATTCTTTTTTTCCATTCATCGAACATCAAGTTTTTATATATCCAATTACTTGTTTTTTCTCATTCTTATCTGTAACATCAAGTTTTTATATATAAACTTGTTTTCTATTCTTATCTTAACATCACCAGTTTTTATTTTCCAAATTCTTGTTTTTTCTTCTTATCTGTAACATCAGATTTTTTATTCAATTACTTGTTTTTTCCATTCTTATCAAAACATAGCCATTTTTTATATATCAATTACTTGTTTTTTCTCATTCTTATCCATCAGCCAGTTTTTTTTCATTTCTTGTTTTTCTCTTTTCTTATCTGTAACATAAAGGGTTTTTATATATCCAATTACTTGTTTTTCTCATTCTTATCTGAAACATCACCAGTTTTTATATATCAATTACTTGTTTTTTCTTTTTTATCTGAAAATCAATTTTTTATATATCCAATTACTTGTGTTTTCTCATTCTTATCTGAAACATCGGGTTTTATATATCCAATTACTTGTGTTTCTCATTCTTATCTTAATAAGTTTTTTTTCCAATTACTTGTGTTTTCTCATTCTTTCTGTACATAATTTTTTTAACCCAATTCTTTTTTTTCTCATTCTTATCTGTAGCATCAGGTTTTTATATATCAATTCTTGTTTTTCTCATTCTTTCTGTCATGGTTTTTTTATCCATTCTTGTGTTTTCTCATTTTATCTGTACATCACCCAATTTTTATATATAATTACTTTGTTTTCTCTTCTTATCTCATAAAGATTTTTATATATCAATTACTTTTTTTCCTTATCAAACATCACCAGTTTTTATATTCAATTCTTGTTTTCTCATTCTTATTTTAAACATCAGGTTTTTATTCCCAATTCGGTTTTTCTCTTTTTATCCATCAGCCAGTTTTTATTTTAAAATTCTTTTTTTTCCATTCTTATCTTACATCAGTTTTTTATATACCCAATTCTTTGTTTTCTCATTCTTATCTTAAACATCAAATTTTTTATACCCAATTACTTGTGTTTTCTCCTTATCGTAACATCAGCCATTTTTTATATACCCAATTACTTGTGTTTTTATTCTTATCTGTAACATAATTGTTTTTATACCCAATTCGTTTATTTTTTATCTGTAACATAAAGATTTTTATATACCCAATTACTTGTTTTTTCTCATTCTTATCAAAATAGGTTTTTATATCCAATTCTTTTTTTTCTCATTCTTATCTTCTTTTGATTTTTTTTCCCATTTTTGTTTTTTCCCATTTTATCTGTAAATAATTTTTTATATACCCAATTTTGTTTTTCTCATTTTATCTGAACATCAGATTTTTATATACCCAATTTATGTTTTCTATTTTTATCAAACATGGGTTTTTATATACCCAATTCTTTGTTTTCTCATTCTTATCTTAACCCCCAAAGTTTTTATATTCCCTTTTTTTTTTTCTCATTCTTATTTAACATAAATTTTTTTTATATATTTTTGTTTTTCTCCTTATCTTAACATAAATTTTATTTCCCGTTTTTCTTCTTTCTGAAAATTATTTTTTTCCAATTTTGTTTTCTCATTCTTTTTTAAACATCAGCCGTTTTTATATCCAAATTCTTGTGTTTTCTCATTCTTTCTGTAACTCCCTTTTTTATATACCCAATTCTTGTGTTTTCTCATTCTTATCTGAAACATCAGCCATTTTTTTATATACCCAATTACTTGTGTTTTTATTCTTTCTGTACATAATTTTATATCAATTCTTTTTTTCTCATTCTTATTTTAAACATCAAAATTTTTTCAATTCTTTTTTCTCATTCTTATCAACTCAAAATTTTTATATATATTTTTTTTTCTCATTTTTTTCTATCTCTTTTTTATATTCAATTCTTGTTTTTTCTCATTCTTTTTTGGATCCCGTTTTTATATTCAATTCTTGTGTTTTTCATTTTTTCTGAAACATCAAATTTTTATTTTCCCAATTTTTGTTTTCTATTCTTATCTGTACATAAAGTTTTTTACCCAATTCTTGTGTTTCTCATTCTTATCTGTACATCAGATTTTTTATTCAATTATTTTTTTTCTTTCTTATTTTAAACATAAAGGGTTTTATATTCATTCTTTTTTTTCTCATTCTTATTTTAAACATCACCAGTTTTTATATACCCAATTATTGTTTTTTCTCATTCTTATCTGAAACATAAAGATTTTTTTTTAAATTACTTTTTTCTCTTTTATCTGAAACATAAAAGTTTTTTTTTCAATTCTTTTTTCTATTCTTATCTTAACATCAGCCATTTTTTATATACCCAATTACGTGTTTCTTTTTTTTTAAAATCATTTTTTATACCCAATTACTTGTTTTTCTCTTTTTATTTTTTTAACTCAAACGTTTTTTTTTAAAATCAAATTTTTTTAAATTGTGTTTTCTCATTCTTACTGAACATAGATTTTTATATCAATTACGTGTTTCCATTTTTATTTAAACATCAAATTTTTATATCAATTTTGTTTTTCTTTTTTATTGTATTTTTTTATATCCAATTACTTGTTTTTTCCATTCTTATCTTAAAACCCACCGGTTTTTTTAAAACTGGTTTTTTTATTCTTATTTTTTTTCATCGCCAGTTTTTTATTCCAATTCTTGTGTTTTCTCTTCTTATCAAACTCACCAGTTTTTTTTAAATTCCTTTTGTTTTCTAAATTTCTTATCTAACATCAAATTTTTTTACCCATTCTTTGTTTTCTCTTCTTATTTTACATCTGTTTTTATATACCCAATTACTTGTGTTTTCTCATTCTTTCAAACACAAATTTTTTATATATCAATTACTTGTTTTCTATTTTTATCTAGCATTTTTTTTATATCAATTACTTTTTTTCCCATTTTTACTGAAACATCAAATTTTTTATCATTACTTGTTTTCTCTTTTTTTTCTTTAATTTTTTATTTTCAATTTTTTTTCTCATTTTATAAACATAGATTTTTATATATCAATTTTTGTGTTTTCTTTCTTATCTGAAACATCAAGTTTTTATTCAATTACTTGTTTTTTCTCTTTTCTTATTTTAAACATCAGAGTTTTTATTTTCAATTACTTGTTTTTCTCATTTTTCTTCATCAAAATTTTATATATCCAATTACTTGTGTTTTCTCATTTCTTATCTTAACATCAATTTTTATTTTCCCATTACTTGTGTTTTCTTTCTTATCTTAACATCAATTTTTTTATATTCATTCTTGTGTTTTCTATTTTATCGTAACATCGGTTTTTATATATCCAATTACTTGTGTTTTCTCATTCTTTCTAAAAATCACCCAGTTTTTATATATCCTTTTTGTTTTTCTCTTTCTTCAACATCAGCCAGTTTTTTTCAATTACTTGTTTTTCCATTCTTATCTGTCATCAAGTTTTATTTTCCCAATTCTTGTTTTTCTCATTCTTTCTAACATCAATGATTTTTATATACCCAAATTCTTGTGTTTTCTCATTCTTTTTTGTAAATGATTTTTATATATAATTCTTTTTTTCTCATTCTTATCTGTAACATCAGCCAGTTTTTATTTTCCCAATTCTTGTGTTTTCTCATTCTTATCTGTAACATCCCCGTTTTTATTTTCCCAAATTTTTGTTTTTCTCATTCTTATCTGTAACTAAGGTTTTATATAATTACTTTGTTTTCATTCTTATTTTAAACAACCATTTTTTATATACCCAAATTCTTGTGTTTTTATTCTTTTTGTAACAAGATTTTTATATAATTTATTGTGTTTTCTCATTTTATCTGTAACATCAGCCAGTTTTTATATACCCAAATTACTTGTGTTTTCTCATTCTTATCTGTAACATAAAGGTTTTTTTTAATTTATTGTTTTCTCATTCTTATTTTAACATCAGGTTTTTATATACCCAATTACTTGTGTTTTCTCTTTTTATCTTACTTTTGATTTTATATACCCATTATTTTTTTTCCATTCTTATCTTACATCAGCCAGTTTTTATATATCCTTTTTGTGTTTTCTCATTCTTTTTTAAGCATCATATTTTTATACCCATTACTTGTGTTTTCTCATTTTTAGCATCAGATTTTTATATATCCAATTCTTGTTTTCTCATTCTTATCTGCATATTTTTTATATAATTACTTGTTTTTTCTCATTTTTATCTGTACATAAAGTTTTTATACCCAATTTTTTTTTTCTCATTCTTATCTGGCATCAGGGTTTTTATATATAATTATTGTGTTTTCTCTTTTCATCTGGCACCCGGGTTTTTATTTTCCAATTACTTGTGTTTTCTCATTCTTATCTGTACATCAAGTTTTTTATATCCAATTACTTGTTTTTTCTCATTCTTATTTCATCCCCGTTTTTATATACCCAATTATTTTTTTCTCTTTTTATTTTAAAATCAGCCAGTTTTTATATTCAATTCTTTTTTTTCTATTCTTTCTGTAACATCGCCAGTTTTTATATATCCAATTTTTGTTTTTTCTCATTCTTTCTGTAACATCAAGTTTTTATATACCCAATTTTTTTTTTCTCATTCTTTCTGTAACATCAGCCATTTTTTATATACCCAATTACGTGTTTTCTTTTTATCTGAACTACCAGTTTTTATATCCAAATTTTGTTTTCTCTTCTTATCCCCCCTAAACCATTTTATTATCAATTTTGTTTTCTCTTTTTATCTTAACTCACCGTTTTTTTCAATTCTTGTGTTTTTTATTTCTTTCTTCATCAAATTTTTATATATCAATTACTTGTTTTTCTCTTTCTTATCTTAACATAAAGATTTTTATTTTCAATTACTTGTTTTTCTCATTCATCTTAACATCAAGTTTTTTATATCAATTTTTGCTTTTTTCTTATCTGTAACATCAGCCAGTTTTTATATACCCAATTACTTGTTTTTTCTCATTCTTTCTGTCATCAGCCGTTTTATATATCCAATTCTTGTGTTTTCTCTTCTTTTTAAACATCAAGTTTTTATTTTCCAATTTACTTGTTTTTTCTCATTCTTATTTTAAAATAAAGATTTTTATACCCAATTGTGTTTTCTCATTCTTATCTTAATAAACCTTTTTATACCCAAAATTCTTTTTTTTCTTTCTTATCTGTAACATCACCAGTTTTTATATTCAATTTTTGTTTTCTCTTTTATCTAACATCAGCCAGTTTTTATATATCAATTCTTGTGTTTTCTCATTCTTATCTTAACATCAGCCGTTTTTTTTTCTTTGTTTTCTCATTCTTATCTGTAACATCAAGTTTTTATATACCCAATTACTTGTTTTCTCATTCTTATTTTAAAATCAAGTTTTTATATAATTATTGTTTTTCTCATTCTTATCTGTAAATAAAGATTTTTATATATCCATTCTTGTGTTTTCTCATTCTTATCAAACATCACCCATTTTTATATACCCAATTACTTTTTTTTTCTCATTCTTATCTGAAACTCAGCCGTTTTTATATACCCAAATTCTTGTTTTTTCTCATTCTTTCTGTCACCCCGTTTTTATTTTCAATTACTTGTGTTTTCTCATTCTTATCTGTACATAAATTTTTTATATATCCAATTACTTGTGTTTTCTCATTCTTTGAAACATCAGTTTTTTTATTTTAAATTATTGTGTTTTCTCATTCTTATCTGAAACACCCAGCCAGTTTTTATTTTCAATTCTTGTTTTTCTCATTCTTATCAACATAAATTTTTTTTAAATTCAATTACTTGTGTTTTCTTTCTTATTTAACATCAGCCAGTTTTTATATTTTAATTACTTTGTTTCTCATTCTTATCTGTAACCGAGTTTTTTTTCCCAATTACTTGTTTTTTCTCATTCTTATCTTTTCAAGTTTTTATATTCCAATTACTTGTTTTTTCTCATTCTTATCTTCATAAAAGTTTTTATATACCCAATTTTTGTGTTTTCTCTTCTTATCTGTAACATCAGCCAGTTTTTATATATCAATTACTTGTTTTTTTTCCTTTTTATCTGTAACATCAGAGTTTTTATACCCAATTATTGTTTTTCTCATTCTTATCTGTAACATCACCTTTTTTATATACCCAAATTTGTGTTTTCTCATTCTTATTTTAACATAATGATTTTTTTTTTAAAATTACTTGTTTTTCTTTTTTTTATCTGAAACATCAGCCATTTTTTATATATCAATTACTTGTTTTTTCTCATTCTTATCTGTAACATAAAGATTTTTTCCAATTGCTTGTGTTTCCATTCTTATCTGTAACACCCCGGTTTTATATACCCAATTACTTGTGTTTTCTCATTCTTATTTTAACATAGATTTTTATATTCAATTACTTGTGCTATTTTATCTGTAACATCAATTTTTAAAATCAATTCTTGTGTTTTCTCATTCTTATCGAAACATCAGCCATTTTTTTATATATCAATTTTTGTTTTCTCATTCTTTCTGTACATAAAGATTTTTATTTTCCCAATTACTTGTGTTTTCTCATTCTTATCTTACAAAAGTTTTTATTTTAAAATTTCTTTTTTTCTCATTCTTATCATCAAATTTTAATATCAATTACTTGTTTTTTCTCATTCTTACCATAATATTTTTTATACCCAATTATTGTGTTTTCTCATTCTTATTTAAATCAGCCATTTTTTATATACCCAATTCTTTTTTTTTCTTATCTGTAACATCAGGTTTTATATACCCAATTACTTGTGTTTTCCATTCTTATCTTAACATACCATTTTTTATATACCCAATACTTGTGTTTCTCATTCTTATCTGTAACATCAATATTTTTTATTTTCAATTACGTGTTTTTCATTTTTTTCACATCAGCCATTTTTTATTTTCCAATTCGTTTTTTCTCATTCTTATCTGTAACATAGCCAGTTTTTATAAATTCTTGGGTTTTCCCATTCTTATCTTTAACATCAATTTTTTTATCAATTACTTGTGTTTTCTCATTCTTATCTGTAACATAAAGATTTTTTACCCCAATCTTTTTTCCAAAATTTATCAACATCAGCCAGTTTTATATCCAATTACTTGTTTTTTCTCATTCTTATCAAACACCCAGATTTTTATATCAATTACTTTTTTTTTCTCATTCTTATCTGTAACATCTTTTGTTTTTTTATATACCCAATTACTTGTGTTTTTTTCTTTTTTAACATCACCTTTTTTTTATATACCCAATTACTTGTGTTTTCTCATTCTTATCTTAACATCCCAGTTTTATATACCCAATTACTTGTTTTTCTCATTCTTATCTGAAACATAAACCATTTTTTTTCCATTCTTTTTCATTTTCTTTAACATCAGGGTTTTTTTTTCCCAATTTTTGTTTTCTCTTTTTATCAACATCAAGTTTTTATATATCCAATTTTTGTGTTTTCTCATTCTTCATAAAAGTTTTTATTTTCAATTGTGTTTCTCATTCTTTTTAAATCAAGATTTTTTTTAATTTTTTTTTCTCATTCTTATCTGTAACATCAGCCAGTTTTTATTTTCCCAAATTCTTTGTTTTCTCTTTTCTTATCTGTAACATCGCCAGTTTTATATACCCAATTATTTGTTTTTCCATTTATTTTAACTCAAAATTTTTATAAATTACTTGTGTTTTCTCATTCTTATCTGAAAATCAGAGTTTTTTTCCCGGGGAAATTTAAAACTTGTGTTCTCATTTTTTCCCAAACTAAAAGGGTTTTTTTTTCCAATTCTTGTGTTTCTCATTTTATCTAAAACATCAAAGTTTTTATATACCCAAATTCTTGTGCTTTCTTATCTTAACACACGTTTTTTATTTTCCCAATTACTTGTGTTTTCTCTTTTCTTTCTGTAACACCCCAAGTTTTTTATACCCAATTACTTGTGTTTTCTATTCATCTGAACATCAGGTTTTATTTCAATTTTTGTTTTCCTTTCATTGTCGGGGTTTTTATATCAATTACTTGTTTTTTCTCATTCTTATCTGTAACATCAAATTTTTTATATACCCAATTACTTGTGTTTTCTATTCATTTTAACATAGCCAGTTTTTATATACCCAATTCTTTTTTTTCTATTTTATCTGAAATAGCCAGTTTTTATATACCCAATTACTTGTTTTTTCTCATTCATCTTACAACCAGTTTTTATATATAATTCTTGTTTTCTCATTCTTACCCCAAACATCAAGTTTTTATATACCCAAATTCTTGTTTTTTTCTCATTCTTTTTCATCAATATTTTTATATACCCAATTATTTGTGTTTTCTATTCTTATCTTAACATCACCAGTTTTTTTATACCCAAATTTTGTGTTTTCTCATTCTTATCTGTAACATCAATTTTTTTATATACCCAATTACTTGTGTTTTCTCATTCTTATCTTAACATCAGATTTTTTTAATACCCAAATTCTTTGTTTTCTCATTCTTATCTTAACATAAAGTTTTTATATACCCAATTACGTGTTTTCTCTTTTTATCTTAACATACCATTTTTATATCTTACTTTTTTTTTTCCCATTCTTATCTGAACATCAAGTTTTTATATACCCAATTCGTGTTTTCTCTTATCTGAACAACCAGTTTTTTTACCCAATTCTTGTGTTTTCTCTTTTTTTTCTTAACACAGTTTTTATATACCCAATTACTTGTTTTTCTCATTCTTATTAACATCACCTTTTTTATACCCAATTTTTGTTTCTCATTCTTATCTGTAACTACCCATTTTTTATTACCCAATTACTTGTGTTTCTCATTCTTATCTGTAAAAAAAAAGATTTTTATATATCCAATTACTTGTTTTTTCTCATTCTTATCTGTAACATCGAGTTTTTATATACCCAAATTACTTTGTTTTTCTTTCTTATCTGTAACATCAGAGTTTTTATATTATTCTTGTTTTTTCTCATTCTTATCTGTACATCACCATTTTTATTTTCCATTATTGTTTTTCCATTCTTTCTTTACATCAGATTTTTATTTTCCAATTACTTGTTTTTTCTCATTCTTATTTTTCTCCAGTTTTATATCCAATTACTTTTTTTTTCCATTCTTATTTTAAACATCGTTTTTATAATAATCTTTTTTTCTCATTCTTATCTTAACATAAAATTTTTTTATATATCCAATTACTTGTGTTTTCTCATTCTTATCTGTAACATCAATATTTTTTTTTCCTTTTTGTGTTTTCTCATTCTTTCTGAAACATCAGATTTTTATTATCCAAAACTTGTTTTTATTTATCTGTAACACCCCGGGTTTTTATATACCCAATTAGTTTTTCTCATTCTTATCTGTAACATCAGATTTTTATTTTCTTATTGTTTTTCATTCTTTCTGAAACACCCCAATTTTTATATACCCATTTTTTTTCTCTTTTTCTGTTCAGCCGTTTTATATACCCAATTCTTGTGTTTCTCATTCTTATCTGTAACATCAATTTTTTATATACCCAATTACTTGTGTTTTCTCATTCTTATCAAAACATCACCAGTTTTTATATACCCAATTACTTGTGTTCTCATTCTTATCTGTAACTATTTTTTTTATATTAATTCTTGTGTTTTCTCATTCTTATCTTAACATCAAGTTTTTATACCCAATTACTTGTGTTTTCTCATTCTTATCAACTCAGATTTTTATACCTTTTGTTTTTTCTCATTCTTATCTTAACATCAGGTTTTTATATACCCAATTACTTGTGTTTTCCTTTTATTTAACATCAAAATTTTTATTTTCAATTCTTGTGTTTTCTCATTCTTATCTGTAACATCAGCCATTTTTTATATACCCAATTACTTGTGTTTTCTCATTCTTTCTGTAACATAAATTTTTTTTATTTTCAATTACTTTTTTTTCTCTTCTTTCTTAAATCAGATTTTTATATTAATTCGTGTTTTCTTTTTTATCTAACATCGATTTTTATATCCAATTACTTGTGTTTTCTCATTCTTATTTTAACATAAACCATTTTTTTATCCCTTTTTTTCTTTTTTTCTGTAACATCACCCCGTTTTATATACCCAATTACTTGTTTTTCTCATTCTTATCTGTAACATCAATTTTTTATATAAATTCTTGTTTTTTCTATTCTTATCTTACATCAGCCAGTTTTTATATACCCAATTACTTGTGTTTTCTCATTCATCAAACATCAAGTTTTTATTTTCCCAATTCTTGTGTTTTCTCATTCTTATCTGTAACTAGATTTTTATATACCCTTACTTGTGTTTTCTCATTTTTTCTGAACATCACCCAGTTTTATATACCCAATTTTGTTTTCTCATTATCTTAACATAAAGGTTTTTATTTTCCCATTCTTGTGTTTTCTCATTCTTATCTGTAACATCGCCAGTTTTTATATATCCAATTTTTGTTTTTCTCTTTCTTATCTGTAACATCGGTTTTTATTTTCCAATTATTTGGTTTTTCTTTCTTATCAACATAAAGGTTTTATTTTCCCAATTACTTGTTTTTTCTCTTTTCTTATCTGTACATCAAATTTTTATATCAATTCTTGTGTTTTCTCATTCTTATCTGTAGCATCAGCCAGTTTTTATATACCCAATTCTTTGTTTTCTCATTCTTATCGCATCAAATTTTTATATATAAAATCGTTTTTTCTTTCTTATCTGTAACATCAGATTTTTATATACCCAATTCTTGTGTTTTTCATTCTTTCTTAACATCAAATTTTTTATATACCCAAATTATTTTTTTCTCTTCTTTCTGTAAATAAGGGTTTTTTATATATCAATTACTTGTGTTTTCTCATTCTTATCAACATCCCATTTTTTATCCAAATTACTTGTTTTTTCTCATTCTTTCTAACATCACCAGTTTTTATATTCAATTTTGTGTTTTTCTTCTTTCTGTAACTAAAGGGTTTTTATATCAATTTTGTTTTTTCCATTCTTATCTGTAACATAGAGTTTTTTTTTCAATTACTTGTTTTTTCTTTCTTATTAACATCACCTTTTATATATCAATTATGTTTTTCTCATTCTTATCTGTAACATCAGCCAGTTTTTATTTTCCCAATTACTTTTTTTTTCTCATTCTTATCTGAACATAAAGGGTTTTTATTTCAATTTTGTGTTTTCTCATTTTTATCTTAACATCAATTTTTTATATACCCAATTACTTGTGTTTTCTCATTCTTATCTGTCATAATTTTTTTATATACCCAATTACTTTTTTTCTCATTCTTATCTGTAAATCAAGTTTTTATATACCCAATTTTGTTTTTTCTATTTTTTCAAACATCAATTTTATATTAATTTTGTGTTTTCTCATTCTTATCTGTAACATAAGTTTTTATATACCCAATTTGTGTTTTTTTTCTTATCTTAACATCAGCCATTTTTTATATATCCAATTACTTTTTTCATTCTTATCTGAAACATCAAGATTTTTTATACCAATTACTTGTTTTTTCTCATTCTTACAACATAGTTTTTATATACCCAATTACTTGTTTTTCTCTTTTTATCTGTAACATCACCATTTTTATATACCCAATTTTGTTTTTTCTCATTCTTATCTTTAAATAATTTTTTTTATATAAAAATTCTTGTGTTTTCTATTTTTATCAACATCAAAATTTTTTTTTCCCTTATTGTGTTTTCATTCTTATCTTAACATCACCCGTTTTTAACCCAATTCTTGTTTTTTCTCTTTTTATCTATCCCCGGTTTTTATTACCCATTCTTGTGTTTTCTCATTCTTATCTGTACATAAGTTTTTAATAAATTTTGTTTTCTCATTCTTATCAACATCAAGTTTTTTTTTCCCAATTATTTGTTTTCTCATTCTTATCGCATCAGCCGTTTTTTTTAATAATTTTTGTTTTCTCACTTATCAAACTCAATTTTTATTCAATTCTTGTTTCCTTTTTTTTGAAACATAAAGGTTTTTTTTAATTACTTTGTTTCTTTCTTATTTTAAACCAATTTTTATATATCAATTTCCCTTTTTTTCTCATTCTTATCTTAACATCAAATTTTTTATACCCCAATTTGTTTTCTCATTCTTATCTTAACATCAGATTTTATATACCCAATTTTGTTTTTCTCTTTTCTTATCTGTAACATCAAGTTTTTATTATCCATTTACTTGTTTTTCTTTTTTATCGTAACATAAAGATTTTTATATATCAATTACTTGTTTTTTCTCATTCTTATCTTAAACCCAGTTTTTATATATAATTCTTGTGTTTTCTCTTTTTATCTGAAACATCAAGTTTTTATTATCCAATTGTGTTTTTCATTCTTATCTGGCATCGGGTTTTTATATATCAATTACTTGTTTTTTCCCTTTTCTTATCTGAAACATAGTTTTATATACCCAAATTCTTGTTTTTCTCATTTTATTTTAAACAAGATTTTTATATATCCATTATTTTTTTTCTCTTTCTTATCTGTAACATAAATATTTTTATATACCCAATTACTTTTTTTTCTCATTCTTATTTTAGCATCAAGTTTTTATATATAAAATTCTTTTTTTTCTCATTCTTATCTGTAACATCAGCCATTTTTTTTCAATTCTTGTGTTTTATTTTTATAACATCACCCATTTTTATTTTCAATTCGGTTTTTCCTTTTTCTTATCTGTAACATCAGCCAGTTTTTATATTAATTATTTTTTCTCATTCTTATCTGTAAAAAAAGTTTTTCATATAAATTTTTGTTTTTCCTTTCTTATCAAATCACCAGTTTTTTTATAATTCCGGGTTTTTCTCATTCATCTTATCACCATTTTTATATATCCAATTCTTTTTTCTCATTCTTATCTATAAAAGGTTTTTTATACCCAATTACTTGTTTTTTCTCATTCTTGTCTTACATCAGCCTTTTTTGTATAAATTTCCCCTTTTTATGAGCTTTGTTCCCTTTTCTTCCCTTCATATTTTTGACTTTCGGTAAACTTATATTAAAAAGAACATTTTTTTTCCAGTCCCTTGAATATCATATTCCCCCCACAAATTTTTTGGAAATAGGGCATATAAAAATTTAAAGGGCTGTGGCTTGTTTTATAAACCCGCGCGGCTGGTGGTCTGGGTTCAGCCCCCCATTGCGTGTTTTTCCCCCCCGCGGCTCTCAGGTCGCCCCCTCAACTGGGTCCACAACCTTTTGGGAAAAAAAGGGCTGCCGGCGTTTTCCACCACATCACCCATGTTCCCGGGGTCAAAAAAAAAAAATTAACATTATTGACCTTTTCCAGGGTATAAAAGGGTTCCTTTTTTTTTTTATATATAAATATATATATATATATATATATATATAAAAATATTCACTCACATAATTTTTCCCTTTTTCCCTTTTTAAATATTTAAATTTTATTGATTCAACTATCCTCTAAATGAGTCCTGGGGTTCCCCAAAAAGGTATAAACGACGCCACCTAAAAAGTTCTTTACCTGCCGAGAAAAAGGAATGATTCGTAATTTTTTTCCCCGGGTTGCACGTTCTTCATTAATAATATTTTTTTCAAAAATGCCTTTGCGTGATTATTTCAGATTGAACTAAATAAAATAAAAATAATGTCAACAAATAACAGATACAGGTTTTAAAGAGTTTCCCAAAAAAACAAATAGACAAACACGGGACTCGAACCACTTACCTAGTCCTTACGACACCAATCGCCTAGCCTAGCAATACGAGCGTCCTTACGTACACAACCAATGAGCGATTCTAAAAATTACTCACGGGGAGTGTCTTTCTCAGACGCTTGTTATTACCAGACACAGAAACAATCAGGTAGAGTTCGTTAATAGTGTTTGCACAGGCACATGCTATAAGCTTGTTGTGCCTGTATATATTAGAGACGAGACAATATCATACATACACACATGTATACACATATAACAAACATGTATACATCATTCAAAGTAGCTTCAAATTAATTCTAAGATGAGTTGTTTCTGTGTCTGGTAATAACAAGCGTCTGAGAAAGACACTCCCCGTGAGTCATTTTAGAATGGCTCATTGGTTGTGTCGCTAGGCGATTGGTGTCGTAAGGACTAGGGTAAGTGGTTCGAGTCCGTGTTTGTCTATTTGTTTTTTCGGAAGCTCTTAATACCTGTATTTGTTTATTTGTTGATCATATTCGTTACTTCCGCTGCTTCCTCTGTGGTTCTTGTAAGAAAACTCCTTGTTCTCATCATACAAAGATAAGAATCATGATCCAAGTGTATGAGAACTAGAATTCTAGATTGAGCAAATTTCGATGAGACGATATTTAAGGAAAGTATATATTTTTTTTAAAAATTTCCTTAGTGAATCTTGACTCGCCTGAAAAGTTTGTTGGAAGGAAACTATGGGATCAAAGGACAACTGCTAGACAATATCAGAGCCACAGTGTGGAAAGAACAACAGACGGAATGACAGACTCATTCGAAACAAAGTCAGGAGTAAGACAGTGGTGTGTGCTCTCACCTCTTCTCTTCAACATATATATATATATATATATATAGAGAGAGAGAGATAGAGAGACAGAATAGTGAAAGAGGCACAGTGCGGAAAAGACCTTATTGACATAGACAATGATCACTACGACTAATTAAATAACCAAACCAACGAATTACTTTTTGCAGACAACCAAAGTTTAATGTATGAAGATGAAGATCAACTACAACATTACATGAATTCATTGCTAATAGCATGTAGGAAGTACAACATGAAAATCAACAAACAAAAGACCAAGACAATGAAAATCAGCAGAAAACCACGCCAATCAAACATGCAAATAGATAACACCAGAGTAAAGCAAGTTTTTGAATTCAAATATTTAAGCAGCCTTTTCACAGAGGATGGAAAACTCGATAGAGAAATAGAGGCAATGTGTCAAAAAGCAAATGCAGTGACCTACCAGCTGACACCATTACTACAACACCCAAATATCAAGATGGCAGTGAAAAGACAGATGATAAAAAGTACTTTCCTACCAACACTTTGTTACCAGTGCCAAACTTGGTCTCTTACAGCAACACACCACAGAAAGCTCACTACGCGTGAAATGAAATGCTTGAGGAAGGCAGTGGGTGTCATCAGAAAAGATTACGAAATGAGGACATCAGAAGCAGAGTGAGCATAACTTCATGCGCAGAAAACATCGAAAGACAACGAATGCAGTGGTTTGAACATTTAATGAGAATGAAATACAACCAGCCACAAATAACAGCATACAATAAAAAGAGATAGGGTACTAGAGCTAAGGAAGACCAAGAAAAATATGGATAGACAATATCAAGACCACACTACATAAACACGGATATACGACAACAAGGACGACTCATCTGGCCCTAGAACGCAAATTAAAGCTCCCATCCTTACGCTTAACGGCAAGAGTGGACAGCCAATTACATCTTCCACCTGGGAATAGACAATAGGCAATCTTGACTCGGTATTTCCTTAGTGAATCGTGACTCGGTATGTCCATGGCGAATGTTGACTCTGTATTTCCTTAGTTAATGTTGACCCGGTGTTTCCTTAGTGAATGTTGACTCGGTGTTTCCTTAGTGAATATTGACTCGGTGTTTCCTTAGTGAATGTTGACTCAACGTGTCTTTATTGTGGCTCTGAATGTTACTGTTGTAATTTCTAAAGGGAACTCCGCCGTTACCGGATCCAAGTCCGGATGAGAGAAGAGAAGGACTTATGGAGAAGACCAGCTAACCCACCACAAGTAATGCTTTCTATACTAGTTGCTGATGACAGCCGATTTGAGGAAGTTAGCAACCGGACTCGTATATTACTTGGCTCATAAAGTTACACTTAAATTTGATTCTAGAATGTAAGAATAATGACAACATCTATAGAATCACTACAGGTTGCTAAGAAAATGAAACGATGCGAACAAGATATATTTTAGTTAATCGATGTAAGATGGCTTAGAAAAGATAAAAAAAATGGTGAAGAGGCTAACGTTCAATTACTTTGGGAGAGAGAATGGAAGGTACTGATATTAAACTGGAATACAAAATGATAAAAATAACTGAGTATTTCATCTATTTGGATAACAATTTTTACTGTACGCAAAGATCTGATGCCCGTAGAACACACAAGCTAACCCCACCTCCCAGTGGTGTAGAACGAGAAACTTTGTTCTCAAGGTTGAGCGCTAATATGACTGTAAAAACTACCATTGGTCCGTGTTTTATTCTTTTCTTGTCCTTAACCAGTGACTTTTTTTCCCGATCCAGAAGCACTTGAGCTTTTCAGCTCTTCGGCTCGGTGCGATGGACATCGTAACCCTTCGGTTCGGTGCCACGAACACCGTAAATCTGGGGAATCTGTGGCTTTTTCTGCCATCCCACGGAATTGAACCCGCACACACAGAGGGATAGTCACCCGTAGTCCAACGCGCTACGAACACGATGGCGACCAGTGACTTAGGGAAGCATACCCAAATGAAAAGCATGCAGCAAACAAATGTGATGGTCTAACGTGCCTGTAGGCTTATAAACTGCTCGACAAACGCACGTTCTAAAGCTCAAACCACATACAAACCACAAAGAGTTCCTTAACAGTAGTTTATGATTAGCGAACTATTTGAAAAAAGCTGTCGTGTATTTCAAAGGACAACCACGTAATCTACTAATCTACGCGTGCATACATTTATTCGTTCTTTGGAAATGAATTAATTTTTTATAATTATCTCATGCATGCTGTAGTTTGTTTACGTAAGAAATTCCACCTCGGTCTATTTATAATATCAGGGAATACCCGGATATTTTGCAGTTTAAATCGTGATATACCAGTTTCAGTTTTAATGTAATTTCTTCACTGTAAAAACATGTATGTACATACGATCTCATCCAGTAGGTTATATGTCAATTATTTCATTTCAAATATGCATACTTCATTTTATTTGGTTTCAGGCGTTTATGTGGCACATGGACCGTAAAGATTTACACGAAAAAGCAGCAGATTATGCACGCAGAGTTGAGAACACTCTCTACTTCTACGCACCCAAAGATAGCCCATCTGTGTAAAGTTAACCATCTCCAAAAATCATTTGTTGTATTTGTTATAAATTGTTGTAAATTTATGTGTCCTTGGATGTGTTGTATTATAATCTTATCTATATAATTTATAATCAGTTAGAAAACGTCATAAACAATCAGCAGTATCTCAACGTGCTATCTAAGTAACCATCTCACCTTTATGTTCTAGCTGTTACCTTTGACAGGTACACACAAAGATAACAGTTTTATTTGTATAACTCACCAACTATTTCCTTATTTCGATTGTCTCTGACCACTATACGTTCTTCTTCTCTTCTCTCTGCAACTAAGCCATTTCTCTCCCACTTCATACCCATGCTCTCTCTCTTCTTTTTTCTCTTTCTTTTTCTTTTCGCGTTAGTTAGTCGCTATTGAACTGACATCATAACACTTTGGATATACCCATAGGTGCTCAGTCTTCTCCAACAAACTTCGAATGGTATTCATACTGCTAGTTTCCATGTCTCGCTAGTTAAACACACTTCTCACGCTGTCCCTCAGTCATCCAGTTCCGATTGTACAGTATGTCATTCCAAACTTCTGAAATCGCTGGATAGATTCAATAACAATTTTAGTGTCTTCCTTGAAAAGTTAGTCGACGACAAACCGAAGAACATCTCTCGTACCCATATTCATCTCCCTGACAATCGATACTTTTGATGGAAGCATTTCCACTCTTACATTGCCACGAAACTCTCATGCCAGGATAGTAGATCCTCATAAGTCACTGTAGGTTGAAACCTCAATAGATGACATCCACTAATATCACAACATGCCCTTTTGAACCTTCCGACGCATAGACTGAGAGTCAAATACAACAGTCACAACAAGGAAACGCTCAGTCGTCATTTATTGATGAACCAAGTACAGCAACAATAAGGAAAATGATGACTGAGAAAGTCATTGAATGGCAGCCGATATGTCATATCTTCTTGCCCTATGTTTCACTCATCTTATCTTCGCAATCACTGATGTGTTCTCTTTCTTTAAATCCCATCAAAATGTACTTATCTTCACAATCACTGATGTGTTCTCTTTCTATGTACACATTTAAATCCCATCAAAATGTACTTATTCCTCATCGTTCCTCTCTTTCTCAACCCGCTCATCAGTAACCTCTTATTGGTTATTGGTCTATTTGTACCTTTCTACATCTTCAAAAATATCTCTTTATTTCGTCTTTCTTCTCTGTTCTCATCCACTATTTCGCTTATTTTTACCTGCTTCCTTCACGTTATCTTTGCTCTATCGTTCTCTCCCTTACTTCTCTCTCTCTCTTCTTACTCGATCTCCTCATCGGTCTCACACTTTCTCTCTCTCTCTCTCTCTCTCTCTCTTCACTCCTTTTGTCATCTAGCATATCCCTCTCACACATTTCAGTTACTTTCCTACTTCTTTTTTCTCTATTCCGTTAATTTCTCTCATTCCGCATACTGAGACAGATCAACACTAACATAAACACACACATATATATATATATATATATATACGGAGGTCTCTTGTGACTAAGTGGTTAAATCGTTTGTCTTGCGTTCTGAAAATCCTAGGTTTCAATTCGGACCACCTTTTCTGTTCACGAATACATTTTGTTGCAAAAATGCTTAAGATTGATGCTGGAGCTACAGTGTTCATACTTTATGCAATACTCTCGATATGTGGAGGGCAACTTAAGTGGAGAAGAACCTAACCAGTTGGGGGAACACCCGGTGAAATGAAGTCAATCCTTCGTCTTGATACTCTCTTAAAATCTATATCTTCTTCTTCTTCTTTGCGTTCGTTCTTTACAACCAATTTTAATTACTCTGTGTGATATGTTTGATTTTTGTCAAGAGCGTGTATACGTTGCACATTGGCTTGGTAGGCCCCTAAACGCATAGACTTGTACATGTTTAGGACACATGCATCCGTTTTCAGCCAAACGTCCTTAGTCGCCTATTACGACATGCGTGTCAGGCAGCAGTGGTTCTATTCTTTACACCCCAAATTTGGGTCCCGGTAACCACTCGGGCGTTTAAACCTATATATATAAAACAAGACATGGACAATTCTCTCAATAATTGGTGCACTAAATTACAAACTATTCAGGTAAACTAGTTAGATAAAAACTATTCAGGTAAACTAGTTAGATAAAAACTATTCTGTGTGTCTGGTTGTAGCTAGTTGTAAATTAGTCATGACAGTGGGACGGCCCCCTTATCCGAGAAGTTAAAAAACGTCTCTATATCTGTTCCGGTATTTAGTTATATCCCATTAGTTATGGTTTTATTGAACACCATATTGTCATTCTACGTGGGTGGGTTAGGGTTAGGGTGGGTGACGACTGCCTGTCCGTATATAATCATAATCATATGACCACAATAACTTGGATTCAACACAAAGGATTTAATTCTTATTTGTCATGTTTGTTTGGCATGCCAGCTCTGATGTAATCAAAACAAGGTTCGTCTTTAGGCTGTAAAGGCGATGTATGGAAATCTGCAAATCTGAGGTGGTCAGACCAGATCAGATCTGGAGACAACCGTAGGTAGGCTGACTACGTAAATTGGCGTTTACGGACAAAGACACGTGTGTAAAGTATCACATAAGTAAGCGATAGTTTAATACTTATAATAATAATAATTCCTCTCGTACGTTACCTAGGGCCTGCAAGTAATTTCTCCATACCGTTCTATCCTGGGCAACTCGTTTAATTTCCACCATGGAACTGAGACCGAGATTAGTTTTATTCATACCTAGGTTGAAAAAGCATGACTCGACTTAAAGAGGCTTTAATCCACTACACAACAAACAGTCAATAAGCAGGAAGTCACTCCGCCTGGACACTCATCACATGATCCAGGCATCCATACATGCTCATCAATACATGCTCATCAATACATGCTCATCAATACATGCTCATCAATACATGCTCATCAATACATGCTCATCAATACATGCTCATCAATACATGCTCATTACATGATCCAGGCATCAATACATGCTCATCAATACATGCTCATCAATACACGCTCATTACATGATCCAGGCATCAATACACGCTCATCACATGATCCAGGCATCAATACATGCTCATCAATACATGCTCATCAATACACGCTCATTAATACACGCTCATCGATACACGATCGTCAATACACGCTCGTCTATACACGCTCGTCTATACACGCTCGTCTATACACGCTCACCAATACATGGTTCTAAACACTATCTCTTTAATCCGCACAGTCCACAATATATATTTCTAGCAGTCGTGTCCCCCTTTTTCTTCTCCAGGTCACATGTATCTTCTTGTCTTCTGTCTTTCCTAGATTCCATACTTCTCATCAATATGTTTACGCAACCTCCTCAATATTCTCTAAATATTTCCTTAATGGAGAAGGTGGAAGTCGCAGAACCTGAATGTTGCAGAGCATATCTAATATATCGAGAATTATCAATTGTCTATCCCCAGGTGGAAGATGGAATTGGTTGTCCACTCTTGCCGTTAAGCGAAGGGGTGGTAGCTTTAATTTGAGTCCAGGGTCAGATGAGTCGCCATTGTGTTATATCCATGTTTATTTAGTGTGGTCTTGGTATTGTCTATCCATCTTTTTCTTGGTCTTCCCTTGGCTCTAGTACCTGATCTCTTTTTATTGTATGCTGTTATTGGTGGGTTGGTTGTATCCCATTCTCATTAAATGTCCATTGCATTTGTTGTCTTTCGATGTATTCGGTGCATGAAGTTATGCCCACTCTGCTTCTGATGTCTTCATTTCGTAGTCTATCTTTCCTGGTGACTCCCACTGCCTTCCTCAAGCATTTTATTTCACACGTGGTGAGCTTTCACTGGTGGTGTTACTGTGGAGAATTAGCAAACGGTAAATATCTTGGTTAGCAATATTGTAACATTTCTTTAGTAGAGGAATCGATACATTAAACAACATATCTTTTGTTTTTATTATTGTTAGTATTCCAAAGATACAACGCAGCGCATGATTAAATAAAGATCTAAATAAGAGAATCAAGAAAATGTATTATCAGCAGATCTGTTCCATTTGTACAGCAACAAATATATATGAAATTTCAGATTATGTAATGAGATGGCTGGAACAGCAGTAGGTGTGACATATAAGATAAATAGCTTGAGATATACTGACATCACTGTTTAGATAGTGAAACACGAAATAGAGCTTCCCCTACTATTTAATATGGTGGTGGCAGAAAGTAGCAACAAAGGCCCTAGTCTGAATAACAAGAAGATTGAAGTTATCGTAGTCCATCAAAGGGCACATTCAAATTAAATGGGACAAACCAAAGGAATGGTCATCAATTTAAATATCTTGAAACCTGGATAACATTAGATGGTAGATCATAAATAAAGAGAGAATATGTTGGGCAAAAAAACAAACATCGTTCCAGAAAATGAAAAACTTTATAAGCAACGACTCGCTGGCTATTAAAGCCAGAAGTAGAGTTCTCAAATGTAACATCAAGCCAGTACTGACAAATAAGTATTAGTCAGTCAAAACATAAACATATTTCAAAATCTCAGAAGGTTACAGAGATGTGGTTTGACAAGAGAAATGCTAAGAATCTCATGGACTGCTAAATAACTAGTGTACTGAAAGAGGTCAAGACGCAAATCAAATTAATTATCTATATAAGAAAAAGAAACAATCATACGTTTGCGGGCACGTAATGAGAAAGAGACGAAAATCCAGTCCTTTGAAACTAAATGATATAGAAAGATTCTACGAATACCATGACAGAAAAAAGAAAGAACACTGATGTTCTGAAAGAACTAAATGTTAAAGAGAATTGGCTGATAAACAAAGTATTATACAGAAAAATTATATACTTTGGTCACATTAAGGGTCACGATGGCCTGGAGAGAACAGTATTGGAGGGCAGTGTCCCAGGACGCAGAGGCAGACCAAGAAGTAGATGGCTACAAGAAACTGGCTAGAGACAGAGTGGATTTCAGATGCGCTGCAAAGAGAGCAACGTCCTATAAAGGATACGCACCTTGATGATGTTGAATGAGAAAGAGAGAATTAAAACACGTAGTTACAACCGGTAAAATCAATAGAAGACGAGAAAGAGGGCGACAAAGAGAGAAAATTCAGGACAACCTGACTTCATAGTGCCAATGAATATCAACATCTGAACTTATAGTCAGTGTTAAGCATATATGTTTATGGAGGTCTATGATCGTCTACGCCAGCCCGCATGACACATGATGATAGTGATAACATGTGTCTACTGTCAGCTTTTATCGTCGGTATGTTATGAAATAACGATGATGATAATCATTGATAACTCGGTTTGTCATTAAATGTTGTTGGCCAGTTCCGGAACATCTGATAGTCACAAGAATTCTATAAACGAAATAATTGTCTTTTTTTTTCTACACAATTGAATTTTACTTCTATAAGACTAATAAACTCTGCTCTGTTACTAGTGAATGTATCTACACATTGTAAAGTTATTGGTTACTAAACTGACGTCATTGCACTCCAGGCAGACCCATAGGTGCTCAGTCTCCCCCGACAGATATCAAAGAGTTTGCAAACTGATGGTTCCTGTGGCTCGCTGATTAAACACACCTCTCACTCTGCCTTTCAGGCATCCAGTTCGACTTGTAAAGACAATTATATATGACTTAACGTTGTCCTGTTTTTGGTGAATTTATCTACAAATTGATAATATTTCAATGTTCAGAGAATATTGATTGAAAAGTCATAATGTGATTTTTTTTCCCTCAAGTCTTTCTGAAATTACTTATGAACACCAACAAAAAAAAAATTAGCCATATAGAAAACTGGTGTCTATTATCGTACAGGGTTACCTGATAAATAATCGAAGAAAAGACATGAATTTTGTTGACTCAACAGACCATTCTACATTTTTGACTGGAGGAAGCACGTTTTTGAAGTATTCAGAACTATTAAGGTGTGGGAATCACTGGATTTAATCTATCAAGTAAACAAGTGTTTTATTTAGCTGGGTTGTGAATCTCAAGCTAGAGAAATGAAATATCCGCACTGTTTAACTCATGTTTTTTAGCTGTTAGTCATATCGTACAGACCCGAATATGTTGTCATTTTTCGAATTGTTTTTTTTTACTGTTTAACTTCAGAATTGCACATTCTGGTATTGCTATTTACTACAATGCTTGTTGTGTCCTTGGTACTTAGAAGACATTCATTTAATTGTCTAGACAGAAACAAGGAAACTTCTCTACTTTCAGACTTTTTACCTTCAGTGTTAACATATAAGTCAATACAAATACAATTTGTAGACAGAATATTTGACAAATAATCACAGACTCAGAGATATGTATCTTACAACATATCAACGTTTATACGGAAGTGCCCCTAACAGATATAAGAACAACTGCCTGCTGACCTCGGAAATCTTGGGGTGGCATGGCATGTTTCAGAATGAATACAATATTCAATATCATCTTCAATCTCTTTCCCTTCTTCTGTCTCCCTCTCTCTACCGCTCTCTCTACTTCTCCTCTATACCTCTCGCTCTATCTCTCTCTACCCCTCTCTCCTCTCTACCTCCTCTCTACCTTTCTCTCTCTACCTTTCTCTCTACTCCTCTCTCTACCTCTCCTCTACCTCTCTCTCTCTACCATGCTCTCTCTCTCTCTCTACCTCTCTTCTCACCTCTCTCTACCTCTCTCTACCCTCTTCTCTACCATTTATCTCTACCTCTCTCTCTACCTCTCTCTCTCTACCTCTCTCTACCTCTCTACCTCTCTCTCTACCTCTCTCTCTACCTCTCTCTCTCTACCCCCTCTCCTCTCCTCACCTCTCTCTCTACCCTCTATCTACCTCTCTCTCTCTACCATTTACTCTCTACCTCTCTCTACCTCTCTACCATTTATCTCTCTCTCTCTCACCTCTCTCTACCTTTATCTCACCCTCTCTCTCTACCTCTCTACCTATTTATCTCTCTACCTCTCTCTCTCTCTACCTCTCTCTCTACCTATTTATCTTTCTACCTCTTTCTCTCTCTACCCTCTCTCTCTACCTATTTATCTCTACTTCTCTACCTCTATCTCTCACTCTCTTACCTCTCCAGACCTTCACTACTTATTTTCTCCGTTTTAGTATTCTACAAGGAGGTTATTTGATCTTTTTGTACTTTTGTTGCATGACATTTATTCCCCCTGATATCCCATGATCTAAACATCGCTGCAGGGTCTAGGTCTTGGAAATATATTAACTTCCTTTCTTATCCATGGCCTTGAACTGAATATATCAACTGAAGTTTATTCGTGCAAAGTCAACTGACGTGTTTCAAAAATCCTGCCTGTACTGGAAGGTTTATACTTATCAACATTTCTTCAGTTCAACATTTCACGTGATCACGGATTTTCATACACAAAGAAAATTCCAGAACATAAAATCCAGTTTTTTGTATGCAATATGCAACCCGGATCTTATAAGTTGAGATTATTTTTCTTCTGTTGTCGTTGCACTGTTACAACCACCAATAACAGCATACAATAAAAAGACATCAGGGACTAGAGCCAATGGAAGACCAAGAAAAAGATGGACAGACAATATCAAGACCCAACTAAATAAACACAGATATAACACACCAAGGGCTACTAATCTGGCCCTGGAACACAAATTAAAGCTCCCACTCCTACGCTTAACGGCAAGAGTGGACAACCAATTCCATCATCTACCTGGGGAAAGACAATAGACTGCTACCGGGTTGTTGCCTAGTGTCGTCACACTGTTACCGGGTTGTTGCCTAGTGTCGTCACACTGTTACCGGGTTGTTGCCTAGTGTCGTCACACTGTTACCGGGTTGTTGCCTAGTGTCATCACACTGTTACCGGGTTATTGCCTAGTGTCGTCACACTGTTACCGGGTTGTTGCCTAGTGTCGTCACACTGTTACCGGGTTGTTGCCTAGTGTCGTCACACTGTTACTGGGTTGTTGACTAGTGTCGTCACACTGTTACCGGGTTGTTGCCTAGTGTCGTCACACTGTTACCGGGTTGTTGCCTAGTGTCGTCACACTGTTACCGGGTTGTTGCCTAGTGTCGTCACACTGTTACCGGGTTATTGCCTAGTGTCGTCACACTGTTACCGGGTTGTTGCCTAGTGTCATCACACTGTTACCGGGTTGTTGCCTAGTGTCATCACACTGTTACCGGGTTGTTGCCTAGTGTCGTCACACTGTTACCGGGTTGTTGCCTAGTGTCGTCACACTGTTACCGGGTTGTTGCATAGTGTCGTCACACTGTTACCGGGTTGTTGCCTAGTGTCGTCACACTGTTACCGGGTTGTTGCCTAGTGTCATCACACTGTTACCGGGTTGTTACCTAGTGTCGTCACACTGTTACCGGGTTGTTGCCTAGTGTCATCACACTGTTACCGGGTTGTTGCCTAGTGTCATCAGACTGTTACCGGGTTGTTGCCTAGTGTCGTCACACTGTTACCGGGTTGTTGCCTAGTGTCATCACACTGTTACCGGGTTGTTGCCTAGTGTCATGGTTTTCTGTTTTTGTCTTACAATGCTCTAGTGGCTTGGGTGATGGATATTTTTTGACAGGATTCGTTTATACTATCTAACCACTTATTCTTCCTCTCACCTTCTTTAATAATCTTCTGTTGTAGAAGGCTCTGTATGGTGGAGTTTAATTGCATTCTTAAGTAAGTGACCGAACCACTTCATTCTTTGTTAAACAATGTAGATCAAACAATGTTCTGTCCCCACTTCCTCTCTCTTGCTGATGTTGGTGACACTTCTGGTGTTATTGTGCAAATGTGGATAAAGACAGGTATATATAGTTACAGAACTTTCTCTCTTATGCTGATGTTGGTGACTCTTCTGGTGTTATTGAGCGAATGTGGACAAAGACAGGTATATATAGTATTATATATGTAAGAAGAAAATAAATAATACAATAATAAAAATGACGTCTTTTTTATTATTTGTGATTTAATTATTCATTTTTTCCTTACTTATGTAATACTAAATATATATTCTGTCTTTTGCCAAATCAGCCATTAACTAATATTACCGCAGCCTCCCCATGGTTTTCTCCAGATCGGATCTGATCCAGTCTTCCCCCATCAGATTTGTAGGTTTCCGTACAACGCTGGTGTTATGATACATTTTAGTAGACATCGCATTTCACATGTCATTATTTGATGCGACTGTACTTTGCTCATTGTCCATGTTTGTGCTCT
Source organism: Arion vulgaris (assembly GCA_020796225.1). Lineage (NCBI taxonomy): Eukaryota > Metazoa > Mollusca > Gastropoda > Stylommatophora > Arionidae > Arion > Arion vulgaris. The sequence goes on along the minus strand of CM036762.1, from coordinate 33,703,174 downwards.
GGTAACACAAAGTAGGCAAGAAACGGCTGTTGATGATATATTGTTTAGCTGTCGATGAGATGTTTGGGTGCATTAACATGACAGGAACCCATGATGTCTTAGGTTAAGAGGAGAAACTTGCGATGAGTCGGGCATACCATTCTGAAGACACAGTCGAGTGTCATTAGATAATCACTTGAATGAAATCACAAAGAAAACGGGAAAGAGGTCGTCCTTAACAGATCTGGAGACGGAGTCTTCTAGAGGAACTTAAGGATGCTGGACTATCCTGGAAAACTATAGACAAAAACAGCCAGAAACCGAGAAATGTGGCGAACGACTGTTGAGACCTTATGCTTCACTAGGAACGGAGGGGAATACGTAAGTAGTAGATCAATTACATCAATTTCAATATTAAGAATGGGTCGAGAGAGGGGAATAAGTAAGTAGTAGATTAATTACAGCATTTTCAATATTAAGAATGGGTTGAGAGTGGGGAAGAAAGATGTTAAAAATTCAAACTTTTGTCTCCCCACACCCACTTCTTTCCGTTATCTACTACTCTGGTAGGTATTATATAAATCATTTCTCTCTCTCTCTCTCATTCCCCATATAAATCATTTGATTGAATTTCATCTACATTATACCGCTGTCAATGTATTGTAACTACAGAAAATGTAATCACTTATAGACCGGTACTGCTTTTATTTTGACAGAAGATGGATTCAAGCACATTCAGTTTCATGTTGAGGGTAACCTTGATCGCTTTCAAAGACGAGATCTAGAAGCTTTAAGAGCTACTGTAGCACGTCTGCTGTTTGTACCTCAAGTAAGACGACATATGTTGAAACTATAGCAATAATTACCTCCTGCTGTTTGTACCTCAAGTAAGATGACATATGTTGAAACTATAGCAATAATTACACAATATTATTATACCATTTGTCCTATCATTTGATTTGCTTTGTTCCAACAAAGATGCAACAAAGCAAATCAAATGATAAGACAAATGGCGTGAATTTTAAAATGCAAACATGTCACCATGAACAACAATGTTCAACACAATCTTTTTCCCCACATTATGCTATCAGTGCCAAACCTGGACGCTGACATCAAATGATGGAAGAGAACTAATCACGGCAGAGATGAAATGTCTGCGCAGAATGCTGGGAGTAACAAGAAGAGACCGGTTGAGAAATGAAGACATCAGAAAAAAGTTGGTACAACATCAGTACTGAATTTCGTCAAGAAACAACAAATTAAAAGGTTCGGCCACATAAGCAGACTACCAACAGACAGTGCACCTCAAAGAGCAATGTTGCTCCGATACAATGGATACAAAGCAAAAGATGGACCTCAGAGATAACAGAGACGACGAAAGACACTATTTAGGAAGCGCACACTAGGGCTCGTTCTAGAAATCTCTTCTTATCCTGACGCTGTGAGGCAAAGCAGGATTGGAAAACAGAAAAGTAAGAAAGAATACACGATTACAATATGGACTGTCTATAGTTTTGAATAAAAAGTGATTAATGCTACCTAGCGATAACATACTTCAATCCTGTCAAGAATGAAGTTACCATTTCATATTCTTTGTGAGACAAACTGTGTATTTGAAAGTATTCAGTGTTATTCCTTCCTTCTCTAGAAGTTGAATGATGCGCATGCTGATTGTCCCGACACGTCTTTTCTCATGCTTTTCCTTCTAGATTGATAGATAGATAGATAGATAGATAGATAGATAGATAGATAGATAGATAGATAGATAGATAGATAGATAGATTGATTGATTGATAGATTGATTGATAGATAGATTGATTGATAGATTGATTGATTGATTGATTGATTGATTGATTGGTTGATTGGTACATAGAAAAGTAAGGTAGATTTCTAGACAGATGAGATAGTTGAAACCGACAGCAGCATACATAAGATTTCAGAATGTATAGATAGAAAGAGAGACAGTTATATTGGTAAATAGGAAAATAGATACATTGTCAGATAAATAGTCTAATACTAACAAATCAAATAAATATAACTTGTGCTGGTATGATAATTGATTTTATTAACGTTTATAAATATAACTTGTGCTGGTATGATAACTGGTTTTATTAACGTTTATAAATATAACTTGTGCTGGTATGATAACTGGTTTTATAAACGTTTATAAATATAACTTGTGCTGGTATGATAACTGGTTTTATAAACGTTTATAAATATAACTTGTGCTGGTATGATAACTGGTTTTATTAACGTTTATAAATATAACTTGTGCTGGTATGATAATTGGTTTTATTAACGTTTATAAATATAACTTGTGCTGGTATGATAACTGGTTTTATTAACGTTTATAAATATAACTAGTGCTGGTATGATAACTGGTTTTATTAACGTTTATAAATATAACTAGTGCTGGTATGATAATTGATTTTATTAACGTTTATAAATATAACTAGTGCTGGTATGATAATTGGTTTTATTAACGTTTATAAATATAACTAGTGCTGGTATGATAATTGGTTTTATTAACGTTTATAAATATAACTAGTGCTGGTATGATAATTGGTTTTATTAACGTTTATAAATATAACTAGTGCTGGTATGATAATTGGTTTTATTAACGTTTATAAATATAACTAGTGCTGGTATGATAATTGGTTTTATTAACGTTTATAAATATAACTAGTGCTGGTATGATAACTGGTTTTATTAACGTTTATAAATATAACTTGTGCTGGTATGATAACTGGTTTTATTAACGTTTATAAATATAACTTGTGCTGGTATGATAATTGGTTTTATTAACGTTTATAAATATAACTAGTGCTGGTATGATAATTGGTTTTATTAACGTTTATAAATATAACTAGTGCTGGTATGATAACTGGTTTTATTAACGTTTATAAATATAACTAGTGCTGGTATGATAACTGGTTTTATTAACGTTTATAAATATAACTTGTGCTGGTATGATAACTGGTTTTATTAACGTTTATAAATATAACTTGTGCTGGTATGATAATTGGTTTTATTAACGTTTATAAATATAACTAGTGCTGGTATGATAACTGGTTTTATTAACGTTTATAAATATAACTTGTGCTGGTATGATAATTGGTTTTATTAACGTTTATAAATATAACTTGTGCGGGTATGATAACTGGTTTTATAAACGTTTATAAATATAACTGGTGCTGGTATGATAATTGGTTTTATTAACGTTTATAAATATAACTAGTGCTGGTATGATAACTGGTTTTATTAACGTTTATAAATATAACTTGTGCTGGTATGATAATTGGTTTTATTAACGTTTATAAATATAACTTGTGCTGGTATGATAACTGGTTTTATTAACGTTTATAAATATAACTTGTGCTGGTATGATAATTGGTTTTATTAACGTTTATAAATATAACTTGTGCTGGTATGATAACTGGTTTTATAAACGTTTATAAATATAACTTGTGCTGGTTTGATAATTGGTTTTATTAACGTTTATAAATATAACTTGTGCTGGTATGATAACTGGTTTTATTAACGTTTATAAATATAACTTGTGCTGGTATGATAATTGGTTTTATTAACGTTTATAAATATAACTTGTGCTGGTATGATAATTGGTTTTATAAACGTTTATAAATATAACTTGTGCTGGTATGATAATTGGTTTTATTAACGTTTATAAATATAACTTGTGCTGGTATGATAACTGGTTTTATAAACGTTTATAAATATAACTAGTGCTGGTATGATAATTGGTTTTATAAACGTTTATAAATATAACTAGTGCTGGTATGATAATTGGTTTTATAAACGTTTATAAATATAACTAGTGCTGGTATGATAATTGGTTTTATAAACGTTTATAAATATAACTTGTGCTGGTATGATAACTGGTTTTATAAACGTTTATAAATATAACTAGTGCTGGTATGATAATTGGTTTTATAAACGTTAAATATGATTTTCATTCTAGGAATTCATTTTTCTAAGTGGAGTCGAACCCAGTCAAAGTTTGACCTTGACCTTCATGATACACGAGCACTGTGTGAACCCATTACGAGAACTTTTCCATGAACACAAAGACAGTTTTTTCAACTTGAGTGGGCAGTTTAACAGTGGATGGGCATCACTACAAAACTAATAATTTGGCTGGTAAGTAATAACTGCTAGATATTTTACCTCTGTTGTTCAGTGATCAGTGTTGGTGGCAGTGACTACCACCTACTCACAGCTCACATCAAACTTGCAGAGAAAGAAACATACTATGAAAATCTACAAGCAGAGTTAGACAAATCACCATGTCATGATGTTAATATTGTTATGGGAAACCGCAATGCAAAAGTCGGAAAAGACAACACTCACAGATACAAAACGTGGTCAAAGGCGCACAGTGACAACGCTGCACCAGGATTAGTGAGTTGGAAATAATCAAGATCCTACCCCACCTCCACGTGGTGACCCTAGTAACAGACAAACGATAGTGTCTGGTTAAGCAGATAGGGATCGAGAGAGAGCTACTCTGGTATAAGAGAGAATGCAAACGTAGTCACGTTGGATGAGATCTACTACTAAAGATGAACTGAAGATGAACTACTAATGTTTTACTCATAGTTCCCACTATAGTCGATTGTCTAGTACAATCCGCTGGAAACGAGCAGCCTGACTTTGTGAGTTGGGATATAAATGGAAATCGTCACAGACAATAATCTGTAAGTCTTCTGTCTCTGCTGTCAATAAAGTAAAAAAAAACAAGACAGCAGCCAAGATTACTGTAACCCTAACTCTGCAGTTTCTATTTCCTATTTTACCTGTAACCTATGCAGTAAATGATGTATGCAATCTTGTTATATTTGTTCTAAGATGTTTTTCATTTACTTGATTATAATGGTAATACTATTGATTTTATTTAGCTCGTCGAGCTTCAGCACCAGCAGGACATGCCACAGAGCGTGAACTTCAAGAACTATTCAAGCAGAACTTACGACTTGAGAGCTGGGCAGTTGAAAGTGAGGTCCGTGCATTAGAGTCCCGCGAGGAAGCTAACATTGCTAAGGTGGAGGCAAGAAAATGGCGAAGAGAAAGCTACTTTCGATCCTTGCTTGTTCGGGCCATAGACGACGAAAACACACCCACCGATGTTTTAGAACATTATCCTTCACTTATCTAGACCAACGTCATTGTTCATTATTCTAATTTAGTCAAACATCGAACAGAT